>JANBXA010000729.1:7965000-8407500 GCA_030556225.1 Cricetiscus sungorus | reverse complement strand
ATTTGAAACAAGTTTGTTTTACAAGTCAATCCCAGTTCCCGCACCCTCCTGTCCTCCATCCTCCACTGTTCCCCCCACTACTTACACTGCAGGGCAGGAAGAATAAGTATTTTAGTTGGGAATAAAAGTCATATTTCTGGAAAAAAAATAAATAAGTCCCAGAGGCCAGGAAGTTGGTAGAGTGCCTACTTATCATGTATGTAATTCTAGGTTTGCTTCTAAGTATCACATAAACTGGGCATTTTGGCGTACCATCCCAGCACAACACTCTGCAGTTGGAATCAATAAGCATAAACCTTCAATGGTTATTCTCAATTATACAGCAGGTTTGAGGTCAGAATGGGACCTATGCGGCCTTGTTTTGAGCAGGGATAACAACCATATGAAAATGAAGACAGTCACACATTTCAAATACTGCTAGAGAATTCTGAAACACATTACTCTTGATTTTCACTTAATGATGCTTCATTGAGAAAGGAATAGAAATTCTTTGGAGATCCCTATTATAGCCCAAGCCTAGAATTAAAAAAGTAAATGTACATATCCTAGGACACAATTTCTTGCCTGAAAACAGCTGCTGCATCCTGCTTATACTGCAAAAACACCTAGTAGACACTGTTATGAAGGAGCCAAGTTACACATGGACTCAGGGCCACAGAAGACTCAAAAAGCATAGTGTCCTTCTGTACACCTCCAGGGGAGTCCAGATTAGTGTTGCATTAAAATATGATGATAACCAGGGAAGCCTGCCTACAACTTGCAGGTGCGACTACCCTTTTAACACTTGATACCAATTGTCTAAAAAGCTCCTGCTTGGGAACTACATTCTCAATGTTTTTTGAGTAAAATTACAATTTTATGTTAGGCCATTTCCACCACTATTCCAGGCCATATGCAACCCATGAGCTACAAGTTGTCCATGGCCTGTAAGTGCTGAAGTCCATCCACATGCATGAGTAAGTACGCAAGAAGCTAACCTCAGGCTCTACCCCAATACAGATCAGGCTACTACTGTGTTTATCAAAGTCCCCACCCCTGGCTCATTTCTACCACAAATCCTGCTGCTGTCTCAAAAACAATGCTCTTCCACTATGAAGGTGATCTTAAAAACAAAGTCTACACCTTTCTGTGTATAAGGTTGACTTCATTACTTACATGCAGAGATCCAAATTCAAACTGTTAGTGGGACAAAAGAAACTATCTCAGACACTAATGACAGATTTTGTCAGTACTCCCCTTTAAGGGGAGATTTTTCCAAAGGGAGAAATGACTGCAACTCTTCCTTGACCACTTAATTCAGCTATCCTATAAGGTAAAACTAGGAAACTGGTACCTTCAAAATAATTGGGGTTAATTATGAGCTTTTCACCAGCTAAAACTGAGCTTCATGCTGTCTCCTTACCATTGACCTAATTAATCCATCTCTAGAGGTCCCCAGCTTGACTGTGAAGTTCAGGGCATGTCACTACTGATGAATATATTAATGGCATAAAGGAATCAAAGTCAAAATTAGCATGAAATTAGTATCCCATGGCTCACCATCATCAGGGAAAACTGCCTGCGTTGATGAGGAAGCCTGTTGATCAGAGAGCCAGTTCTGACAAAAATATTTTCTTTCTTGATGCTTTTGGTGTCCTGTTGACAGAAATCCTGTGCAGTTTACAAAGAAAAAATTAGTGTAGCAGCAAATGAGAGTGTCAATAGCTATGAAACTTATGAAATAAAAAGATGGGCCACAAACTGCTATAAAATCATTTAAACTTTCCTTAAGTATATTGTTATAAGTTTTAAAATTGTGTGCACTGAAGTACAGTGCCTCCTGGGGCCAAAACAGGGCATCAATACCCTGGAGCTGGAGCTGGAGCTAGAGGTTGCTGGGGAACTGAATTTGAGAACCCTGAAGTATGTGTCCTTAACTATAGAAACATTTCTCCATCATTCATTGGTCTTTTAAGTTGATTTGATTCTGCTTCTCTTGGTTGTTAAGATTTTAGTGCAGCTATTTGAGGAAACATCAGGAAAAACCATATATTGAAATGTGCTTTGTATAAACTGATGGAAACAAACAAGGAAACAATAAAGTCCCCATTTAAAAATAGTCAATGCTCATCACAAGTCTAAGTTGTCTGTTAACGGTTGGAAATCAGTTCATGAAACAAGATTGACTTTCTTAGTCTATAACATACCAGGGACACCTCACACAAAAAGTATGAAATTTGGAAAATGTCTATATTGCATACAAACCAAAATTTTAAATGCTAGTAGAACCAGATTTTTCCATGCCTTCATGCCTTTTCATGTGAGTCCTTTAGAAGAATTTCTTCAATACCTTCAAAACAGACTGGCTCACTGTATTGTGAGGAATAATCAGTACTTCAGAAAGGATTTAAAAGACAGGCACTTTTAATCCCAGCACTTGGGAGGCAGAGACAGATGAATTTCTGTGACTTTGCAGCCAATCTGGTCTACAGAGTGAGTTCAGGATAGCCAGCACTGCTTCACAATGAAAGCCTGTCTCAATAAACTAAAAACACAAAACAGAAAGGTGATAAACACAATGCTAAACACTAGGCAAGATGGTATAAGACATATCCAACAATCGTAGAGCACTGGGGTTTAATAGGTGACAGTGCACACTGTGACCCTAGACTTTGGCATGCTTAAACTAAAAATCAAAGGGCCTGAAGAGATTTGCTCAGTGGTTAAGAACATGCACCACTCTTGCAGAGAACCCAAATTCAGTACCCAACACCCATATCACATTAGGCAACTTGTAACAGCCTATAATTCTATTTACATGGATCTACTGTCCTCATTTGATCTCCCTAGGTACAGGTACAGAGGTGTACATATGCACATATAGATATAGACATGCCTCTCTCTCTCTTTCTCTCTCTCTCTCTGTCTGTGTGTGTGTGTGTGTGTGTGTGTGTGTGTGTAATTTAAAATTGAAAGAGCTTGCCAGTGAGCTCTTGGGATCTGCCTGTCTCTATTTTCTACTCTCCAATATTGGGTTTATAGGCACTGCAACCATGTCCTGCTTTTTAGGTGGATGCCAAAGATTTGAACCCAGGTTCTCATGGTCTTGAACTACCCTTACCCACTTAGCCACATATTTCTAACTTCCTAGTTAAATGTAGGAAGCACTGACATTTTTTTATTTTATATTTTTTAACCTCAGTATCTCTTTAGCATTGGAGATTTTGCTCAGTAGTAAAATGCTTACTTATAAAATACCAAAAAAATCCATTGTTTTAGTCTATTTTTAACTTCCATTAATGTCTTTATAAGTTGGAATTACTTCCAGAGTAAAGAAAGACTAAAGTACAAGTAAATCACAACAAAAAATTAAACAGTAGGTCATTTTCTAATGCAAATAGATGCTATGGTTGTGGATTGTATGGGTAAAGTATGTAAATGGCTTGTAGGTTCCAGAATAGGCCTGAGAGGATCTATTACAGAATAGCAACAAGCTCAGAGTTTTCCATGTTACAGTGTATAAAACTGCTGTATATCTGAGGGATATGCAGAGGAAGCTGGATCTATTGTCCATCTCTACAATTCTACCTTACATAATCGCAACACAGATTTGCTTTCTGATAATCCATATTGTTGACAGGCAGGCAGTCTGCTTGTAATCAGGCCAGAGGACTAAGGGCATACCATCAGGGAAACTGGGGTGAATATGTAAATCACCCTGCCGAGACCAAGCCTGTCTTTATATGCTGTGACTTACATAAAGGGTCTGGGGAAAGACATTCTATACATCCATTATTCCAATACATAACACTACCACTTTATGTTTGTAATCACCATGGATCTTATTTTCCCCTTGGAAAGAGCTAGGGAGCAGCAGACCATTTTGCTCTGTGGAAGATTTCCTGTTGTATTGTATTAGAGGTTTGGCACACAGTAAGTCAGTGACAAAATGAACAGGGAGGTAAACGAGGCTATAAGCCCCTGGAGGAAGGGGACTTTGTGTTCAGTGTTCATCTTTATTCTATCAGGACTGCATTATTGCCTTGAAACATCATAGCTGCCATGGGCTATTGCCTGGCTTTGGCTTCAGTTGCTTGGATCAAATATCAGTTCTTTTCCCCTAATATTCTACCATATCATAAAAGGAGGGGAAAAGTGGTTAACAATTATTCTCATTCCTAATTAGAACAAGTAAGAACAGAAACACATGAGGGAATGTGTCCTGGATGCCAAAGTATCCCTTGGTGATTCCTTGGAAAAAAGCTTAAAAGATCCTCTGAAAATGACTATGATTTGGTGTCTTTGATTAAATTTATATTTACTATTATTAAATCAGCTAATTATAGATAGAAATAATATGTAATAGGGTCTGTGATGTTTTGAAAATTTTGAACTTTCCTAACGTCACTTTCTTTTCATATATATTTAAGTACCCATGCATATGTTTGTAAATTAATAAATAGGTGCATGCATACACACACACACACACACATATCTACATACATAGGTAATATACTAACATAGAGGTACTTTTCCCACTTGAGAATCATAAAAACTGGCTCTTTGTACAAGATTTCAGTCTCCATTCAGTCCATTCATATATTTGCTCATTTAGTAATTCAACCATTAACTTATTCAATGAAAATACATCAAGCTTCCTCTGTAACTCATTAAGTACACTGATGGAGTTAAAAATAATTAGTATTTATCCCTAGTGCATAAATGGAATTTGGGAGCTCATTCCCTATAGAGGGATACTGTCTCAGCCCAGATACATGGGAGAGGGCCA
The DNA here is from genome assembly GCA_030556225.1 of Cricetiscus sungorus. Taxonomy (NCBI): domain Eukaryota; kingdom Metazoa; phylum Chordata; class Mammalia; order Rodentia; family Cricetidae; genus Cricetiscus; species Cricetiscus sungorus. Next base: position 8,402,732 of record JANBXA010000729.1, on the reverse strand, counting down.
AGCCCCTGCCCCAAATGATGTGATAGACTTTGATGATCCCCCATGGAAGGGCTCACCCTCCCTGGGGAGTGGATGGGGGGTGGGATGGGGAGTTGGTGAGGGACATGGGAGAATGGGAATGAGAGGGAACCTGGATTGATATTGATAAAATTGTTTCTAATTAAAATTTAAAACAAGAAAATAATAAGGACTGGTGCTTGTCCAAAACATAGAAATGACCCATTAAAAGAGCAAAGCCAATTAGTCAGACAACTGCTACAGAAGCAAGAAACAGGATTTCAATCAACTGTTACCCAGGGATCATTGTATTCTCAGAGGAAAGGTGGTCAGGAAATCATCACAGAACATGCCACACTAAGCTGCATCTTAAAGTTCCAGTGGCTGGAGAAATGACTTAGTGGATAATAGTGTTTATTGCTCTTCCACAGGACCATGGTTTGATTCTCAACACACACATGACAGCTCACAGATATCAGAAACTCTAATTTCAGGGAATTGGCCACCTGCTTTTTGTCTTCATATGCCCACCATGCATGTGGTTTCATATACTCAGATGTAACACTCATACACAGAAAATCAAAGTAAATAAATCATTTAAAAAAGAAATATCAGAGTTCTAAAAATTAAAAGACAAAGGCCAAACGTTTAGTTGGAATAAAGGGCTGTGTAAGTGAAAGGAAATCTTGGTTGAACTCAGGAGTCTTCAAGTTCAGTTGTAATGTCAGCTAATAGTTAGAAAGGGATGAAAAGATGACCCTGGAGTAGACAACTGATGTTAAAAATGTATTTCCCACAACTATCTGATACAGGTATTCCTCCTTGGTCATTGTTGGTCTATCTGTTTGTGGTCCATTAACATTGCACTTTGTGATCAATCCAACCAGAAAAACACTAGAGACCAAAGGAAGAAAACATGGGATGATGAATGTTATCTCCTGCTTTATTGCACAAAACTTGGTAACAGGCCCTGCATCTCCTGCCTAATTTTAGCAGATGGAAAGAGCTGCTGACTAGCCATGCTGAGAAAGAGATTTGCTCTTGATTTTGTCTCTGATTAACAGCTAATGGTCTCTGGGAAATGACACTAAATGCTTATTCACTTGTTCATGTCATTTATTTGTTGCACCATGTAAATAACTAGAAAAATTGAAACTGTCAGAGTGAAACTGTTTGTGTGCATTCCATAATGCCCCAGACAGACATTAAAAAATCATTTCTGATATTTTTAAAAAACTATATCTGGAATTCATTTTATAAAATATAGGTTATGAAGTATTCCAAGGACCAAGGAAATGATTCAGTTGGGGGTTGTCATACAAGCCCAATGACCTAAGTTTGATCCTCAGAATCCCATATAAAACTGACACTTTAAAGATATCATCTGACCTCCACATGAGTGTATACAAGTTGGTACACAGACACACACATACTTGAGTACTTGCACACACATATGTACAATGTTTTTAATAGCTTCCTAAACTGTTGTCCAAAAAGCAGTTTTCTCTATAGTTAATGCCTTATAACCTGAAAACTCACCATTTAGATTGCAATAGCTGATACTTCTTCCTTTACAGAGAGCTCTCCAGTGGTTAGAACCTTTCAGAAACATGACTGACAGCGTACTTGTAACTAGAAAGGGCCATTGCAGTCTATTCCAGTGCTTTCTTTCATTTTCAAGCAAGTGTCAAGTGTCCTATTAATTCAGGTGTACATGCAGAAGCTGGAAATATGCCAGGAGCCAGAAGATCTCCTATGATGATGACAATGATGCTGATGGTGATGATGATGAGCCACATAATCCAAGACATTTTCTTAAATCAAAAACATTGACTTCAAATTTAACTTCGCATCTGCAAGAAAACTTTCTTTCCCAGTAAGGAAAACATGCATACAAGCTTGAAACTTCACAATGCTCACACTTCAGACTATCAGATGTATATCCAAATCTCCAACATGGTTCACAGAAACCTGAACAAAAAGTTGGATGTGTCAATGTGGACTTTGTTTAATTACTTAAAATGTTTCTCACATACCAGTTCTTATCTCACCCTGGAAACTGGATAAAGTGCCCGTTTTTCCCTGCATAAAAAAATGATACATCAGCAACATTGAGACAGTCACATGAACCTAGTTATGGTGAAGATTCAACTTAGTTTTACTTAAAACTAATGAATTAAGAATCTAATAAAATGTAGATAATGTTAGGGGGCTGTTTGTGTTCAGGTACAACTTCCCCCTATAATATCTAAAATTAGTTCAATGTTTTTTAGTCTAATTCCTTTACTCTCCAGGTAAAAAATAGGCCCACAAAGATTCATTAATTGTCAAAGTTTAAAGTCACTATTCAAAGTCAGTCCCTCTTTCTCATTTGCCTCTGAGTCAGCCATCAAACCCATTAGCTCTATCACCATGGCTGTTGGCTTTATGGTTAAGATCTCAATGAATATTTCTGAAAAATTAATTATTTTTAAAAGAGAAAGGTTCAGATGTTACCCTTTAAATCCTCTATTTATATTTGGATATAGAATTATAGCTCTCACCACAAATCCTCTTTAAATACACAGGAAAATGTCAACAGGAGAGATAAATACAAAGGAAGGAAGTTGGGAGAATTCATGTCTCTGGGAAATCCTCCCTTTTCTTGGCAACACCAATGCTTTTCAGTAAGACCAAATTTTTTTTTTAGATTTATTTTAATTATCTGTCTGTAGTGCTCTCTCTCTCTCTCTCTCTCTCTCTCTCTCTCTCTCTCTCTCTCTCTCTCTCTCTCTCTCTCTCTCAACACACACACACACACACACACACACTCACTCTCTCTCAATCTCTCTCTGTGTGTGTGTGTGTGTGTGTGTGTGTGTACAGGTGGATATGTGCTCTTGAGTATAGGTGTCAAGGAAGCCAGCAGAATCAAATACGCTGGAGTTGGAAGGACAGTAGGTTGTGAGCTGCCTCACCTAATGGTAGGAAATGAATTTTCAGGTTCCACAAAAGAGCAGCAAGTGCTCTTAACCAGTGAATCATCTCTCTAGACACTGAACCTAACTTTTAAATAATAAAACATAAAACATAGTGCTAGGAAGATGACTCTGTAAGTTCACAACAAACACAGGATAATGCCTGGGGCTCCCTGGCCAGTTAGCATAGACTATTGGCTCAGTTTGTGGCCAGTAAGAGACTCTGTTTCAAAAACAAAGGTGAACTACATCTAAGGAATGACAACTGAGGTTGATTTCTGGACTATTAATACATATATACTCACATGTATACAAACACATCACACACATTTTCACTCATGCACTTTCATGCACAAATTAAAATCATCATCATAAATTTGGAAAATACATGACTGACCAAAATGAAATTTCTACTTGTATAGTCTACAGACATTACCAAGGAGAGACGTTTAAATGGAAAATCATTAACAATATCACCTCAATATTTATTTCCAATTGTGTATGACTTGGAGCTACCTAATAAATCTATAGTATTTATTTTATATTTTTAACATACCTTTATTGAATATTTTGGTTTCAAGCAACTAGAATAAACATAAATTTCCAAATAAATAAACATAAGTCCTGATGTCTGAGATAGAGGAAAGGCTCTTTACTTAACCTTTGCTGGGCAACAGAATGGACACATTAAATGTGAAAAGGAAAAAAATAGAACAAAGAAAATAAAAATCACCTGCTGAAGGATTAACACATGCCTCATGCCAGACATTATATTAGTTTTTAAGGATGTTTGTATGTGTGTGTGCACACGTGTGTGTGTGTGAGAGAGTGTGTGTGTGTGTGTGTGTGTGTGTGTGTGTGTGTGTGTCATGCACTACTTGTCATACAACCCAGGGCTAAGCAAATGCTCTACCATGGAGTTTAGCTTCTAATCTAGGCAAGTGATCTACCATGGGAGTTATTCATACATCCCTATGTACTTGTTTTATCTATATAATTTATTCTTTTCTGCTCCCCATGTCCCCATCAATGGAAAGTACATGAAATGTTCAGTTCTAATCCCATCTTCTCCACTGTGGCACTAAGGCTATAGAAAATGCAACAGAGGTACTCACTGCTGTAAGACACATTTTCTTTTTGATTTCCAGTGACTGATTCAGAGCCTTTATTCTTCTAGTGAAATTTTAAAATGTTTGCATGTAAAACTGTTATATAACAATTTTGATTTTATATTGAATTACAGGTGTGTACTTGCTTGAACTAAATCTTTGCCTTTTATAATACAGTGTCATATTATACCCAGGAATAACAATTCTCCATCTATCCATCTTGCCTGCTACATGTCACATTAGGGGTTGACATTTTTCCAAAGGTTTGCTTCTCTATTGTAAGGTAATTCTTAGGTATCTCTTATTAGTAGTAACTACTGTGAAAGAGTATTTCTGTAATATTTCAATTTTAAGTTGATTTTTCTGGTATTAGTGAAATATTAATTTTATAGATTCAAATCTGGCAATGTTTTTGCACTTATTTATTAATTACGCCACTTTAGTTTAAGTGTTGGTTTAGTTTTCTTACATAGTCATCTCAAAGAGTAATATATTTTTGCTCTATTTCCAGTATCTAAGATATCTAGTAGGATGTTAGAGACAATAAATAATAGAAGGTTCCCTATTATTTCTCCCTATTATGTTCTACTTTGTCTTAAGAAGAAAATTCTAACTAAAATGATAAGTGCTGAATGTTGATACAGCTGTTTAGAACATAATTGTCACAAATAAGGGGAAAATTTCATAAACCAGCTTGCTATGTCTCTTAATGATTTGTTTTTCTTTTCATCACGTGTCTATGTTGGAGAATATAGGGCATATGTACAGGTGTGAATGCCCAAGGATTCCAGCTGAGGGTAGAAACTACAGAAGTAGCTCTAAGTGGTGTTGGGAACCACATTTGAGCCATCTCTCTTAAGTCTAGAGGTATTTGTTGGTTTTTATGTTTTGTAGATTTTTCCCCTATATATCTATTTTGAAACTATTTATTTTCATTTTCCTCCTTACATTTGTTGAAAAAGTCCAGTGACTTTGGCAGTATTTATTGCTCTGACAATGTGGCCAAAGGTGCTTACCAAATTTATGCATTTGGGTTCAGTTTGTCAAACTGAAAGAATCAGATACAAGAGCATGAAAAGAGCCCAAGTTGAACCTAGAATTATTTTCTGTTATGTTTTTTCTTTGTTTGACTGAGGCTTATGATTAGAAATCTATGAAACCATTAAATCTCACTTAGTAGTGTGGGATGCTGGCCTGAGTATTCAGTAATTTCTTATACCCCTTGAGACAACATATAAAATGAATAGTTGAAAACCTCCTAAGGAGGACAACTACAAGCTTAATTTTAAAAATGAATTGCAGTTAGACCCTGTTAGAGCAGGGTGAATTTGAAATGAATATTTTTTTTCAAAAAGAGATGAAAGCAAGTATTGAACAATTAAATACCTGGGTTTTATAATCTTCCTTTAGGCTATCAGACAGCCAGTATTAAAATAAAGTTATCTGGAAGGTCATAGTGTCTTCTATGTCCTACAACTGTCTTTGTAATTTTTCATAAACAATATCAGACTATCATTAAAAATTTCTAGCATAATGAAAAGATAAAATAGGGTAAACTCAATGGAAAAAATCCTACCCACAGGTTATATTCACACTTTTGCTTTTGATTAAACATCAATGATTCCTTACCTTAAAACAAAATTAATCTTGAATAAAAGGTAAATTCACAATTGGATGAGATTCTTTAGAAGTGAAATGGGGTTATGGAAAGCTTGGTTTTAATATGTTGGCAATATTCAAAATGTTTTTGCATTTATTTGTCATCAAATACTCTGCAATAACAATCTTTTGAAGTACCTAGAACATTCTTATTTGCATCTAAAGTTGATGAGACCAATGAAGAAAAACTGCACCATTTGGAACTCAGAACTTGAGTGTACTTTTTTAATGACTTGAGATATGATATGAACATAGGTAACATGGGTTAAAGAACATGTGACTGATACTTTCTTAATGAAAGGGTAAAGTATGGTTAAAATGATCACAATGTTTTCAGAATGTGTGAGATAGTTCAATCAGACAATAGAGAACCTTCCTCTTCTTCTCATCAGTTACATACTATTTGTGACAAAACATGGTGCACCAATGTATCTGCTGACAGTCTAAATAAAAAGCTTACAGATTTGCCCCACTGTCTTCATTGTTCACCTATTTCAACCAGTTTTGGGCAGGGGTGGTATGTTATGAGTAGGTTTTTCCCGCTGCCACCTGGTCCCACTCTTTGTTCATCCCCGCCAGCTGCCCGGTCCCCCCTGCCACGCAAGCAAGCCCCAATAACATTCAGAGACTCTGTATTTAATACAATCCTGTTGGCCAGTTACTATTTTTGTTTATGGGCTAACTCTGTCTTAATTATTAACCCATTCCTACTTATCTAAGTATTTCCATGTGGTCATCTTATCTGAGCGCAGCAGGCCGGCCTCTTGCTTCCTCCATCTCTACATGCTGACTCCTTCTTACTACTTCCTCTTTACTCCTTGTCTCCTAGCCTTGCTTTCCCATTGGCCCAACAGTGCTTTATTAATTAATCAGTATGAGAAACATATTTACAGAATAACATCTCCCATCAGTGGTACTTATAATTAGGTGGTAATTTAAACAGTAACAACATAGATGGATTTTATTGCAGAGTCCAAATAGGTTTTTAAAAGATCTCTAACTGGAGAGATGTCTCAGTGGTTAAGAGCAATTACTGACCTTACAGAAGATGCAGGTTTGGTTTCTAGCACCCACATGAGTTAACTCACAGATGTATATCTCCAGCTCCAACACACAAAAACAGATAAATAACAATAAAGTAGATCTTTTAAAATGTTTTCAAACTTTCTAAATCAAAAGTTCCTTTGTCACTTGATAAATGTTTCCTCAACATGGTTCTTGAATGTTGGAACTATATAGTTTTTATTATGAACTTTAAAAAACAATAAAATAATATTGATGCTAAGAGCCAAAAAATATGAAAATATGCCTGTGGTCTTATACATGTAACTGTTATTTTTTTTAACACCTAGTGAGAACCCTGTTGTATTTTTTTTTTCTAGCTTTGGTTCTCTTTCCTTCTTGTACCAAATGTTTAAAGATTTTTTTTCTGTGACACATATAAGGTACACTGGCTTCTCAGAGTGTAGAAATAATGGTAATGGCTGGTAACAGCTGAGAAGGGAAAAAAGTATCCAGAAATTGTCATATCAATTCCCCAGGGCAAGACCTAGAATGCAGGCTTTATGCAAGGATCAGAGGGTATCCATGCTCTGGATAAAAAGTGGGCTTGCAGATTGCTCAATGGTAACTCACTTCCCACTGGATGTGGGTTCACCTATATTTCTGACCTCAGTGATGAGGACGTGAAGTGATTAATATTCATGAATTCTGGAGCAAAAATAAAAACCCAGAAAAGCCAAAGAGTTGTGCTGTTCATTGAGCTATAACATTTCCTAAGGTGTACCATAGAATAAAGTGCATTTTTAAAGTTGAAACCAGGTATCTACCTAAAATAGATCTTTCCCTGCATTGAGACACCTTGGCAGCAGATGCACTTCGGAGCTAAACACCTGCCACATCAAATCATATTCCGGAAATACTGAAGAGAGTATGCCTTCACTAGGTCTTTAAATATTTAGGGATAAGAAAATTTTATTTTTAAATAAATATGTAAATTTCCAATAAATATAAACATGTACTTTTAGTGGTAAAGTCACAAATGTTTTAAATTTCAAATAAATGTCAAACACCGTGGAACTGAACTTAGGAATATTGTCTCTCCTGTGGCTGTTTCATCCTGGTCACGTAGTCTCTTCTAATACCTGAGTCCCGCAAATTACAGGTAAGTACTCTCACCATTCCAGGTCACTTTGTTCTTTCATTTTTTAATTTATTTTTATATGTAGTTTATTTGGTGTGTATGAGTGTTTTATCCAGATGCATGTAAGTGTGCCAAGTTCCTGCAGTGCCCACAGAGGTCAAAGAAGGAAATCAGAACTAGTTTTGGATGGTTTTAGATGGCTCTGGGCACTGAGTCCAGGCATCTGCAAGAGCAATCAGTGTTCTTATCCACTGAGCCATCTGAAACTTCCCAACTCCCAGAACTATTTTGTTGTTGTGTGAGGGGAAATTTTTACTTTTTTTTTGTTTTTGTTTTTTTTTGAAACAGGGTTATACTAAGTCACCACGACAGGACTTAAAGTCCATCTACACCATCTACACCCCAGTGTACCCTTAAACTTGTGATCCTCCTATCTCCCAAATAACCAAGATGACAGTCCTAGATTACTTATATTTTTTTAATAAATCACATGACTAGGATATTTTTTGAATTTTAAAACCCCATGACAGTGAATTACATATATCGTGCAGCAATGATCTTTATAGAGAATTGGGCTTAGTATGTGATCAGTGTCATTGATATGTTTCATAACTTAATGTTTCCTGATGTTTGATATTCTTGTTCTCAATTTTTTGGGAGGTCAGGTTTTTTTATTTTGGATACTTATGCTAACAACTAAAGAAACCCTAGTAAAGGAACCCTGGGAGTGGCTTATTAAATCCACAACTTTTAAAGATTAATGTTAGGTGCTGGTAAGAACTAGATGTAAAATGAATAGTGAAAAGCAATTCTGTTCAAAATATATAGAAATGTGCTGTAGGAAAATGGATCTATACACAAGTAGCAAATGGGTAAAACCATACTGGAATTATAAAGATAACACTGATGTGGAAATAAAACATATATGTAAACATAGGGAATTAATTATAGTATTCTAGCCAAGAAACAATTATCAACAAATATAAAGTAAAATAAAATAAGTTCAACAATTTAATAGAATCAAGTAACACTGCCATTTCAACAGTAATCACTTATCCAGTTCAGGATAACCAAAGAGGCAAGCAGATGAAAATGTACAGATCTTGCAAGCACATGGAATTAAATGTCCTTCCCCTATAATGAGATTGATGACTACCTTATATGCCATCCTAGAGCCTTCATCCAGTAGCTGATGGAAGCAGAAGCAAACACCCACCGCTAAGCACTAAGCCTGATTCCTGGAATCCAGTAACAGAGAGGAAGGAGTGATAAGCAAAGGGGTGGAGACCAGGCTTCAGAAACCCACAGAATCAGCTGACCTGACCAAGTAAGAGCATATGGACACCAGTCATCAAGCTGGGGAAACAGCATTGGACCGACCAAGCCCTCTGAATGTGGGTGCCAGTTAGAAGGCCTGGGCAGTCTATAAGACCTCTGACAGTGGAACAGGTATTTATCCCTAATGCACAAATGGACTTTGGGAGCCCATTCCCCATGAAGGGATGCTCTCTCAGCCCAGATATATGTAGGAGGGCCTAGGCCCTCCCCCAAATGATGTGATAGACTTTGATGATTCCCCCATGGAAGGTCTCACCCTCCCTGGGAAGTGGATGGGGGTGGAAAGAGAGGTCTATAGGGGGTATAGGTGGATGGGAGGAAGAGGAAACTGGGATTGATATGTAAAATAAGATTGTTTCTAAATTAAATAAATCAATTAGATAACGAAAATACAACTGGGAGGGGCATAGCTACTAGCCAAGAAGTCAGAGTGGCAGGAACTAAAAATAGCTAATCACATTATATCATAATATCATATTACACTATATCACACCGACAGTAAATAGCAGAAATAAGGGGATAAATACATTCTTTCTGGTGCTAAACTTGCTGTCTTCATACAGTCTAAGACCCAGACTCAGGGAATGATGCTGCTCACAGTGGGCTGGGTCTTCCCATATAAACAAACATAATCAAAACCACCCCCACAGACATACTCATAGGTCAATCAAATCTCAATAATGTTTCATTGAGACTCTTCCTTGATGATTCTAGATTGTGTCAACTCACAATTAAAACTATCCCAGTGAGCTGGGTTTCCCCTTTAGAGTCTTTCTATCTATGATTCTCTCAAAAAGTCCACAAAGGCAGGGGTGAGAGAGCTCAAAACACAGTGCAAGTGGTATTGTAATGAAGCCAAGATCATCTGAGCATGCAGATACCATATTAGTGAAATTGTGTGGGAAATCATCTAGTGCCTTAATTTTCATAAAAAAGCAACAACCGATGTGCAAACACAGGATATTGAGCTGCAAAGGGATGTTCTGACCTTCAGGAGACACAGTACCATGACACAGCTGCAGTTTCTCTGGGTCACCTTACATTTGACATGACTCAAGCTCCTATGATTGATCTTAAAACTGTCAGTTAAGGCATTCTGTTGCCCAAGATTATGACATTCTGCTTTCATAAGCCTAGTGTTTTATCATAAAAGCTTACAATAGCCCATCCAAGTATACAGATAGGCATAAGACTTCAATGCCTCTCCAAACCTCTGATCAGTTCTACTGTTTGTATATCTCTTTTTACCTCATTACAAGATGTTGTTTGTAGCTTTGTTTGTTGGTTGGTTTGTTTTCTTGCTTTATTCCATTACTGCTCTTAGTTGGGCAGGAGAGATGGCTCATCAGTCAAGAACACATAAATTATTCTTACACAGATGTCCTGCTCAGTCCTGCTCCAGAGAATCTGACACCCTCTTCTGACCTACTTGGGTATTTATTTGCATGCACATGCATATATCCATACCCATACCCATACACACAACTGAAAGTAAGTCTTTAAGACAGGTACAGAAAAAATGCCAAAAGTTGAAGGCTAGCCTGATCTACACAATGAACTCTAGGCAAGCCAGGGCTAAATAATGAGACTTCATCTCAATAAAACAACACTGGTCATCAACCAGTAACAATGAAGAGTAATAGGTATCTGAGAATTTGTCATCATACCTTCAAGCACATCACACACTACAGCAAAACAGAAGAAAGATTTCTGACTCCTATACAAAATTAAGCCTGTTCCCTACCCTGAGACATAGCACATCTACATTCTGCAGCTGGTACAGTCTGAAAGCTTCCAAAGAGAAGGGATGGGACATCAGAAACTGAAAACCTGAAGACTGGGTTACTCCTGGGAAACACAGCATATAATTCAGAGAACTGCAGTTGCTGCTATTGACATTTTAGGGAGCAGACTTAGGCACTGACAATGACAGATGGTCTCTCTTGTTAGCTCAGACTGCTACATCAAGAAGAAGCCCCTGAACATTAGTCAAAACTTTGAGTACAACGAAGCACTTTAGCATTTTCCCCAGGCATTGTCTGGCACATACCCCAGCATGAATTACTCTCTGGCATTGCCTAAAATGCTGTCTCTCCCCCAACATGAAGGTGAGAATGTTGATTATAGAATTAGGGTTGGCATCCTTGAAGGAACATTTCTCTCTGAACGTTATTCTTCCTTCCTTCTTAATTATCCATGAAGAATAGGAGAGACAAGAGTGGGAAGGTAGTGATTTATGATATCAACAGACATAACAGATACCTTCCAATAATGTAAAACAAATAGACTTTTATGGAAATTTTCAAAGCATAGAAAAGATTACCAGTTAAGATTGTGCTTAACAATGTTTATGTCACTGTTTGCTTCAGCACTTAACTTTGTGCTTTGCATTCAGTGAGCTCTCACTGGGCAAATGGACACCTTCAGTTCTGATTATCAATGTCCTCAAGAAAGATACAATCTGAGTCTATTTTGTCAACTTGATTGCAATGAAATAACATAAATTCAGAATATGTAGACAATTTTGTATTCTTCATGATGGTCCTAAAATACTTCCATCTCATAACAGTTTTATTCTTCCAAGAAATATTACACTATCCTCAAAATAACATTCATTTCTGGCATATTTTATCACATAGTAAGATTGCACAACTCATTAGCAAAGGATTGCCAAGTTCACTCTGCCATAAAAATTAATTTTCCCACTCTTCTTCTCCATTTCTCTTTCTTCTAACTTCCTCTCCCATTCCCCCATGCTGCCAATTTGCTCAGGAGCTCTTGGCCCTTTCCCCTTCTCAGGAGGACCATGTGTGTCTCTCTTAAGGTCCTCCTTGTTTCCTAGCTTTTCTGGCAGTGTGAATTGTAGGCTGGTGATCCTTTGCTCTGTGTCTAAAATCCATATGTATTATATATATATATATATATATATATATATATATATACATATATATATATATATATATTGGAAAAATAATGATCGGAAAAAGAGACAGGCTGAATAGATGTTTATTTAGGGAGAAACAACTTACAACAGAGACAGATGAACACCAATAGGTTCTAGTCCCAAGGATGCCTCTGGATGTTCTTCATCCAGGAAGCAAGAGAGAGCCCTAGTTCCTCCATGTCATGTCCACCCCTGTCTCCACCCCCAATGGACATGGTCAGTGCAACAGGTGCAGACAGGTAGACCTCTCACTACACATATATGAGTGAGTGCATATCATGTTTGTCTTTTTGTGACTAGGTTACCTCACTCAGGATGGTTTCTTCTAGTTCCATCCATTTGCCTGCAAATTTCAAGATTCCATTGTTGTTTTCAGCTGAGTAGTACTGTTGCGGCAGGTTTCTCCGCCGGCTGCCACTGGTTCTGCCGCCATTGTCCTGCAACCACGTGTGCCCCAAATAACACTCAGAGACTCTGTATTTGATACAATCCTGTTGGCCAATTACCATTACTGTTTATGGGCTAGCTCTGTCTTAATTATTAACCCATTTCTACTTATCTAAGTATTTTCACGTGGCTCATCTTATCCGGGAGCCGTGGCTGGCATCTTCCTTCCTCCCTGGTCTACATCTTGACTCCACCTACTACTTCCTCTTCCTCCTCCTAGTCTCCTAGCCCCACCTATCTAGTTTTCTATTGGCCACAGGGCTTTATTAACAGTATGAGAAACATATATACAGAATCACATCTCCCATCATCTCCTCTTTTCTGTCTAAAGTAAAAGAAGGGGTTTAACCTTAACATAGCAAAATATACCATACAACAGTTATCAAATAAGAATCACAGTTAACAATATTTAGTCCATTAACATTTTGTAAGACGTAAAGAAAATATCATCTATCCTATCTTTGTCAGTCTAAAGACCTATATGTAACTTATTTTTAATCCTAACTAAGAAAAACTATAATCATAACTATCTGTCTTCAACTCCTTCAAAGACCACAGAAGGATAATATATAAACTCTAGAAATGACAGAGACAACTCATTGCCTGGTCAGTCACCCGAAGTTCTTCTGTAATGTTCCATCTTCAGCCCATAGGCCATAATGTGTGTCCAGACTCCTCAATAAGGCAGTCTCTGTGTCCTGGAGACTGTCTGGCTGTCTGGTAGCCTCTTCCATGAAGCAGGAATCCTGTAGCAATGTCCATCTTGCATCAGCAGTTACCTTTTTGTGGGTCCTGCATGTCCAGTTTCTACAACATAAAGTCAAACAGTTCAGAAGAGCAGTACCTTGCCCAAATGGCTAGTCTTGCCATATTAGAAGCAAACTCCATAATGTGTTTCTTCGATGTCCATCTTCCTTTCTTCTGTAGGTGGTGTTACCAGGAGCAGTTGTGCCTCACTGTCAAGAAAAATCCTAAACCATTTTAAATGCCATATTCTGTAGGTCTTTGAAAGGTTTGAAGAATGCCTATCCATCTCAAATACATCTCTATATATCTAGAAATCCAAACTAACTTAACTCCCATAGGTAACTCTCTATAATCTGTACTAAATTATTACATTACATTTTCTAATGAGCTATATAAACACAATACCTAAACAAGAGGAGAAATATACATATCACAAAATTGACCTTAAATTGTATCAATAAAAGAAAATCCATTCCAAAGCAAAGTATTCATATCTATACCTTAATTCCCTTTTTTACCTTTACAAGGATTGCTTGTGTCATTAATCATTTATATCCAAGCCCATATAAATGAAAACAAACATTTATAAACAATATTTGGGAATTTGGGCGTCGTTCTTTCCAAACTACTTCCTGCTGGTAGAGGGCGCTGTCATGGGGGTCCAAAGAAGACGCAGAAATCTTGGCAGTAGTCTGCAAGGCTTTGTCTCAACTGCTTTGAATGTTGGATCACCTGGGGAGTTGTTTCAGGGGGTCTGGCTTGATCAAACCACATAAGTCTGGAAAAAATCCATAGCCTTCCATTTTCTGTGGAAACAAAAATAGAAATCTTTTTCCCCAGTAACTTGTCCTTAGGCTTAAATTTTGGAGTCAAAGCATTTTTAAAATATATAAATTGAATTAATCCAGCAGTATTTCTTTTATCAGCAGTTGTTATTTTCTCAGCAATCAAATAATTTAAAGACAACAGAAGTGTGTATAGTATCCAAAATCTCTCTGTGTTTTCCATCTTTACGTGGCTTTCTTATTACTCTATTTATTCTACTTCTATTTTTACATATTTTGAGACAGGGTTTCTCTGTGTAACTTTTATCTGTCCTGGAATTCATTCCATACCAGGTTTACTTTGAAATCACAGAGATCTGCTTGCCTCTGTCTGCCCAGTGCTGGGATTAATGGCATGTCCCATTATACCCATTCATTCTACTTTCTTTTTTCTTTTTTAAACCATTGTATCCCCTTCCTTTTTCTCTCCCAAGCCAGCGTATTTTTAAAAACACAGTGTAAACCTTTATTGCAGCTCTCCTACACACCAATGAATTGTTAGCAAAGCTCTTTAAAAGCCAGGTGGCTTTTTGCCGCTTATGTTAATTTTGGAAACTTCCCTTAAAGGAGCCGCGCAATTCTTTGTCTACAACAAAACAAATCCAACCAAGAAAATGCTGCTACTAAGAAGTCTTGCTAGTCTCTGTTCCTTTGTTTCTAAAACATTTCTTAAGCTCTTATTAATTTTAAGTGAAAGTTCTTATAGCCACGTTGGGCGCCATCTGTAGCATGTATGTTTCTGCCAGCCCGCCAGTCTGGGCCCACAGGTCTCCCCGCCGGCCTCCCGGTCCCGCCGCCACGTGGGCCCACAGCCGCGCCAGCCCCAAATAACACTCAGAGACTCTGTATTTGATACAATCCTGTTGGCCAATTACCATTATTGTTAATGGGCTAGCTCTGCCTTAATCATTAACCCATTTCTACTTATCTAAGTATTTCCACGTGGTCGTCTTATCGGGGAGCCGCGCGGCAGGCGTCCTGCTCCTTCCCGGGCTACATCTCGACTCCTACTACTTCCTCTCTCCTCCTTCTGGTCTCCTAGCCCCGCCTATCTTGTTATCTCATTGGCCACAGTGCTTTATTAACCAGTATGAGAAACATACATACAGAATCACATCTCCCATCATCTCCTCTTTTCTGTCTAAAGTAAAAGAAGGGGTTTAACCTTAACATAGCAAAATGTACCATACAACAGTTATCAAATAAGAATCACAGTTAACAATATTTAGTCCATTAACATTTTGTAAGAATTAAAGAAAATATCATCTATCCTATCTTTATGAGTCTAAAGTCCTATATGTAACTTATCTTTAATCCTAACTAAGGAAAACTATAACTATAACTATCTGTCTTCAATTTTTTCAAAGACCATAGAAGGATAATATATGAATTCTAGAAATGACAGAGACAACTCATTGCCTGGTCAGTCACCCAAAGTTCTTCTGTAATGTTCCATCTTCAGCCCATAGGCCATAAGGCAGAAGAAAACAAAATCTAAGGACTCATATGTTTATATGCACTTTTTCTCTCTGAAATCCTCATTTTCTCTTATACATGTTAATGCTTATTGTTGCCTTTCCCCTAATGCATACCGTAAAACTTGAAAATTTTACTTTGATATTGATATTTAAGTTTTCCACAAGGAATAATAACAGTTCCCAACAGCAATCCTTGAACACTCCGGAAGGAAGATGGGGCCCCAAATGGACATTTCCATTCTACTCACCCTGATGCATCTGAACTACAAACTTCACCCTTTAACCGGTTTGGGACTGCTTTGCTCAAGACAACTCCTGACTAGCTAGCTGTAATGGTGCACCTTCTTATTACAACCTGGCCAGAGTTCCAAAAAGAACTTCAGTCAAGCATTTTCTGCCACACTATGAATACCTACATATGTCACAGCCAATTCTGTTGAAAAATTTGGTTGCTAAACATTTTCTCCCTACAGGACCCCATGGAGCAATCATCGTCCCATTTCAGCAGGAAGTAATCTTAAGATAACGACGCCCCTCTCCCCACTCTTGGAATTTAGGGATAATATTCATCTCCATAGGGTTGGTTTTAGTTACTTGGGGTTGGGTATGGAAAGTGATATTTAGACTCGGTTATCTCTTTTAGACAGGAATAGGGTATGGTTGGGAAAGGTATGGTTCAGTATGATATAAGTAGATTGGCCTATCTTCTTGTGAATTGTTTAGTAAGAGTGAGATATTAGTATTTCAGCTTACACTGTTATATATTCTTACCTGTGGTAATCTATATACTGGAAGAATTGTATATTATATTTTGTCATATTGTGTGAAATCTTCCCATTTATGTTTCATGCACATTATTCTCCCTATATTCTATGTATGTATACTTTGTTTGAGTTCAAGACATTTTGTATATTGATACAGTTTAGGATATTTATCTTGCTGCCCTCTTGTCTAGACATTTCTACTCTACCTCTACTTTAGGAATTTACAGGTGCATAATTATATTGTTTAGGTGTGTATCCTTGCTTTTCTCAAGGAAGTTTTAATCAGGTTTTTAGCTAAGTTCCTGAGTATTATAGATCATCCTCACCCGTGTTTCCTTTGCCTATGAGATTAGTCAGCAATAGATGCTTAATCTCCAATCACTTCATAGACCTGCAGAACACGGCATTTAAATGTTTTAATATTAGTACTCCGTTGACATGAGACACTGTTGCTCCTGACAGCACCATGCACTTTCCCGAAAGTATGTTGGACACTGTCGTTGCTCCTTCTGGAGTTCACCCTCACTTCGGCCATGGCCTCTTGGGCAAGGAACTGCCCCTACCTTGACAACTGATCTGGACATGCGGTCCTATGTGCTTGCAGGAGACAAACAGAAGACTGCTGAACCTTGCCAAGTCAGGGTAAGACAGCCTTTCTTCCTCCCTGCTTTTGTTGTGATCTGTCAGGTACTCTTGGCCTTAGCCAAAACTGGCTGTACCAACATTGCTCTGAGACCTTGGGTGACTGTCCAGGTAGCTTGCTGTTTCTGTCTTCGAGGCATCTTTTGGAAGTTGCCCATCCGCACTTCCTGTCTATCCTAGTATTGCTATTTTCCTTCTCAGGTCTTGATGAGGTTGTAGATTAAACCATCACAACTATTATTCTCTCTTCATAGTTAGATAGATTAGGTACTAGGCTTAAGCTTTCTAGCTTAGGATAACTCTATTGTAAACTGCGTTATGTCTTCATCCTAGGACTAGATATGTAGGTCGTTTTGTTCTCAATTTTCCTTTTCTTAGAGCACACTTGTTATTCACTGTTTTGTATATTTTTGTATCAAACCCAAATCTTTTCTTTAGACTAAAAGGGGAATTGTAGCGAGATATTCACCTTGTCTGCACCTGTGGCTTAGGCCATGCCCATTGGGGCGGAGACAGGGCCGGATGGGAGCGGAGAGAAAAGGTTGGGAGAGGGTCGGGCCGCCCCTTTTGGGTGGTGGACGCTGGAAGGCTCAGGATCTGCTGGAACCCGCCGCGTGCATCTGCCTATGTTGTGAGTTATTTCTCCCTTAATAAACTTCTGTTCAGCCTAATTGTTTATCCTGATTCTTATTAAATCACAATATAGTACTACATTGTATAAATGTACTGCATTTTCTCCATTCATTCTTCAGTTGAGGCAGCAGGAAGATTGAGTCAGGGGAAAAATAGAGGACAGCAAGAAAAGAGATACCTGAATAGAGGGAGATTATAGATATTTAGAGAAATCTGGTACTAGGGAAATATCCAGAGATCTACAAGGATGACCCCAACTAACAATCTAAGCAATAGTTAAGAAGCTACCTTAAATGCCCTTCTTCAATAATGAGATTGATGCCTACCTTAAATGCCATCCTAGAGCTTTCATCCAGTAGCTTATGGAAGCAGAAGCAGATGCCCACAGCTAAACACTGAGTGGAACTCATGGAATCTAGTTGCAGAGAGGAAGGAGTGATGAGCAAAAGGGGTCAAGACCAAGCTGGAGAAACCCATAGAAACAGCTGACCTGAACAAGGGGAGCTCATGGACTCCAGTCTGATAGCTGGGAAACTAGCATAGGACCAACCCAGATTCCCTGGATATGGGTGCTAGATAGGAGAACTGGGCACTCTATGGGGCCTCTGATAATGGATCAGTATTTATTCTTAGTAAATGAATTGACTTTGGGAGTTCATTCCTTATAGAGGGATACTCCTTCAGCCTAGACACATAGGGGACGGCCTAGGCCCTGCTCTAACAGACCTTGAAGATCCCCCACGGAAGGCCTCACACTCCCTGGGGAACAGGGAGTTGGGATGGGAGTTGGAGGGGGACATGGGAAGAGGGAAGGGTGAAAAAAAAATGGATTGGCACGTAAAACAAGCTTGTTTCAAATTGAAAAAAAAAATTATCATAAAACTTTAATCTCCCAGTAACTATATGTTAGTCACAAAACTTCCTGGGCCTGCTCAAGAAGATTGAGTTCCATAAGCTGAAGCTACAGAATTTTATCCTCCTGCTGTTCTGAATAATCAAAAATTATGAAGTGTGGGCAGGGCAGAGCTTTCTCTAGATACCCCAGAAAACTTGCCTCCAGACTCTACCTTAACTTCTGCAGGGTGCTTGCCATGCCCAACATGCCTTGTCCTTTAGATCTATCTCTCCCATCACTGCCTAAATTTACATGTTTTTCTTCCCTCTGGATCTCTGTCTATCCATCTTTAATCTCCCTTTTATTATAAGCACACAGTTGTCACTGGATTAAGGATACATTTTAGTTCAGTACAAGCTCAGCTGCCATTGATTACCTCTTGAAAGATTTTGTAGCCTTCCTATAAAATTTTCTTCCTGCTCACATTAGTCAGAGGTATCACATGTTGTTTCCTCCCAAGGAATGTAACTGTTTGACTCTTGTGACTGAGGTTTAAAGAGCACAAAATCTCAAGTATGTTTCCTTCTTTTTAATAAGCATTTATTTAGTGGCCTTTCTTTCATAAAGAACCAGACAGTAGGCTGAAAAGATGGGTCAGGTATGCTTGCTGTCTTCAGAGGAACTTCACATTTAAGGGGTTTGTTGACAACTAGATAGATTGCTGTCATTTGGTGATGATAAGATGCTCAGGGACTAGGATGAAGAGGAAAACCAAACCTTGGAAGGACTTGATGCTTTGTGAAGAAATAAAGACAAGTGCTATACCCTGAAGTGTTCATTTTTGAGCAGATTAGTGCTGCCTGGAACACTGGGAAGAGAAGACATAAGGAATATGGCTAGGGAGTGACAAGAAACCAGGTGCCCAAGAAATGGCCAGTTCGGTGCTGAGCGATCTAGGTCATGGGAGATAGAATTAGCTAAATGCCATTGACACAAAAGCATGGCTTTTACTCAAAGGGAATATGAGGCAGTTTATCATGGAGCCACGAATTCCCATGATTTAGATTACTCCAAATTCCATGTCTCAATATTGTAACAACCCCATGAGTTTTTATCGTCATAAAGAAAACCATAAATCAGAGGAATTTTAAAGATACACTGGGGTACTGGAGAGATAGCTTAGCTATTAAGGGCACTCTGGCAGCTCTTCCAGAGGTCCTGAGTTCAATTCCCAACAAGTACATTGTTAGTCACTACCATCTATAATGTGACCTGGTGCCCTCTTCTAGCCTACAGGGATACATGTAAGCAGAATACTGTATACATAACAAATAAATCTTTTTTTGTTTGTTTATTTGTTTGTTTGTTTGTTTTTCAAGACAGGTTTCCTCTGTGGCTTTGGAGGTTGTCCTGGAACTAGCTCTTGTAGACTAGGCTGGCCTCCAACTCATAGAGATCTGCCTGCTTCTGCCTCCCAAGTGCTAGAATAAATCTTTAAATAAATAAATATTTAAATAAATAAATAAAAAGATACATTGGTGGAAATATCAGGTAGGAAATATCAGATAAGCAGGTGGCAGAAAAGCAGAGAAATCTCTACTATAGGTGTGAAGTGCTACTTATTAGAACATGTAGCGTTTACACTGATAGAAAAAAAAAGCATCTGTTTGTATATTCCAAAGGGGATTTTACTTTATTGTCACAAAGACTGGAGATCAAATACAGAGGTCGGGAATGAATACCTATTTAGGGAGCTAAATATAGCCCAAGATAATTTGGCTCTAGCCCTTCAAATATCCAGCTTTCAACAATCCCTGGCATAATTTTAATAAAGCAGTTTTGTAGAGTGTTTTACAAAGGTATATAGCTACCTTCTTCCTGGGAACTTCAGGAGTCTAGATATCATCCCATACATTCATATTATAAAATACTGATTAGCAAATTGGAAGGCATGGCTCATCTGCAATCAACATGATAAGGGCTGCAGAAACCCTCACTCCTTCACTCAAGCACAACTGAATGGTCCTGTCACAGAGAGCAACAACCTGCAATGAAGAGATAGGTACCATTGTTGGTTGCTAATTTTCTCACAGTAAAGACAAGACAAATATTGATCCCTGAATCAACGTATTTTAATCTACACTCCATCCAAACTGTGTGTTACCAAAAAGAACCAGATATTGGTAGGAAAGTGCCACACAAAATTAGGTAGAATTGTACATTCAGCAACATAGTCACTACGCTGCAAACCTCACAATATACTTTTTAATGTTGAGATTTACCTTCCCTAACTCTGCTTTCCATTAACCATGTAGTGATCATACTCAAAAATGGCTTTTTTCTCCCTTTCCTTCCCCCATTTATTGAACAACACAGATGCAACCAGGTGCATTGAATTGATTGTTTTTAATGTCATCCACTTCTGGTGTCATTCTGGCCAGCATTTGAAAAACACAGCATTCTAAAAGGAGCAATTACAGTATTTGTTCCCTCTGGCAAGTGGCAGCTGATGCCTAGCATTATAATGCTCACTTGCCAGAGCCTTCACTTTACATTTGCAGAGCAGTTGTCTTTCCAAAATCAAAAGCCCTCAGATAGCTGAGATTCTGTTGTTGCACAAAGATAAAAGAAATAAGACTGTTAAAAAAAAATCAAATCAAGGTTTTTCACCCTTTATAACCTTTCTATCTTGAGTCTGAGAAACAATCCCATGAAGCAGCTTCTGCGGCATCCTCAGAGATGGGATTAAGCTATTATGAACTCCAGATAATCATTTTTCCCACACCTGCTTTCTGTCTTATTTAGACACCTGCACATGTTTTGGGGAAATAAACATTTGTTGCATACAAAACCCACTTAACTGTATTGGTTCCTAATAAATTTATAATTTCTAATAAATTGCAAATTGGGGATCAAAATGCAATTGATTTCCTCTTAAAAATGATCCTGAGTTGTAGTAATATGTATAGTTCAATCTGGAAATGCTTGCCAGGCAAGAAAGGGGGGCCTAAAGCAGAACCCATGTAAAAATAAGTATCAGTCCCAGCACAGGCAGAGAGAAGAGGACCCTGAATGCTGAATGGCCAGCCAGCTTAAGTAAATATGCAATTTCTAGGCAAATGAGATAGCATGTCTCAAAGAAAAAATGTGCAGAGTCCTTAGGAATGCAGTCAAAGTAGTTCTCCACACTCCACACACATAAATATAGCACATATGTGCATACATACGCACACAAACATGCTGAATTCCTGCTCCTCTAAATGGGATGTAATTGTAATTCCTCAACTAGGGGATAGTAATTTCTGAAGACTACCTTAGGACAAAGTTTCAGCTGTCATCTCCTATGACCAAGCAAGACTTCAAGTGGAGAGAGTGGAAAACCAACCCAACCACATAACCTTTGACCTATAGTTTGTTCTGCCTATGAGATACACTGGAGTAACGGTTGCTTAGAGATTGGGGAAGTGGTCAACCAATGACCAGTCTAGCCTAAAACCTATACCAGGAGAGTAAGCCCACCTGACACTGCCTGGAGCACCAGGACCCACAAGCTGGATGACCCAAAGACCTAGGATAGAACCAAACTTGACTGGAGGAAAAAAATGTTAATGTAATGGTGCCTAATGATATTCTGCTACACTCATAGATTGGTGCCTAGCCCAAATGTCATCAGACAGGCTCTGTCCAGCAACCGGTAGAAACAGATGTAGACTTGCAGTCAAACATAAGGCAAAGCTTGGGAAATCATGCGGGGGAAGGGGGAATATTGTAGGAGCCAAAGGAGTCAAGAACACCTCCAGAAAACTCACAGAATCAACTAAACTGAGCTCACAGGGCTTCACAGAGACTGAACCCAGAACCAGAGAGCCTGCATGGGACTGACCTATGCACTCTGCATATATGATATGCTGCAGTTCTGTAGCTTGGCCCTCTTGTGGTAACAGAGGTTATCTTCAACACTTTTGTTGGTTTTAGGGACTCTACTCCTCATAAAGAAAGGGTCACTTGCTTAGCCTTAATATAAAGAGAGGTGCTTAGTCTTACTAAACTTGATATGCCATATTTTGTTGCTATTGATGGAAGACCTGCCCTTTTCTAAACAGAGTGGAAAAGTGGATTGGGGTGGGAACAAAGGGGAGGTGGGATGAGTGATTGGGAGGAGGGGGTGAGGGGAACTGCAGCCAAGATGAAACATATATAACTAAATAAATGTATTTAAAAATATTTGATTACCTGTTTTGCTAAACTATAAAGATTTCCTTTATATAATATTTGCTTCTCATGAAAATAGTTTATTTCCCCTTTAAGACAGAAAAATGGTCTTTGACATTCTTACTAAACTCTGAAAATTCTATTTTTTAAAATTTAGGGTTATGTTTACATAGTCTATATATTCAAACTTTAAGCCACATTCTCTGATTCTCACGAAAACCATTGAGAACAAAATTTATGATATAAATAAATATATATATATAGTTCGAATATATTACCAGTGGAAAAAGAAGAAATGTCTTTATATGTCATGTAATGAATGTGTTTCTGGTAGTGTTTATCATGTTACTGTTAAACCTGAGAATCACAAGAAGATCAAATCCATGAATGTCCGGCTAAAGCAAGCTGTATTTTGCAGTGTACCAGGACTAGTCAGCCAGCTCTTCTACCATACCCTAAATCTGGATTTGTGAGAGTAGCCCTGTGAAGTCCCTTTTATGGGAGAGATAAAGTGTTCACAGGGGGAAGTAAAATGGCTGTTATATATTGTTAGAAAGATACAATGAAAGGAAAGGAACAAGGGTAAGGATATACATCATGTAAATGGGACCCCAAGCAGTTTACATCAAATCTAAGAAACAGGAACTGTACATGCATGCATGCATGCATACATACATACATACATACAATTTAAATTAGAAACAATCTTATTTTACATATCAATCCCAATTCCCTCTCCATCCCACTCTCCCTTGGCCCCTACCGACTTCCCAATCCCATCCCCCATCTACTCCCCAGGAAGGGTGAGGCCTCCCATGAAAGATCATCAAAATCTGTTGTTTTCCCTCCCTCCAGCCTGGTCCCTGAGCCACACCATCCCCAAATAACACACAGAGACTCTGTAGTAGATATAAAACTTTTGGCCTACTACTAACATTACTAACATTGGCTAGCTCTGTCTTAAATATTAACCCATTTCTATTAATCTAAGTTTTCCACATCTTATATTACCAGATAAGTCCAGAGATCTGTTCCCTCTGTCTTACATGTTGAATCTCCTTCTTCCTCTCTCCTTTTTGTCTCCTAGTCCCACCTATCTTGCTTTCTTATTAGCCAACAGAGCTTTATTCATTTACCAATAAGAGAAACATTTACAGAATGATATCTCCCATCATTTCCTCTTTTCTGTCTAAAATAAAAGGGTTTTAACCTTAACATAGCAAAATATATAACAAAACAGTTATCAAATAAGAACCACAGTTAACAATATTCAGCAAGATTTAAAGAAAGCATTCCATTATTTATGCTATCTTTGTGAGTCTAAAGACTTATATGTAACTTCTCTTTAATCTTTACTAAGGGAAACTATAAACATAACTATCTGTCTTCAACCCCCTCAAAGACCACAGAAGGATAATATATTAACTGCACACAGAACCCCTAACCTGCAAGGTATTTTGTTCCTATTTTGGTCTCACAGTAGCATGCAACTCCACTGCAGTCATGCTTCTGAACTCAACACTGGTGCTTGGCATTGTACATGCTGCCACACCAAGTAATGCCAACAAACTCTACTCAACCCCTGGCTCAGGACTAACATCTTGTTATTAATAGTTAGAAACCTTTTGGAATTTAATAGCTCAGTAGACAACTAACTCCACCAACCCCAAAGCCAAGAATACCATCAAAGAACATCTTAGACCTATAGAAAAGCTTCCTGCATCTTGCTGTAAATAGTTCCTGGATGTACCCACCAATATATTTCAAACCTGTTTTGATTTGTGACTTTCTTTGCTCTGTAAAACTATAAAACTTCATGAAACTTCTATCACATTGGAACATAGAATTTGAGTTAATCTGAATCCATATTCCAGGGCCATGATCCCTCCAAATGGCTCTAAAATAAACTATCCTTTATTCCCTTTAAGATGAGAACTTTGCTTTTAGTGTTGACATCATGTTAAAAGTTGTTAAATGAGTTTAGGGCATTGGGATTAAGATGGGGTTTCCTGTGTTTCTGAAAAAGTTCTAAACATACTTTTGTTCTTTTGTACTATGTGTTCACATAAAGCAGCATGCTTGACATTGATGATAATATAATCTAAACATTAATCATATGTGAAAAATTTTGAAGATGTTCTAGGTCCCGAGGAGTCAAATATTCATCCAACACATAATTCATGTAAGAATAAGGCAGCCAGCCATGTCATCGGGATGATAATTGCTTTCATCTTCAAGAAGCTAGAAAACTGGTATGTTTATCAAATATTATTTTAAAATAAATGTCTTTATGTTTTCCTTTTATATCTATTTTATATATTTATACACCTGGGGTCACATACAAAATATCAGGGGTGAAGGATTGTTAAAAGTTAAACCTAAATAGTGTTCTGCCATTCAACACTGCTCTTCTCACACCCATCCCTTCCATGGTTAAGAGGTATCCCCAAAGCATTGGTTCAATGCTACACTGTCACAGCTCCCTGAGTTATAAACTGTTCTGTTCTCCATTTGCCACTCAAGAAAGCCAATGTTGGAGGAAACAGCAGACAGGTGTCTTTTCCCAGGGACACACACCTGGTAGTGAATGTTGCCACAAGACTGCTCCTGGCTCTGACTCCACAGCTTCCCAGAAACAGCACACATTTTAATGAAAATTTGACATCCGACTGCAGAAGAAAAGGGATAGAGTCCACTGTTAATCATGGCCTGGGATGTTTCTGAGCTGAGCTATCTCAAGTCAGTAAAGCATGTCCTTCACAGTTCCAGAGAAAACTTTCAGGACAAGTAAGAGCAAAGAAAAGGGGGCAACTTTATCACAGAGAGAAAGTATGTTTCAGATTTAAGGATAGCCATAGCAAGAATGGGGAGCAGGACAAAAAATGATGTTATGTGGAAAGGATAACAGGCAGAAGAATCATGAAAGAGAATATAAAGCTAACTTCTTTCTAGTTTCAACTTGGCCATAGTTCCTTCTTTCATTTATCTTTCCTTTATTTTTATGGTAAATAAGTACATACAAATAACAGCAAAATGCAAAAACCTAGATGAAGCTCCATGGCTTCAGGCTAGGTGTCCTAACCATATAGAAGTTCACTGAGATGCATAGAACTTGGGACTAAATAGCTCTATCTGTGTGATATTCTTTAGGCTAATTAGAATAAAGTGATTTTATTAAAAAAGAAAAAAATGATAATCTATACCCAACACATGGGGCCAGACTTTTCAAAACAGAGGTGTTCCTAAGTGTCTGAAGATTGTCCTCTCACTTCTCTCTATATATTTGTAGGTAGACAAATATATAGACAAATATTAGATGATAGATAGATAGATAAAAATATGTATATCCTTAGACACATTATGTGACTTTATATGACTTTCTAAGTGATAAAGAATATAAATTATAAGATTTAAAGATGATACAAAGTTAAAATTTAAATTAAAAAAAGTCTCAATTGCTTTATTTCCATTATATAATTTCCTTTTATAAATAAGATGGAGTGATGATCCTACAAGTTACAGTGTTCATGTTTAGGGACAAAGTGGGAGTACAGACTCAGTAAAAACATGCTCCAAGCACACTGACTTTAACTGTGTTATAAATAGTGTCTTTGCATTGTTTGTATTGTTCAGAAGGTCTTTGTTTGGAAATGTCATCTCTGTAAGCAATCCTAATTTTGTCAACTATGTTGAAGTCTGCTGCCTCTCAGACAATCAGAGAATGCAAAGGTGACCTCAGGCTGAGGGCCTTTTTCCCTTTACAAGGACTCTTCATTTTCTCTGAAGATGCTTCAACATCTACGGAACTGATGGGAAACTATTCCAGACACTATAAAAATCTTACATAGTCATTCCTCATCTTCACATTGAAGGGCACAGTGAGAAGAGAAGGAACAGAGCAGGTGCTGATAGTACAGATAGCTTTTAATGACAGAGTCACCTGCAAGCACAGCTGGTGGTGGAGAAACTGTCCTGTACTCAAGGCTCATTGTAGATTAACTGAGCTTCACACCAAAAAGAAAACAAAGTGGCAATGTCTGCCCTGTATGACACCAAAGATGCTATTTTCTTTTGTTTGTTTGTTTGTTTGTTTGTTTTGAGACAGGGTTTCTCTGTGTAACTTTGGAACCTGTCCTGGAACTTGCTCTGTAGAACAGTCTGGCCTTGAATTTATAAAGATCTGCCTGCTTTTGCTTCCCCAGTGCTCGGATTAAAGGAGTGTGCTACAAAGATGCTATTTTCTAAAGAAAGTTTACTCATTGTTTGTGAGGCTAGATTTTGAAAAGGGAGGGGCCACAGAGCCCCTTCTTCATAACATGGCTCTGCTGTCTCTTTTCCCTTTGCCTACAGTTGAAACAGTTGTGTGCTTCTCACCTGATATTGAGAGACAATGGGCTGGTGTAAGGACTACAACACCTTCTTTAGCCCTTACCCAGGCTTCCAAAGGTGAAAGCCTTCTCAGGAGCGAAGGGGGAAGGGGGTAGTAACTTCACACACAATCTGAGGGTCATGCTTTTTATATTCTGTGTTCTTTATTGTTCTGTTTCTACTCTAATAATCCTGTCCTACTTCTAACTTCTCCATGTTTCTTTTTCTAACTTCTATTCTAAAAACTCTTTTCCTTCAGGAGCCTTGAAGTCATAAAAAAGTTTCTCTTATTGGTCAAAAGCACATTCTTAGAGGAAATGATGTGATAAAGTGCCATTACCATGATAACACAAGGGTCTAAGGCCATAGGAGCAAAACAATGACCAGACAGGGAGGGCACAGTACCCAATGACAACTTTAAAATGCAGATCTATTGCTAGTAGACTGGCAAGTGAAGAATTAGCATGTTTTACTTCATAACCTTGGTAGACATCTGTGACCCTGACCTTGTGAAATCTCTTTACAAAAACTCTTTAATCTAATTTAAACTTACTCTGAAGTGAAAGTGAGCTAATTGTGTGTAGTAGTCTGAACAAGAGAACAAGGCAGGCTATTAAGTGTGCACAGTCTTTGTAGTACAAATAGATCCAGTTATGAAGCATGCCACAGTATATATTCTCTCATCTAAGATCAGACAAGATCAGGCACATTCAGGGTGGTATGGCCGTAGACCGCATATTCTATATATATTCTATACATGAAAATTATATAGCTAAGTGAAAAGTCATTTTCAAGGTCATCCATAGAATATGTGATCAATAAACAATTAATACACCATAGTGCTGTGGGAAGAATCTCCAAGTTGGAATGTGAGGGAAAGAGCTCTTCACATAAGAAGTCTTCACTGAGGACAGTTTAACCCATTCAGAAGGCAGTATACCTTATCACCTTGTTAAATAAGGTATCTCCATCAGTGTGCATCTCTGGTAACAATATTCCTCACAGCCTTGCTAAATGAGTAGTATATCTCCATGAGCTATGCATCTCTGATGGGAAGACCCCTGAAGTATGTGCTGAACTCTCACTGCCTAATTCCACTGCCTGTAGCAGGCTGAAGCCCTGCTGGGGCAGAGGAGATACTCTAAATTCAAAAGAGAGACCCTTTTGCTCCTCCCTGCTGAGAACATAATAGAGGAAGCTGCTGGGAACAAAGACAAGGATCTCCTGAGGCTGAGTCCTCTACCCCCTTCCCTTCCTACCAGGAAAGGAGCATTTACAGTTAAGTCTCCTTCCATGGTTCTTAGAAATCTTAAGACTGTCACATATGCCACAGGGAAGAAATACGTTCTTTCCCTCCATGGTTTGGCCAAATTATAAATAAGTTGATCTTCCCTTGCCAATTTCTGTATCTTAATGTTTCATTGTAGGAATGTAAACTAAGGGTTATGGGATGGCATAATTGATGATAGTTCCTGTTTTCTAAAAGAAACATACTGTGTTCAACTCTAAAGAATATATGTAACCCATCCTTAAGCCATCTAAGAGAAGAAACCAGAGGGTTTCATCAGTGTGGATGAGCAAGCTTGTTTGTTGAGTTAACTTTATAAATTTGTTTTTTTATTCTTATTAGTTTGTCTTTTCTAAAGAACTAATTGATGCCATGCAAAATACTCATAGGCACTGAAAGCCCCCCCGAAGGGAGACCCTCACTCAAATCTCGGGAATAGCGCACACCCAGTGAGGCACCGAGACCGGGACTTGCTGCAATCACACGAGGAAGTTTATTGAAAATGGAATTGGATGAGATCTCAGGCCAGCATGCTGGGGTCGAGACTCGTACACCCATGAAGGAGTGGAAGAGTTCGACCCCGACCCAAACTTGTGACAAGCTTATAAAGGCAAAAACATCAAAAGAGGGAAAGGAAATAGAGGAAGTCCAAAGTTACACGTTTACTTATCAGCTGACTAGGGAGGGCGTAGGGGAGATCCGGAGTTACATGTTTACTTATCAGTTAAGCTATGTATTGTATTAAACAAGGCATTGGAACATTCCACAGAGGTTGTTGGGACATCCTGGAGTTATCTCAGGAACTATTTTTCTCAAGAGAGTTCCGTGAGCGACCACCTGCAGGGGACGGAGGCCCTAGGGTGGCGAGTTCATGTCCCTACAGACATCTAGTAAATTTTTTACTTTTCAGCACAAAAAATAATAAACATTTTTGAATATCCTTTGAGTCTTTTGACTGCATGCATGTATGTGTACCATGTGCATGCATGGTGTCTCTGAAAGCCAACGGGTGTATAAGAATCTCTGGAACTAGAGTTACAGATGGTTGTAAGTCACCACATTGAGTACTTGGAAATGTTGCAAGAGCAATCTCCCCAGCACCCTCTTAACAATTTTGATGATTTCCACAAAGATGTTGTAGAATAGCAACTTAATATATAGTTAGAAGCATATTTCACTGGAGACAAATTATGACATCTTGAATTTATCTAGGCAAGCACTGGATTTCTAAGAGATCACTTTACCGTTTAATGCATACTTAATCTACACACATATGCATGCACATACATACACACATGGTGCATATGTGGAGGGTACCACTCTCATATCAGGCTCCTACTTCTTAATATGGTAGCTGTCTAGGCATTTAATTTGCTTTATTAATTTCTATGCCAAGTAAAAATGTAAAATTATATCAGAATTGCGGTTTGAAGAGATATATGTAACATAAAGGATGCCATTTTTTTCTTTAATTTGTTTGACAAACACAGGACCAGAGGTGAGATTTTATTAGTAAACTACTAGTGAATAATCTCTAGTAGATCTGATTGCACCATCCTCTGTACATTAAATTAAAGTGGACACTGCTTTTCTTCCAGTCGGGTGAAAATTACACTAAAACTAACAGAGACCAGGAGTTACAAGTGATTGTGATCTGCCTGATGTAGGTTCTGGGAACCAAATTTTTGTCTAACAGAAGAGCAGCAAGTACTCTTAACCTCTAAGCCATCTCTCCACCTCCTATAAAGGCAATTTGAGGCCAAAGGAAATTGGAATTAAGTCCTTGAAAAAATTGATGAGAAACCCTAGAAAATCAGATGTAAAAGCAATATATTATTCTGGGCAGAAGGTGTTCATTGGCTGGAGTTCTCAGAATGAGCATCTCTGTAATTGGTCATGGCAACAAATCAAGTCACCCAGTCTAAACCCATAAATACCATCAGTATCTCTATGTAATGTGTTGACTCATTTCATCTGATCTGATGGCATCAGCTGCATTTAGTAAGAGTTTCTTTGAAGGTCAAACTGACCTAAAAACTTTAAACTCTTACAGCTGTGAATTATGTAGGTTTTACATCCACAAAAAGATAAAAAATACAGAATCAAAGGCATCACCATGTCAACCTTGAACTTAAGAGCTGTTTTATGTTTTCTTTCTTAACTAGAGAAGAAACTAGCAAAGTCCCTGGGCATTTGTTCCTGTGTGCACCATGCATAATGCATGCTATAGAACAGGGTTGTAAACTAAGTAGAAACCAATAAAAACATGGAAGGCACATTGATCCCTATTAATATGCTTAAATGTAGGAAAACTACCCCAAATAAGTCACAAAGTCACAGCTGGATCCTGAGGAATGCTCAAAATAAGTTAAACAAGCCCTTGTCCAGTGGAAAGGTCCATATAACAATAGCATAGAGTTTACTAGAAAGATGTGAATATGGCTTAATATGTAAATCAGCGCTAGAAAATTGACCTAGAAGACAACATGCTCTAGGTTTGATCCCTAGAACTCCCCAAAGAGGGGATGCTCTACATTCTATTTGATAGTTACATGTTTAAACATGGAATAGTTAATATAAGGTTAACAGCTGTAATATGAATTTTAAAAGACTGAAAACAAATGTATGTATTAGTTTATCTATATATTTGCATACACACACACACCAAGCAAAGAGTAGAATGCCAAATGCCTCTTGCCCATATCTAGTAGACTCAATAATGAAAGTACTGTGGCTGGCCTAAGATATCTCCCATATTTGCATTCTCTCCTTCAGAAGCTCAAAAACAAAATTTGAGGGTAAATGCAGCCCAGGAAAAATGAAACTAATGAAGAAAATTAACATTC
This sequence comes from Cricetiscus sungorus, assembly GCA_030556225.1. Taxonomy (NCBI): domain Eukaryota; kingdom Metazoa; phylum Chordata; class Mammalia; order Rodentia; family Cricetidae; genus Cricetiscus; species Cricetiscus sungorus. Next base: position 8,371,501 of record JANBXA010000729.1, on the reverse strand, counting down.
TGATGAGGTTTCCAAGAGGAATAGATATGTTATGTATCTCACCTTGGGCAACTTCCTACATGAAAATCAAATGTTGGCTGCTTTACCTTTCATTCTGGAACTCCAGCCTGTTGCATGGCTGGTAATTAACACTGACAGCAGCTCCCAAGTGGACAGACCAAACTGTGAATGACAAGGGACATCATGGTAAATACTGAGATATAGAAATTAGAAAGCTATACTGGAAGATAACCATTAAGTCGAAGCAACAACTCTACCAGGGAACTCCTACAGCTGATAAACACATTCAGCAAAGTGACAGGATACAAGATTAACTCAAAAAAAAAAATCAGTAGTCCTACTATATACAGACAACAAAGGGGCTAAGAAAGAAATCAGAGAAATATCATGTTTTACAATAGACACAAACAACATAAAATATCTTGGGGTAATGCTAACAAAACAAGTGAAAGACTTATATAATAATAACTGAGTTTTTAAAGAAGGAAATTAAAGACGGTACCAAAAAAAAAAAAAAAAATGGCGAGATTTCCCATGCTCTTTAATGGATAGGTTCGACATCCTAAAAATGGCAATTTTACCAAAAGCAATTTACAGATTCAATGCAATCCCCATAAAATACCAACACAATTCTTCACAGACCTTGAAAGAACAATACTCAACTTCACATGGAAAAAGAAACAGGATAGCCAAAATAACTTAGAAAGGCATCACCATCCCTGACTTCAAACTCTCTTAGTTCTGAAAATAGCTTGGTACTGGCACAATACTTGACAGGTAGACCAATGGAATAGAATTGAAAACCCTGATATTAACTCACACACCTTTGAACACTTGATTTTTGACAAAGAAGCTAAAATTATATAATGGGAAAAAGAAAGCATCTTCAACAAATGTGCTGAAATAACTGGATGCTGACCAGTAGAAGACTGAAGATAGATCCATATCTATCTCCAAGCATAAAAATTAAATCCAAATGGATCACAGACCTCAACATAAATCCAGCAGCACTAAACCACTTAGAAGAAAATGTGGGAGGTACCCTTGAATGAATTGATACAGGAGATTGCTTTCTGAACATAACACCAGTAACACAGACACTGAGATCAACAATTAATAAATGGTTCCACCTGAAATTGAAAAGCTTGTGTAAGGCAAAGGACACAGTCAACAGGACAAAATGGCAGCCCACAGAATGGGAAAAGACCTTCACCAACCACACATCTGATAGAAAGCTGATTTCCAAAATATACAAAGAACTCAAGATAAAGTGGGATCCAGAACTAGAGAATTCTCAATAGAGGAATCTAAAATGGATGAAAGACATTTAAGAATGTGCTCAACATCCTTAGCCATCAGGGAAATGCAAATCAAAACAACTCTGAGATACCATCTTACTCCTGTCAGAATAGCTAAAATAAAAAACACCAAAGACAGTTTATGCTGGGGAGGATGTGGAGAAAGAGGTACACTCCTCCACTGCTGGTGGGAATGCAAACTCGTACAGTCACTTGGGAAATCAGTATGGTGGTTCCTCAGGAAAATGGCATTCATTCTACCTCAAGATCCAGTAATTCCACCCTTACGCATATAGCCAAAAGATGTACATTCATACAACAAGGACATCTGTTCAACTATGATCATAGCAGCATTATTTGTAATAGCCAGAATCTGGAGGCAACCTAAATGCCCTGAAGAATGGATGGAGAAAATTTAGTACATTTACACAATTGAGTATTACTCAATGGAAAAAACAATGGAATCTTGACATTTGCTGGCAAATGGATAGGATGGAACTAGAATAAACCATCCTTAGTGTGGTAACCCAGTAACAAAAAGACAAACATGGTATGTACTCACTCATATATGGCTTTTAGACATAGAGCAAAGAATTACTCACCTACGATCCACACCACCAGAAAAGCTAGGAAACTAGGAGGACCCTCAGAGAGACATGCATGGTCCCCTGGAGAAGGGGAAAGGGACAAGATCTTCCAAGCAAATTGGGAACATGGTGGCAGGAGTGAGGGGGGAGAGGAAGTTAGACAGAATAAGAGGGAAGAAGGAGCAGAAACCTTGAGTCAGGGAAAGAATAGAGGAGAACAAGAGAAAGCTTAATAGAAGGAGCCATTATAGGTTTTAAGAGAAATCTGGTGGTGGGGAAATGACCAGAGTTCTACAAGGATGACCCCAACTAACAATCTAAGCAATTATGGAAAGGTTACCTTAAATGCCCCTCCCCAATGACTACCTTATATGCCATCTTAGAGCCTTCATCCAGTAGCTGATGGAAGCAGAAGCAGAGACCCACAGCTAAACACTGAGAGGAACTCCTGGAATCCAGTTGCAGAGAAAGAGGAGTGATGAGCAAAGGGGTCAAGACCAAGCTGGAGAAACCCACAAAAACTGCTTACCTGAACAAGGGGGAGCTCATGGACTCCATCCAGTCTGATAGCTGGGAAACCAGCATAGGACTGACCCAGATTCCTTGAATGTGGTGTTAGCGGTGAGGAGTGGGCAGTCTATAGGACCTCTGGTAGTGGATCAGTATTTATCCCTAGTATACAAATGAACTTTGGGAGCCCATTCCACATAGAGGGATACTCTCTCAGCTTAGACACATGGGGAGGGCCTAGGCCCTGCTCTAAATGATATGGCAGACTTTAAAGACTCCTCATGGAAGGCCTCACCCTCCCTAGGGAGCAGAAAGGGGATGAAATGGGGGTTGGTGGGGGGTAACAGGGGAGGACTTGAGGGTGTATAAACTGGGATTGATATGTAAAACAGGCTTGTTTCTAATTTAAATAGAAAATTACATTAACAAACAAACAAAAACCCCACAAAATATAAGTAGAAAAAAAAGAAAGAAAGTACACAAAGCACTATTTTAATGTAGGATGCTGCAGACTTTGGTTTTCTTAAATCACTTCAACTGTTTTTAATTTAAACTTGTTTTATAGGTCTTAAAGATAAAGAGAAAAAGATTTAGAAATATTAGGGCTAAAAATTAGTATCAGGTACATGGCTTCAAGGAACCTCTCACATACACACAAAGTAACACAACTAATGTTCAGCCAGTTTATAGGATACAATACAATGTTTTCTTTTTGTTTTCTGAAACTTGTGTTAGCATGTGTCATCATGCTAACAAGATTTTTGTTTACCAAAAATCTCTGTGTTGACATCTTAACCCTTGATGTGTCAGAAACAGGATGGTGAGGCCTTTGGGTCCATGGCTAAATTATCAAAGGGCAATCATCACATGTGAATTTAATCTCTTATAAATGTCCCTGTGTCATCAATCATATGAAGGCATAGTAAGAAGATAGCTACTTACTAAAGAAATGCACTGTGTAGGAAATGAAACTGTAAAATCTTTGATCTTAGGCTTCTCATCTTCCAAACTTGTGAGAAATACTTGTTCACTGTTTATGAGCCAGACTATGTCATTTTGTCATAATAGCCTAAATAGGCTATGCAATTTTATATGTGGTTTATGTCTCAGTAAAGATGAATTTTAGTTCTTGCAGCCATCCTTTGACTAATAAGCTTTCTGTATTCATATTACTAGTAAGTCAGTAAGAAAACAAAGACAAAAATTGTAATTTCTGAGCAAAAATATTTAACACAATAGAAGTAGACCCATAAATCATGAAATTCTCACTAGATGGTACAGTTATTTTTTCTATAATCTTAAGAAATTGATGGAATACAGGGAAACACTATGTGCCCAATCCAGGTTGGGTATGTTCAAATTTAATTTCTGTTGCTATGACAAAATATCTTGACAAAAAGCAATTCGTGGAAGAACAGGTTTATTTTAACTCACAAGCCCAGATTATAGCCCATCACAGGGAAGTTAAGAAATCAGGAACTTCAAACAGCTAGTCATGTCACATCCACAGATAAGAGCAGAATGAAATGCATACTGTCTTCAGAATGCAGAAATGACCACAGGACAACCTGCTGTAGATGATCTGTCATCAGACCTCTCTCCTCTCCTCCCAGGTGATCTTAGGTTCTGTCAAAGCAAACCATGACATGTTGAAAAAAATTCCTATATGGAAGAGAGAGTCTAATCAGTGTGGCAGAACACACTGAAGAAGAAAAAGATGTAAAGAACTCATTGAAAAAGGATATGCAAAGAGGGAACAAGGCACAGTGAGAACTGAACCTGCCCAATAGAACAGAAAATTAGTTTCACTTATGCTTGAAGAAAAGACACATCTACATTTTTCTTGTATCATTCTAACTACACAATGTAGAAATTTAGCTACATGAATTTAAATTTAAGAAACAACACATGTTGATATGGTAATAGGCACAGAAGGTAAAGGATGGGCTTCTGGGAATTTAGATGATACACAATTGATTTTCTGTGCCAAGAGATTACACACAGCTATTAGAATTGAAATTATCTCCAACTTTTTAACTTTAAAAACTACATGGCAATGGTACCCATTCATCATGATAATGGATACTTAGGAGAGGATCAGATCAGCTAGAGTGGAAAAAAATGAGTTTAGTCAAGAATGTGTTATATTAAAGATGCCTGAGGGATGCCAAAGCAGATGGGCAGAAGTCAGATGGGTGAAAGCAAATAAAAATCAGGAGAGAAATCTTCAAAGATAAACAGAGCTGTCATGAAAAATGATCACCAAACTCCATGAATCCTTAAAGAATCCATAGAAAAGTTTAATGATCACAGAGGGGAGGGTAAAATCCATAAACAATCACAGTCAATGCTTTAAAATTGCATTTTGAATACATATCTGCATGAGAAGGAAAGGTTATTGTCTAAGATTCGGGTTGTTTGGCTAACAAAATAAGAATGAATGCAGGGCAGAGGTAAAGGTACATGCTGCCAAGCCAAATGAGCAGAGTACACACACACACACACACACACACACACACACACACACACACACACACGAGAGAGAGAGAGAGAGAGAGAGAGAGAGAGAGAGAGAGAGAGAGAGAGAGAGAGAGAGAGAGAGAGAGAATCAACATCCTTAAGAGAACACCAAGAATAAATGCTAAGATAAAAATCCTAGCATTTCCATTAAGACCTCAGTCTCATCTTTACCAGACAGTTCTACATGGGCTGGAAAGATGGCTCAATGGTCAAAAGTCCCTGTTGCTCTTGTAGGGGATTGGATGTGAATTTGGATCCCAGCATGTACATGAATACATGGAAGAGCTAACATTCACCTGTAGCTCCAGCTCTAGGAAATCCAATGTCCTCTTCTTGCCTATGTGAGCACAGAAAGCATGTGCACATATACCCACATGAGTAAACATAAATACATAAAATAAACATTTTTAAAGTTCTTTACAATTTGACCTTGTTGGACTGACATTGAATATCTTTTTTTTCCCTGAAATGCCACAAGTTAATTTTTGCCACTCTTATATACCATAACCAAAAAGTGGAACCCAATATCATGTATATGGAACAAACAGACTTTTCTTCCTCACTCATTCCAAGGGTTCAATAACCACATCTTAGCTCTAACTTCTTGTTCCCTAGCCTTGAGGTCAGGAGTAGCCATACCTCAGATCCAGGTCTATTGTTATTTGGATTGCTGAAACATGCTTCTGTAGCCACACTTTTGACCTTTAGGTCTTGTGACTTGCTGTCAGCTTTGAACTCTGTTCTTGTGCCAAGATGGAGTGCAGCCATCATTATGGGCACCCACAAATTCCCCCTTCTTAATATAATTAAAAAAAATCCTGTCTTAGGAGCTTCTGCTACAGGACAAATAACTGTGTCTATCTTAGGTAGTCTTCAACCTTCCAGCCTTACCTGTCTTTTTTGCCTCCAAGCTACCTAAGGCAGGACATTGAATCTTTTAAAAATCATGCACTTCGGAGGCAGAAGCAGGCAGATCTCTGTGAGTTCGAGGCCAGCCTGGTCTACAGAGTGAGTTCTAAGATAGCCAGGACTGTTTTATGGAGAACCTGTGTCTCAGAAAACTAAAAACTAAACTAAACAAACAAATAAATAAACATGTACTTCTTGTAATGAAGGACAAAAGACACAATTCAGGTATAGAAGAATACAAGTATAGGGAAGAGGAACAGTGTCACTATCAACTTTTAGATCGCATAGCTCTAGTATCAGCATTATACAAAGAAAATATCTCTTGTTATTGTCTTGTATTTGCAAAAAGAGTTCACTGGCAAAGGCCATTAAATATGAAGTTAATTTTATGATTTTTTTAAAAGGATTAATGTATTTGTGTATTATTTTTGTCCTTACATCAACAACCTAAGATTAAATTATAAAAGAATAAAAAGTATTTGAATATCTCTCAATGCTTGAACTGCTGGTGAAAAGTTAGAATTTTTTAATTTTTTATTATATTAATAATATAACTTAAAAATTTTACATGTCAATCCCAGTTTCCTCTCCCTCCCTCCCTTCTTCCCTCCCTCTTACTCTCTTTATGGCATGTATACTGGTGAAAAGCCAATAAAAAACAAAAACAAAAAAAAACAAAAACAAAACAAAAAAAGAATAAAAAGTAGCATGCATTATTTGAATAACTTCAGTTAACTGCTGTTATTTAGGGTACTGCTTGTGTAAGATATGCATATGAGTCTTATAAACTGCTCTCCAGTTTGTTATTTACCAATCTCTCTGAACATTTACTTGCATGTACAGTAATATATGCATCCTCTATGGCTATTTACATAGCAATATATAGTATCATATTTTACTACAGTGCTCTAGCTCACAAATGTTCAATAATTTATTTTGTTTGCTTCCATGTTAAATCTTTAAATATTCTATAATAATAATCTACTCTTGAGCCAAACTTTATGATTTGGCCTTATAAAAATATCATCAAATTGTAAAGACCTTAAAAATATTATTTTATTTATTCATTCTTAACTCGTGTGTGTGTGTGTGTGTGTGTGTGTGTCTGTCTGTGTGTGTGTGTGTGTGTCTGTCTGTGTGTGTGTGTGTGTGTGTGTGTGTATGCACATGCATGCAGTGCTCACATGGGTCAGAAGAGGACAATAGATCTCCTAGAGCTGGAATTACAGGCAGATGTTAACAGCTCGATGTGCATGCTAGGACCTTAATTCAGGTCCTCCACAAGAGTAGTAAATGATCTTGACTGTTGAACCATCTCTCTGGCCCATGTAGAACTGTCTGATAAAAATGAGGTTAAGGCCTCAATAGAGATGCTAAGAGTTTTTACTTAGCACTTATTCTTTAAATATATTATTTTTTTGTTTTCTTTGTTGTTGTTGTTGTTTTTAATTTTGATTTTGTTGTTTGGGTTTTTTGTGTTTTGGTTTGTTTTTTTTTTTTTTTTTTTTTTTTTTTGAGACAGGTTATCTCTGTGCAATCTTGGCTGTCCGGGAATCCAGGAACTCCCTCTGTACACCATGCTGGCCTCAAACTCACAGAGATTGCCTGCTTCTCCCTCCTGAGTGCTGGCATTAAAGGTGTGGGCCACCACTGGACAGTTACTATTGAGGCTGTATATGTCAGAGTAGAGTGGGGCAGAGAAATCTTGTGATATGCACCACACTAGTATTTATTCCTGTTCTCCTAAGAATGTTGACTATCCTCTCTGTTTTTGTCTCTGTCTCTGTCTCTGTCTCTCTGTCTTGTGTGTGTGTGTGTGTGTGTGTGTGTGTGTGTGTGTATGTGTGCACACGTGCATGTGTGTGGTACACGTAATGTATGTATATGTATGTGTAGGCGAGAGGACCAGTAGTGTGATTTGGTTTTCTCCTTCCACCATAGGATCTGTATTCACATTATCAGACTGCACAGCAATCACTTCTGTCTGCTGAGCCGCCTCACCATCCCCATTTCATTTTTTTCAAATTCCAACATTACCAGTTTAAAAACTATCACAAGCATTTTCTAAATTTGGAAATATTAATATAAAATAAACATGTTAATAAAAACATACTTCCTTCAACACCAACTATTCTGACAATTTAGGAATACAATAAAATCAGACTAAAGAGGAATCTACATTACAATGCTTGTTTACAGTGAATTCCCACCCTCTAATTTACTTTGCAATGAACAGCATCAATTCTCCTTCAGGATTATGTCAAACAGCCCTGCTTTAAATGAATCAGAACTCTAAACTAAATGGTTTACAAGTTTAAAATGCCTCAAGTGTGCCATTAGAGCATCAATCACACTTCAGGCACTTACGGCCAGGGGCTGTATCATTTAGCATCTAGAGGTTTATCAACTGGCATAAACAAATTAAATAATCCATCCATACCTTCATGAAAAAAAATGGTGTTTCACTGGTTTTAATGCGAGTGGATTGGGAACTGCAGGAATGGTTCTGCAGTTAAGAGCACTGGCTGCTCTTGCTGAGGACAGGGTTTTAATTCCCAGCACCCACATGGTAACTCATAACCTTTGGTAACTCCACTTCCAGGAGATCCAGTGCTCACTTCTGGGCTCCATAGGCACTGGATGTATGGTGCACAGACCTAAGTGCAGGCAACCACCCATATGCATGAAATAAATCTTAATAATAACAGTGGCTTGACTTTAAATATTCATAAAATCTATTAAAGGTATTGTAGATTGTGTGAAATCTTTCCAAAGGTTTACCATGGTGTAATGACATCAACCGCTTTTATTATAAATTAATTATCTTACATCTCTTTTATTATTTAGTTGTGGCAATCCAACACACATTTTATTCCAGCCACTTTTTAATGAAATTTTATGGGTTCAAAATAAAGTATTTGTAAATTCAATTTGTGTTCTATAATAAGGTGTCCCCATAGCCACATGCTTTTGAGCAATACTACTTGTAAAAATTTTATCATGGACTGGAGAGATGGTTCAGTGGATAAAGACTGCCAATCTGGATTACCTGAATTTGATGCCTAGAGTCAATATGATAGAAGGAAATAATCATTCCCAAAAACCTATCCTCTGAGTTCCAAGTATGCGTTGTAGCATGAACATGTGTGTGCATATGCACACATTTCCAACAACAATAATAGATAATACACACAAAATAGAAAATAAGTAAATATAAATTTTAAAGCCTAGAAAATAAACTCTCTTAGGAATTGCAATGTGCCCTGATGAATTAAAAGCTCAATGAGTTCTAGTAAGAAGCATAGGATTTTACTTTGCTATAGTGTATACCAAAAATTTCAGCCTGGCTACAGATTTCTCCCTCCTTCCTCCATATCCCAAATGCTGTCAACCACACTCATAATTTCTCTTATTACTCCCTTCTTTCTCAGAAGGGGCAGGTCTGAAAATCTGATTGCCTCTCCTAATGTGCCACAGGTAGGAAACTGTCTTGCTGAGGAGGTGTAGAAAAGGTGTTTATAGACACCACTGTGATCTCAGGACGTAATCACAACCACGACCTCTGCCACGTGTCCTTCCCTCTGAAATGTCTGAGCTGTTCTTTTCTGTTGCCCCTCTGATTTCTGTTTATGACCTCAGGAGTGATAAGAAATGTCATAGGACTTTTCTTCTAGACTTAGCTTACTTATTTACTAATTTGAAGAATATATGAGATAATTGTATTAGTTCATTTAATATTCACATGAACCCATAGAACTCATGCAACTTATTTGATCTATATCATGAATGGGAAAAGTAAAGAACATCAGTTCAATCAAGTGCTAATCACTGATAGTGATAGCTATGAGTGCCTAAGCCATCACTGAACCCAATGATCACACTCAGCCATTGATAAGGTTAATTGTGTATTTTCTCCAAAATTCATGTTGAAACTTAATACCTGATAGAATACTTACCTCTTTTAAGAGGTAATGAAGTCAAAAAGTTTGGAATTCATGATGGCATTAGTGTCCCAAGTAAACAGTTTCAGGGATCAAGCATGCATGTCCCATTCTTCCCTATTGCCCCTTCTGCCACATAAGGATGCAGTAATAATGTATTATCTTTGAAAAGATAATATCTAGCTTCTAGAACTATAATTCTGTATATTTAAAATAAATTAAAGATAAAGATATTTTGTTAGAGCAGCCAGAACAGGATGTGACAAGAATATTTATTAATAACTTTTTTGTTGCCATGATAAATACCCACTGACCACAAAAGCAACTTAGGAAGAAAGAGTTTGGGCTTACCATCCCAGAGGGATAGAGTCCATCACGGCAGGGCAGTTATGATAGGTAATACTGATTGTCTACTTGAAAAGATATAGACTCCCCTCTGAGATGTGTTTCTAGATACACTTGCATAGGATAATTTAGATTATGGTGTTGAAGGGATGGCAACAGGCCAGGAAATCATGATGGCAGGAGTAGGAAGTTAATCACATTTTTATTCCTTCACTCACATATAAGAAGCAGAGAAAAAATAATGGGTCCCAGGTTACAAAAATCATAAACTCCCCTGGTAAAGTACCTTGTCTAACAACACCCTACCTCCTTAAGGTTCACAATCTCCACAAACATCATGTGCTGAAAATATGTGAGCTTATGGGAGACAGAAAGCATATCCAATCTATCTCAATGCTCTATAAGTAGGGACCCATCTTCAGTTACTTTTTTGTCTTTTTTCCATGTTTTACTTTGAGACAGGGTCTCCTATAACAGAGGGAGAATTGATTTCCCTATATGGTAAAGGATGACTTGTCTCAACCTCTGAAAGGCAGAGTTTACAAGCATAGATCCACCATGCCAAGTTTTGAGGGCTTCTGAGCATCAAACCCAAGACCTCATGTATCCTAGGCAAGCACAAATCAACCGTGCAGCACCCTCAACTTCTTATTTGAATCTGTGTGTCTCTAAGTATGCAATAAAATGTGCTCTAGAGAACAAATCCAGATCCAGATTGTTCTGGTGATTCTCTGTCCAGGGCTCCGTGCTTTCCAAGAACCAGTCATTTAGTTCGTCCAGCTTTCTTGGCTGTATTGGCAATTACAGTCTAGGTCCACAGTTTGGCACAGTGATCACAGGTGGCAATGGAAATCATTACAAATTCCACCATGGGCTTCCCACTTAGAAAGGACTATAAAGGAAGATTCGGGGCTCTGAAGGTCTCTTTGTACTGTGAGGAAAGTTCATACCAGAGTGCAGGTGCAATACTGTAGAAATAGTGGGTGCCAGTTATAAGGCTGAAGAGTAATGAAGAGTACTCTATTAGAATTACTAGGTGGAACAGAACCAGCAGAATGGATATATGTTAAAATGAGATTTATTGGGTCACTTTATGGGATATGATCTGAGTAGTCCAACAATAGCTGTATCCACATTGGAGAGATTGAAAAACATGATATCAGCTCAGTTCATAAAGCTGGGTGCCTTATCACTCTCAATCTAGAGGCCTAGATGGATTTCTAGAGAGCCACTGGTCTTCAGTCTATACTAGACCACTGAAGAATCTGGTTTCTGTTATTAGCCATCAGTAACAGTGGTAGCAGAGGCAGCCACAGTGTCAACAGCAATAGTAGCAAAAACTGAAGGAACCTACCAGCAATATGCAAATGCAAGCAGGAAAAGATAAGCCTTTCCCTGGGTTGCCTCTGGAAGTTTCTGTTTCAGCCTTATAAGAAAATCCCTTGAAGGTGTACATAAAGGCTAACTTACAGATTACCCTCCACATGTGTTTCTAGAGGCTTTTCTTATTGGAGCTTTATGTTTTGTCAAGTTGACAATGAGTATTAGCTATCACAACTACCAATGAATTTGAAGCTCTCACTCATGAGAAAGAGAATGGTGTGTTCGTGAGTATTATGTGAGACAAAACTTAATGAGAGATTAGGCTCAAACTATCAAGGAAATATGTCATCTTAAAGACAGAGCCTCTTTTAAGGATGATAAAGTCAGCCGCCTTGACTACAAAGCAATTTCATGGTGGAAGATTTATGTGTATGGTAGTGAATACTAATTGTTAATTTGACTGGATTTGAATCACCTGAGGACGCTCAGCTGGGTATTTCTATGAAGCTATTTCCAGGGGGCTTTCAATAAAATGGGAAAACACACTCCAAGAGTGGCCAGAACCAACCTATGGGCTTTGGTCATAGACTAAATAAAAATCAATGAAGTGATCTCCCACATTCAATTCTCTCTGCTTCATAACTGGATACAATGTGAGCAGTCATGTCATGTTCCTGCTGACATATATGTCTTCCTTGCCATGACAAACTACACCCTGAAACTGTGAGTCCAAATGAATGCTTCTTTTCTTGAGTCTCTTCAGCTGGGTATTTGTCAAAGCAATAAAAGAAGTAAGTAACATATGACATCTATTCACCCTGAACTAAAATGGTAGAAAGCCACCAACATACTTTTGTCTTCTCTGCATACACCTTTGAAGTTTGATAGTTTTTGTGGAACATGGCCTATTTGTACTAATAGAACTGTGCACTACATCCCAGATGAAAAGCAAGTACTTTCTAGTCCTTTTGTTCAAACAAATATGTTTTCCTTAGAAAACCATAAATAGATTTTAGTGTGGATTCTTTAAAAAACAATAAACATTAGTAATTATTTGCTGAACTAATTTGCTTCCCACCAAAATCAGAACAGTATATCACTTGGGTGATAATTTGAGATTATAAATAGCAGTTGGACAAATGTCCTTCCCACATGCTGAGTCTAAATGGACTAGACATAATAAATGGGTGTGAATCTCATTCAAAGATTGTATTTTTTTTTTTGAGATAGTCTCTTGGCATTTCAGGCTAGTCTCAAACTTGCTAAATTCAAAGCATGATCTTGACCTCCAAATTGTCCTGTGTCTACCTCCTAAACATTGGAATTACAGGTATTACAGGTATAAACTGACAAGTTTGTTTGTATGTAGTGCTGAAGGGTGAACAAAGGGCCTTGTTCATGGTAGACTAGTACTCTGTCAACTCAGCCATATCTCCAACCCTCTAGATTAGAATTTGACATAGAATTAAGAAAACTGTGTCCTAACACAAATAAAGTCCTGACTTGCATCCCACATGCTAAAGAAATGCTAATTTCATCACCCTCATTCAATATCCATACTGTAACCACAGGTATCCACAGATACCCCTTGATTTATGATGAGAGTCAAGTCCTGATGCAATCATCAAATCTGAAAGTATCAAAGGTGAGAACTATAGTTTATACATGGAATTTGCCAGGATCAGAGCTTAGTACCACTAAACTGCAGACAATGTTGAATGTAGATTTCATGACTGATGTTAGCTGATGATCAGTACTGCTGTACATCCTGTCATAGCACCCAACCAGCCTGAGCCCAGGAAGCAGCCACAGTTTTAAATTCAGTGTGCTTTCCTGTTGTCAAATAATCCTTCTGTAGACTTTGAAGTTTTGTCACTTGAGTTGGTTAAATAAAATGCCAGCATTGCACCGACTCAGAACCCTACCACCCCCACCCCCCGACAGTGGAACCAGGATGTATCCCTGGTGCACAAAAGAAATTTGGGAGTACATTATCTATGGAGGGATACTCCCTCAACTTAGAGGCAGGAGGGAGGGCCTAGTCCCTACTCCAAATGACTTGACAGATTTTGTTGACCCCTCCTGGAAGGCATCACACTCTCTGTGGAGTGAGGGGGGGAATGGGATGGGAGGGTGGTCCGGGGCATGGTAGGGAGGGAGAGAGGAAGGAAGGGAGGGAGGGAGAGAGGAAGGGAAGGAGAGCGAACTGGGATCCACATGTAAAATAAGAAAAATAAATAAATTAATTCATTTTAAAAAGCTAAATGTCCAATATCTAAGCAGGATTTTCATGGCACAGAGGACACTGGGAAGAACTGTGGAGATGTCGGAGTCTCCAGGCAGGTGCAGAGGAAGCAGCATGAGGAGTACAGAGAGATGAGGTAACAAGTCATGTGACAGAATGTAGATTAAAATTAATGGTTTAATTTAAGTTTCAAGAGCTAGTGTTACAAACCTAACCTATAGTCCAAGCTTTCATAATTAGTAAAATATCTCAGTGTTGTTATTTGCAGGTTGGTGGTCCCAATGAAATAGTACCACTACATTTTCCTGATTCCATTGCATGTAAATTCCTTTCACCCCATCAGGAAATCAATAGAGCAAACTATACATTATCCAAACCAAGGTGCCACTGTTGAACATTTAATTATACAATAGACACTCACCACAACTGAATATGTTTGCTGATTATTAGCCCCTTATTTCCCCCCTGTGAGGAGTATCTTAAATCAACCTAATGGATGTTCTCTTTTGAAGGTTTTATCATTATTACATAATGAAACTTATTGGTATATAGGAAATTACTATTATCCATATGGTCAGACAACTATTTTAGAATAATTAGCATGAGCCAGTGAAATGATTCAGCAAGTAAAGACAGTTTTTATCAAGCCTGGCCACCTGAATCGGAATCTCTCCATCCACAATGTGGAGAGAGAGCAGTGCCTCCCACAAAGTGTCTCCTGATCTCCATACTTGATGCCATGGCACATACCAGCCCACACTCATGCACATACATAATAAATTTACCAAGTAATACATGAACCAAAATTCAATTTTAAAAAGAAGCAAAATAATTAGGAAATAAACAGAGTCTGTGCCTTTAAATATTCAAGTAAAAATCTTAAGGTCCCACATCCAGAGGATCTTTAAGCAGTACAGATAAATTAAAAGAAACACTTGCTGTAGGTATTTGATTATTCATAATTACACAGAAAACTAAGCAAATTAATAGACTACACAAATATTAGAGATAATGCCCTTTTTCCAAAGGTTTTCCACATGTTATAGATATCATACAAAATGACCAAAGTCACTTTTTGAATGATACATAGTGTTAAGGGGAAATACAGGTTTCAATTATGAGCTAATACTTGGTTATATAGTTTTTCTATGTTAGTGTATAATTGTTGTTAACTGGATTTTGTGTGCTCCTACTAGATGTTACCTAACATACCACTGGTTAACTGCTGCCTTCCAGTGCTTTGTAACCAGCCTGATAGGAGCTGAAGCAAAGACAGGTTGCATGGAAAAATTCATATCTTGATGAGAACTGCCTCAACATACAACCTCTGGTCCTCTACTTAAATCTAAGCCTCATGTCAGATCCCAGAAGATGGACTTGGCAGAGGGCAGTGCTCATTGGATCTCTTTTTCCTTCTTCTAGAATGAATAAATATCCTTTTTATGCTTTTAACTATTAATAAAAATGTTTCTATAATTGGGTTACTGAGGACAGCTCATAGAATATGGCCTGTTGGAGCTGTCTGTACACAGGCTTTAATTCTAACAACTTGATAATATATAAGAAACATCCTGATAAAATTAAGTCTTCATTTACAATGAAAATATTTATAGACATAATAAATTATTAATTTCAACATGAATCAAACCAGAAAACTCAGATACTCAAAGAATGTTTTTAACTCTGGCATATTTAAAAGGGATTTAGACTTTTTCAAACCCAGGAATTTATACAAGATATTTCTAAGGACAAATATGCTTTACAGATAGTTATAAATCAACACAAGCATCTTAGATTATTACCTTAACCCTGATCTCATTTTGTTTCTACTTCCTAACTACTATACTTTAGCCATGTCAATTCAAGATATCAACAAGGTTGTGATCTCTTGGGGATGATTATGATTACTATATCTTTATGGATCTATACTTCAGCATTTGTAATTCATGTATGGTTCTACCATCCTCAATGTATCAATTAATTCAATCACTTTACAATCAAGATTCTTTGAGCCAAAGATAAACCATTTAATTTCTTACTATCTCTTTTTATTCCTTTTCCATTTTCACATGTAACTTTCTAGTGAAAGTTTATATAAAGTCTCAGACCATGACCTTAGATAATCATTCACAAAATTGACCTGATTAGCCAGGGCAAAGACAGGCCACATAACTTTCTGGGGATTTGCATACATTAATTGAGGGTCAATAGTGGCCTTTGCTATTAGTAGCAATTGTTCATGCTCATTCTGATCATTTGCAAGACTTTTAAGAATGCCTAGAAATAAAAACCCTAAAGTCTTATCTTCCAATTTAAATATCATTCTTTAATAGAACATTCCACAGAGAACCACAGTTTTAAGCTGATTATTGCATCATTTCTCCTTTCCTATTTCCTGTGCCCTGGCTTTCTGCAGTTACTTATGCCCTACAAGTAACATTTTATTCTTTATTATCATATAGGTTGTTGTGGGATATTTGTACACTTTGTAAAAAGTGTATTGTTGTGCTTGGTGTAATAAAAAGATGAACAGCCACTAGCTAGGTAGGAGGAACTTCTGAGCAAAGAGAAAAAGGAGGAGGAATCAAGGCACATGTGAGAGACATGAGGCAAGCAGGATTAGCAGTACATGACAGAATGTACATTAATGTAAATGTGTTAATGTAAGTTATAAGAGCTAATTAAAATCATACACTAAGCTAAGGCCAAGCATGTATGTATGTATGTATGTATGTATGTATGTATGTATGTATGTGTGGCTCCATGTCATTATTTGGGAATTGGCTGACAAGAGAGAGAAAGATTCATTACATAGGTGACATAAAAGAAATCTACGTTAGTTAATTATTAAAAATAAATAATGAATTACTATATTTTATCATTACCTTTTATTATATTAAAACTTTTTTCTAAATCCCCTTAAGAAATCTACAGAGTACTATACTAGTTGTATTTCTGTTGCTATGATAAAATGCTCTAATGAAAAGCAACAATGGAGATAAAAAAGGTTTATTTGGTGTGCAATTCCAGATTAGCATTCATCATTGTAGGAAAATCACTGAGGATGAAGCTTGACAAAAATGTTCATTTAATATTCAGAGCCAAGAGCTGAGAGAAATGAATCCACCCATGCTACTTGCTCTCATCTAGCTTTCCTTTGTTGTATGCAGTTCAGGACTTCACTGCTAGGAAATGGTGCTGCCCATAGTGGGCTAGGTCTTCCTACATTAATTGAAAATCAGGAAAATCCCCCATGAATATGCTCACAAGAGAATCTGATCTAGACAAGTCCTTGATTATAGCTCCATTTTCAGGTGAGTCCAGGTTATGGCAAATCAACAGTCAAAAACCCAAGCATTAGAAGCTGAAGAGATAGCTAGATGGTAAAGAGTCCTTCTGTCTTCACAGATAACTAGTATTTGGTCTTCAGCATCAACATCAGCTCACTCACATCTGAATATAATTCCAGCTCAGAGGCCTTGGTGCTATCTTTTGGTCTTTATGTCACCTACATACACATATGTGCTCCACCCCACACACAGACTCAAACATAAAACATATATTTTAAAAACAAATTCACAGACATAATAGGAAGCATTCACCATACCTGTTTGTGAACCCAAACCAGAGGTTATAAAGAATGAGATATTTTAATGCTATTTTTTTTAAACTATAGAGTTGAGAGGAGCACAAATATGAGTAAGAGGGATCAGAGATCATAAAACAGATGCTTCCTTTTATTTGTTCATAATTTAAGAATGTGCATGGTTTTTTTTGTATCTTTGATCTGATTACCAATCTAATATCACAGTAAATCAGATATTCACATGCCACCTCAAATTGGTGAGTTCCTTTCCCAAGCCACCTCTCCCTAGTGGCACAGTAGAAGACCTAATGGAATGCTAACACACAAAAAGGCCAAGGGAGAAGGATTCTAGGAAGAGAATGATGGATTAGCCACATCAATGATAGAAAAACCATAGTGATGGTTAACCTTACAAGTCAAATTGACTAGGTTAAGCGTGTCTGGCTAGCTGATCAGACATTATTTGGATGGGGCTGCAAGCATGTTTATGGAAGAGGTCAGCATGTCCATCAATAGACTGAGTAAAGACTTACCTTTGTCAAAGCAAGTAGATATAATCTAATCCAGAGATAGAAGTTCAAGGTCATCTGTGGCCACACAGTGAATTCAAAGCCAGTCTGGAATACATCAGTTCCTCTCCAAAGAAAATGGGAGGTGGGGGAGAGCAAACTTCCATTCTAAGCCTCCCTTACCACAAGTCAATTCCCATAATGTAAGACCACTTATCCATCTACCCTTATGCTCCTGTCTATTTTTCTATAGAAAACTTGAAGTAACATTCCTGTTGCTAAGCTGAGTCCTTTAGTCTCCATTATACAAACATGCTACAGGCTGGGTGAGATGACTCAGCAGGTAAAGGTGCCTGCCATCAAGCCTGAGGACCTAAGTTCCATTTACATGGCAGAAGAAGAGAACCAGCACCTGTCCTCAGACTTCTACACATGTGTACACACACACTAAATAAATAAATGTTGGGAACTACTATAAATGACCAGAAGCAAAAAAAAAATTAATCAACACAAATATTATTTTGCCCATTTTGTAAAATTAAAATCTAAAGCTGTAAAATTACTCAAAAGCTCAAAAGTTGCTGATTCTGTCCAGGTTAAGCAATTCTCCATGATAAATATTTTTTGCTCCATTTTATCTTTCTCCTTCTGATAGGCAAAATTGGCAGCTTGTGAAAACTATGTGTAAGAGGCAAGGGCTATTTTGAGCCTAAGCTGTAGCCATAACTCTATAAGGATCCTGCTTCTACTTCCTCCTTTCTCTTGGCACAGTAACCAGCTGCTGTGATAGCCCCAAGAGCATTGCACAGGCTCACTTGGGAGCTCAGATTCAATTTTCAAAATATCAACTCCAATTTTATTTTCAAGGAGAACAGGCAAGGCCTGGCACTAAGATAAGCCTTAGCCAGGCTGGAATAAATGTGTTTTTTTCTAGACTGAAACAAATCTATTCATTTTGGTGGGATGTGACAGCCATACCTCCACTGGTGTGTAGAGCACTGAGGAATTAAATTAGTATTATTTTGTTCTTGTTGTTACAGATATACATCTATGTCTGTAGAAGTCAATACTTCCTTTGGTCAGTTTTGTGAATTGTGTTTGTGTACTGGTACATTTGTATGTGAGCACATATATGCACATATGTGCACAGACATGTAGAGTCTTTAGGCCAAACTAAAGAAGCCTTCTTCAGGAGCCAGCCATCTTGTTTTCTGAAGCAGAGTGTGTCACTTGCCTAGAACTTGCTGATCCAGCTAAGCTCCAGGAATCTGCTTGACTCCTCCTCAGAGCCATAAAAGAGTGTCTGGATGCACTAGCCACAGTGACAGCCACAGTGACAGCCACAGCACCATCCACAGTACCAACCACAACACCAGCCACAGCACCAACCACAACACCAGCCACAGCTCCAACCACAGCACCAACCACAACACTAGGCACAGTGGCAATCACAGCTCCAGCCACGGCTCCAGCCACAGCACTATCCAAAGTGACAACCACAGCACCAGACACAGCACCAACCACAACACTAGGCACAGTGGCAACCACAGCTCCAGCCACAGTGGCAGTCACAACTCCAGCCATAGCACCATCCACAGTGCCACCCACAGCACCAGACACAATGTCAGCCAAAACATCAAACACAGCACCCACCACAGTGGCAGTCATAGCACCATCCACAGTGCCAACCATGGCACCAGCCAAAGTACCAACCATAGAGCCAGCCATAGCTAAAAATTTTATGTCAATGATGGGCATTAAATTTGGGACTTTATGTTTAGAAGGCAAAAGCTTTACCTACTGAACCATCTCTCCAGCCCACTTTTATGAGTTATATGGGCTAGTATGAGACTAGCAATGTCCTGGCCATATGATCAGTATCATTATAGGAGTCATATCATCTTTATGAATAGGCATCAATAAGTATATGATTAAATTTGGCAATTAGACCAACTTAATGTGAATTAATCAAAAAGTCAAAGCTGTTAAGATCAATAAATAGTAGAGGACCTGCAATATAGTATAAAGAGAATTTGTAACCAGCCATTGCCTTTCAACAAACCTCAGATACTATAATGAAATGTGTCCCAATTTCAAAGTGGACACAAATTTAAAAAGAAAACCTGAGCTAGGTCTTAGGAAGTGCACAAAAATTAGGAACTTCATCTGACCAACCCAAATTTTTAAAAAAGATTTTTAATTTTAATTGTGTGTGTGTGTGTGTGTGTGTGTGTGTGTGTGTGTGTGTGTGTGTAGATAGGTTTGTGCATATGGGTATGGTGTCCACAGAGGACAGAAGACCATGTCAGATCCTCCTGGATCTGGAGTTACACAAGGATGTGAGTCACCCAAGTTGAGTGCTGGGACCCAAACTGCTCTGAAACAGCATCTATGCTCTTAACTCCTGAGCCACAGAGACTTTGAGGGATACTTCATCTGCTTTTACAAATCCAACCAGTGTCAGTGTACTGGGGTATGCATGAGGGTCTTCTGTGTGAGATAAGCCCACCCAGCAGAAATCAACATCAAGTACAGCAACTTCTGTCACTGTTGAGTTCATCTGAGGGCCAACTTTGAAGGAGTAAAGCACTGCCTATTGACATCAGACAGAACCATGGACAGCAATCAGCTCATGTGTTCCTGGGGCACCCCAGCACCACCCTGAACTGAGGCGGTGATGCTCCCACATCTCCAAGCATCCTCATCAAACTCTACCCAGAAATTGGCATTTATTTCTCTAAAGTATTTGGCTTCAAAGAATCATCAGATCTAATATTTTCTCCTCTATGAGCAGCCTGTCTGTGTAGCATGCTGGCTAAATGAGAGCAGCTTGACAGATTCATGAATTTTTCTCACAGGACCCCAATCTGTCATCCTTTGTCACTGAAGTGTGAGGTGAACTTTATACTGAAAGTGTAGATTGATTCGCTCCTGTTCACATCCATCTTCATAAATTTCCTTGCCAAAAAAAAAAAAAAAAAAAAAGCTGCTTGAGAAGTCCCAAGTAACCCTTCATGCCTTCATGCTCAAAAATATATTCCCCATTATATAGTTATCATGAAATTTATTTATTTTTAAGCAGTCTGCCCCTTCTGGCCCTGAAGGGGATCCATGGAATGTGAGCTGACCCAACATAGGCAGAATTTTTAAGAGTGATAGAACTTAACAATCAATGAGATAGTGTCATGTGATTTTTTTCTCTAAATTTTGAAAGAAGTTTGTTGAAATATACTTTTTTGTAGGCAATCAAATATTTCTGTTAATTCTTCCCAGTGATTCTTCTAAGGAGTTGGGCCAGGAAGGAGTAAGTAAGGCATAGGAATAAACAGATCTTGGGGATTCAGAACAATGAAAGACTCTCCAGAGAAGATGATGGCTTAACACTGTAGTTATGTATGACAGTGTCAGGAATGTGTATAAGGCACGTTTGACTTTGTGTGTGTGTGATGTATGCATGTGGGCATGTGTGTAGTGGAGGTGCATTTGCCTGCACAGTGTGTGTAAATGCTGAATCTGGATATGTCTCCTCAATGACTTTCAACCTCAATTATTTGAGACACAGTCTCTCACTGAATCTGAATTTTGTCATTTCAGGGAAGATGGAAAGGCCCTCGGATGTTCTTGTTTCCTCCCCATGCCTCCAGTGCTGGAGTTACAGGCACACACCACCACAGTGACATTTTTACGTGTGTGTTGGGCATGTGAACTCGGGCTCTTACACACAGCAATCACATTACCCACTGAGCTCCCAGTGTCACAACAGTTGACCTTTATTTCCAGCATCTATGCCATGGCCATTTAGTCTTCCTGTTGACATGGTCTTTAACAATACAGACTATAGACAAATCATTTTCTATGAAAGAATAGCTTCTACCACTTTTTTGTGGGTGTGTTCAGGGGATATGAATGTATGTACACATTAAGTGCATGTATGTATGGATGAATGTGTGCCTGTATGTTTATATGTGGGTAAAAGCCAGAGGACAAACTCAGGTATTATTCTTCAGACACTCAGACACTGCCTACTATTTTTTGAGACAGGGTCACTCACACTAGCCTGGAACTAAGCATGTGGGCTGCTTGACTAATGAGTACTCAGAATCCTCCTGTGTTTACCTCTCCAATATTGAAATACAAATGCATGCCACCATGCCCGGGAATTTTTACATGGGTTTGAGGATCAAATTCACACCCTCATGTTTGCCTGGGAAGCACTTTACCTGGTGAGCTCATTCCCCAGGACATTCCAGAAATCTGGGAAGTGAGTGGTGAAAATAGAAATTAGTGTCATTAATGAGTGTCTGGCATCTGTTAACACCTAACTTTTAAGAAAAAAAAAACTGAAATTAAATGCAAGGACCCTATTCTGAAAATAATTTAATTCTGAAAACTTTAACAGAGTCATTTCAGCTATTTCTGTTACCTGCCTTCGGACCTGTAGAGTGGACAAATAAATAGGTAGTTATATGAAAAATCTAGATGCAGTCCCATTTCATTTTGGTAAATGATTTTTGAAAGTTTTATGAGGGGATGGTCAACTGGGCCAGAACTAATGTGCTTTTGAAATGTTAAAAGCATTACTTAAAGCCTTTAATATTCAGCCAACTTTTATTTTATAACATTTTGTGCATAATTTGCATAGATTCTTATCTCTGACAAAAACCTGTCTTTTCAGTGAGTGTAATTAATGTTCACTTTGGGCCTACTGCCCCTTGTACACTCAGAACTTATGAATTTTTCTCTGTCTTCAATTTGCACTGTTTTTCTATCCCTAACCTCACCATACCTCCAATTGCTAGAGATGTGAAGTCACACCAGAAAGTAAACAGCAAAATCAGGAGCCCCTACCTCCTTGAGGGAGTCACACAACCAAGCCCCTGGAACCTTCATTCTCACTGTGTTGTTTTGGATTTTAAACACCCCTTGGAAGTTCATGTGATACAGGCTTGGCCCCCAGTGCAGCAATGTTCAAAAGTAAAGCATTTGGAAGGCTGAGTGAATCATAAGGACTATGAATCCATGGGTAAAGGGGCTCTTGGGAAGTCAAGAAGACTTAAGGATGGAGTCAACCGGCCACTGGGGGGCATGAGCTTAGATTAAAAGGTATATTCTATTCTCCCCACTTCCTTTCACTGTCTCTTCCCTCCTTTCTTTGCCCCTTCCCTCTCCTCCTCTTCTGTCCCCTACTCTCCTTCCCTTCCCATTTCCTTTTTCTTCTCCTCTTCTTCCCCACTTCCCAATTCCCAGACACCACATTGTGTTGGCCTTCTAGTTGCTCCCTGCCCAGCCTGCTTTACCAAAGGCCCAGAAGCATTTCTGAGTTGTATCTCTTATCACAAACTAGTAATCTTGGAACTGCAGAATATCTCTAAATTCTGTTCGCCATTCTTGTAAATGATTACACAAGAGGCCAGGAACCTTGATGTATTGCCTAGAAGAGGAGACAACCTGGACTTGTGACTGACACTTGAAGCAGTGGGGTTTGGAATGCCACTGGACTGTCAGTACTTGGGCCCAAGTAGATTTAAAGATACAGTTTTTTCCACCCATTCTTAACAGGCCAACTAAAGAGACAAATGAAAAAGAAAGGAGATTTCTTCGATGTGGTCACATTGAAAAAAGGAACAATAGGTTTCTTCTCACCCCAAGTCTGTAATCAGGGTCCTTGCATGAAGATTAAATGGATGTATGCTTAGCGAGACAGTCCATGGTGTGCTTCACTCATCACTCAACCATCACTCCATCCATCACTCAGCCATCATTATTGAGGCTTCTATTTCTCCTGCAAGGTGGTCTGACAAGCTATCAGAATAGAATAAATCATTCCCAAAGAAAAGTTCTTTCCTTACTTGGCACCAGGCTTCAGTCTTTTTCTTCTTCTATGTGAGATTCCTATGGAAAATTTGTTTCTTAGGGATCATTGCCTCGGTGGCTTGAGAGTCAAAGGGACCAACATAAGTGTTGATTCTGAATATCTTCATTTCTACCAAGATGGCTGCAGGAGAGTAACTGCAGCATACTCAACTCTTGACCTAAGCAAGTCTGAGATCCTGTGTTCAACCCACCACCACCACCACAAACAAAAACAGAATAAAAATTACTTGTCAATACTGTGTTTGCAATCCCTGGGCTTTATTTCCCTTTAACATTATTAAGGAATTTTCAAAAGCAAAATTTGCATAAGGGGTTAGAGCCAGGGGTTGCAAATCTGTATGTCAGCCAGCTCCCAAGCAGAAAGGCATTTCTGGTGATTATGTCTGCCTCATGCTAAGTGTGAGTACTGTTTATAACCTTGCCTGCAGAGCTAGCACAGCAGTTTGAACTTTCTTAGGGAAGCCCTGAGAGAGTCACACTTCATAGCAGTGAAAACAGGCTGCTTCTGACACAGCACCATGAGCTCTTCAGCACCTGCCTGGATTAACTCACACCAGACAGACCTAAGCCTGCCTTGCACATTGATACTTCTTGATGGGGTCATAGGCACTTCCATCTAAGGTGAATCCAATTTGATGCCAGCCAGAGCAGCATAGTTCCCCTGGTACCTTCAGGAGTACCTTTCTTTTTCTCAATAAACTGTCTCTGTTTCTATCATTACTCAAATATTCCTAGTCCAACTCTTAATTCTTGGATGCAAGAACCTGGAATTCTCATGAGGTGTACCTAGATGGAAAGTCACCCCCATAACAATTGCACATTACATTTAGTAGAGACAGCAGTTAAGACTGAGAAAGGACATGGCAAGGAAAGAATAAATCCATCACAGAGTGACAGGTAGCTGTAGCATGTATGTTTTCCGCCAGCCCGCCAGCCCGCCAGCCCGCCCGCCGCCTATCTGAGCCCACAGCCGCACCAGCCCCAAATAACACTCTGAGTCTCTGTATTTGATACAATCCTGTTGGCCAGTTACCATTATTGTTTATGGGCTAGCTCTGTCTTAATTATTAACCCATTTCTACTTATCTAAGTATTTCCACGTGGTCATCTTATCGGAGAGCCATGGCTGGCGTTTTCCTCCCCCCCCCCCGTCTACATCTTGACTCCTCCTTACTACTTCCTCTTTCCTCCTTCTCCTAGCCCCACCTATCTTGCTTTCTCATTGGCCCTATGGTGATTTATTAATTAACCAGTATGAGAAACATATTTACAGAATAACATCTCCCATCAGGTAGCTGCAGCACATTGTCCAAACAACACAAGACAATGAAATGAATACAATTGAAAAGGTCTGAATACATATTGTAAATTACACAGATGCATGCATGTGCACATATATATGTGCATATGTGATGGAAGATGTTATTCTGCAAATATGTTTCTCTTATTGGTTAATAAATAAAGCACTGTTGGCCAATAGGAGAGCAAGATAGGTGGGAAGAGGAGACAAGGAGGATTTGGAAAGAGGTAGGAGGAGATTCAAAATGTAGGACCAAGAGAACAGAACTCCACACCCTCTCTTTGGTAAGATAAGACCATATGGAAATACTTAGATTGATAGAGATGGGTTAATATTGAAGACAGAGCTAGCTAATAACAGTAACAGTAACTAGTAACAGGCCAACAGCTTTATATCTAATATAGAGTCTCTGTGTGTTATTTGAGGCTGGCATGGCTGTAAGACCAGGCTGGTGGGGAAATATGCTTGTAACACATACGTGTGTGTGTGTGTGTGTGTGTGTGTGTGTGTGTGTGTCCATGTATGTATATGAGTGTCTGTGTATATGTGTGTGTGAGTGAATGAATGTGTTTGTATGTAAGTGTATGATTGCATGTATTTGTGTATGCATATGTGTATAATCTGCAGCATCCTTATTCCAATTTAGTCTCTATCTCCACCTCATTTCTTTGTATTGCAATATGTCTATATGTTAAAGATAATATTATATATGATACATATTATAGAGAAACATGCTGTTTTATATTTGGGATCTATCCAACCGTACTTACTATATCTCCAACTCTGGATTATATGGTAATACCAGTGGTTGATTAAAAGAATTCAATTGTTTAATAATGAGAACAAATGATGAAAAGGGAAAAAGAGGTAAAGGTTTCTCTCTAAGAGACTGAGCCAAGCTGGAGGGAAGGAACATTGAGAAGGGAGGGTGAGTGCTAGATAGACTTTGACATTTCAAAAATAGCAAACATGGTAACAGCACAGGTAAGAGAAGCAGGAGGTCCTAGGGGCATCAAGCTCTGGAAGATGGAGCTGAAAGGAAAGTTAAAAAGCAGGCTTAAGGAAGAAGGCAGAGTCACAACTTTATACTCAGACTTAAGGCATTGGAACAGAGAACCAGCAAGAGGCAGGGATGCAGGATGCACTCAGAGATGAGATTAGAAGTGATGGAGAAGCCAGGCAGCTACTAAGATCTGCTGCCTGCTGCTTGCCAGGGCTCAGGCTAATTAGCTTGAACAGGGCTTTGCTCCAGGCAATTGGCTCGCTGATGTGGGAGACCCTAGGAAGCAGCTTACAGTGCAAAGTAGGTTAGTGTGGTTGTATAACAAGAACCTCACATCCCATCTCTGCCTGTGAAGAACTATGCCACAGGAGAGCCGCATTGCCTCATTTATGGTCATATACAGAATACTGTCATGTCATAAACCTGGATGTATGAGTGGTAAATGACATATTCCCTATAAACCATACATAGGGTGAGTCCTCATAGAAATTATTAACACAATGAAGAAATATTTGAAGTCCCTGTTTGAGAAACCATTCACGGGGTTATGGCTCTTAATGGCAACAGTTTATCTAAAGTGATGGATATTTCTGAGAAAGAAGAGGAGGGTAAAGGGCCAAGGCAGAAAAGACAAAATGCTATATAATTAAAACAAAAATTAATATTCATTGCCTTTAATACCACAGTAATCTCTCTCGTGCAGATGTCTTTACATAGGTACCAGTGCCTGGCAGGAGACAACATCTGCTTAGCACATTCCTGTTTTAAAATGTTTTACTGCAGTTGAGTTACTCAGCGATGCAGTAAGGTAAGGGATGCCACACCTGTTCATCACATCTGGATTCTCTGCAGAATCTGGTAAGGACAAACATGCTCTTTCACCAAAAATAATCACAGCTCCCAGTTGAGGCTTTGAGACCTGCTGAGGAGCAGGAGACTGTCTCCCTGCACCTAGTTCCCAGCTTTTGGATCTCAGGTCCATTGTGGGCTCCAGACAGAAGCTTAGTGTATAAGCAGTGTGGCTTTGGCTTGCTTTTCTCTTCATGGCTCTCTATCCCTGCCTAGGCCTGACTTGTTCCCTAAATCCCTTTCTGAGCCTGACTGTCAGTGGCAGCCTCCATGCACAGCTCTGTTAATACTCCTGGCCCAAAGCATCACAGTGGGCTGTGCCTGCTATCCCTGATGGCTGCTGCATTTCAGGGAAAGGCAGCACCTTGAGGGAGGAAGCCAGAGGCTATGAGACAAACAGCTTGGGTGCCCCAAACCCACTCACTAAAACATGGTATTTGGGATAACCTCAACCTGTGTTTTCAGGCCCTGGTTCCTCATGCATGGCTCCTGCTCCATTGTTGGTAAGAGCTAAGTTTTTGCATTAGTGTTTTACACATTATCTCAAGAGAACAGTATCATTTGGCTCTGGACTGGTAACTTTTAAGATCCCCACTGTCACTGACATTTTATATCAGTCTGCTTTGTAGACTAATGGTAACGCCAGTGTGAATTTTTTTCTGCTACTTCTTAACTATATTTTTGCTACTTTTATGAATCATAATGTAAATCTCTGATTTGCATGATATCTGAATCATGAGCTCCTCAACAGGGTCATGACCCACAGGTTGAGAACCACTACTCTAAACAGCTAGAGTCTTGTTTGGTTGTTCTATCTTCCACATTAACAATCTTCTGTTGTTATAAATGGCACAAAAAAAGGGAAATGATCACTGCCAACACAAAACTCGGCTCTCACCTTAAAAGGAATAAAGAAGTTTTATTTTGGTACCAAGAATTAAGGACCATAGACTAGAAACACAGACTCAGATTGCTCCAGACACAACATCCCAATGTTACAATAGTTCCAAGAAGTTTTCTTATATTAAACAGAATAAATCAATTCCTACATTAATGTACTTCTGAAAATACACTGTTGTGTGCCCCTGTCATCTGACCACAGTCTTAGCATTTAGTTTGGTGGGAGTCAGAGGTCCATTTGCATGGTCTGAAAAGGATCTTACAAGATAGACACAAGCATGTTAGGTCAGATGCAGAGGTGGGCAAGGAGTGGCTAATTAGGGAGCTAAAATGGAACAAGGTTGGTTGGCTCTGGGGTTGGAAACTGCCAGTTCCCTACTATCACTGAAGTTTTAACCCATCTGCTTTCTGGAATGTTTGGTGCAGTCATAGTGTTTTCTGGTAAATGTAGTTAATATCTGAAAGCCCCATTTCAGCTCTTCGTGTGGTTCATTATGAAAACACCTCCTTCACCTGCACACTGAAATTTAAGGACCTCTGGCTGGTCTTCAGTGCCACATCTGTTAACTGGTGGTGCTGCCAGATGCCCGCTGGTCATCACCTTCAGTGCTGGACTCAGACAGCACCTATCTGTGGGTGTTAATATTGGCTGTCAGTTTGGTAGGATCTAGAACCACCTAGAAGTCATATCTCTGGGCAAGCCAGTTGGGAAGTTTCTAGATTCACTTAGTAAAGGTGGTAAGACCCCCTAAATGTGGGCAGCACTTCCCAGGGGCTGAGTTCCTAGACTGAAAAAGCAATCTGAGTGCCCATGCTCATCTCTCTTTTTTCCTTCCTGATCAGCTATTTCATCATCTCCAACTCTAATCCAAAACAAGCCCTCTCACCCTTAAATTGTTTTTTTGTCCAGTATTTTGCCATGTTAATGAAGAAATTAACTAACAGACTCACCTCACTGTTTTGTTTTTGTTTTTTTCCTAGCTTGTACCTCAGCAGACATCGTACTATCAAGTTTTAGAATCTGGTTCTAAAAAGCAGGAAGGGTATATGTGTTCCATCCTGACAGGGAAGTTGCTCAGTTACAGTTGGGCTTATCTACAAATCAACTACATTATAAACACAGTTATTATTTATTTATTTGTTTGTTTGTTTGATTATTTATTTATTTTATTTGCTTACTTATGTGTTATTTATTTATTTCTGACACAGGATCTCACCATGCAAACCAAACTGGTCTGGAAATTCACAATTCTCCTGCCTACATCCCTCAGCACTAGGGTTTCAGGCATGTGTCACATAATCTAGTCTGCTTTGGGTTTTTATTTGACACTACAGGAGGAGATGGAAGATGCTTCATTTGACACTATAGGAGGAGATGGAAGATGCTTTCTGTCTAAACTCAACATAATCTACCCAGGAGACCAATTCTCCTGGATCCTGAGCTGTCAAAACATGGAACAAAATGCCTTTCGTTATAACACAAGCACAGGCTTTTGATGATATGTGGAACACACAGGGATGTCAGCACTGATATTTCTTAGAGTTCAGCCAAGTCAAAAGGCTTCTATTCCCAGAATATCTTAGCCTTAAGACAAAACATCATTTTGGAAGACAATAACTTAGATATTTGCCTATTGCTGCTCATCCCTAGCTGTAATGTAACTTCTCTGAAAGCTCAATGAGGGCAGTCATCTTAAAGCACACACCCCTTAGCAAAATGACTTTATAAGCACTGATAACAAGTCATGAAAATACAGAACACTGTCACTCCACTCATGCACTCTACATTTTAGATATGCCTCAGTTTTTTAAATGATAGTTTGCTAATCTGTCCCATCCTTACAAATATATGTTACACCTGCTCACATTTGATTATAGACAATGTGATCTTATTGTGTTACTTTCCTTGTACTTACTGCTTTTTTTCTAGCCATTTCATGTTTTCTCATGGATGCTTAGCATAAAGGTGCAGGAATGTGTGCATGTGTACAAGTGCGTGCGTGCGTGCATGCGTGCGTGCGTGCGTGCGTGCGTGCGTGCGTGCGTGCGTGTGTGTGTGTGTGTGTGCGTGCATGCATGTGTACACCAGAGATCTCTGTCATTCCTCAGGACTCTGTTAAAGGTGGATCTCTCACTGGTACATGGTGCTTAGTGGTTCAGTTAGACTGACTAGGCAGAGAGCCCCAGGAATCTGTCTGCCTCCATTTCCCCATTGTTGGGATTACAAAGTCACATTTCTATTCTCTGCTTTTATTTGGATGCTCGGGATACAATTCAGGTTCTTATTCTTGCAGAGCAAGAATTTTACCAGCTAAGCTGAACTCTTTATCTATACCTTTTTAAATGCCACAAAGACAATGGTTTGTTTGTTACCACAGGTTATTGATATTTCTAATTCTTAGCTTAATACCCTATAGAATAACTATATTAAAAAAAAAAAAAAGACAGGGTCTTAACTATGTTGCCATGGTTGTCCTGGCCTGGAACTTTGCAAATAAGTCTGTCTACTGTGCTCTAAGTGGATCACAAGAGTGATCCAACATTTCTTGACCATCAACAATCTTGGGTGCACAAACACCAAATTAGCAAGCTCTGAAATTGCAAGGAAATATTGTAAATAAGTTTATTTACAGCTTTTCCAGGTTCTTTAATTTTATCAAATATTAAAAGCCCGTAGATACAATGAAGAACTCACTAGGAACCTTCCAACATCCATTAGAGTTTTCTGAGTATTTTTTAGTGTTTTTTTCTACCATCTGATCTGAGAGGCCCTGACTTACAGTAGTGGTTTTATAATCTGTATTCCCATTTTCACACATACCCTGAACAACAAAGTGATCAGGATTCAAGCATCATTCAATGTTTCCAAGAAATATTCACTCTAGAGACTTGTGATTTCATGTCAGAATGACTGCTCATCATTTGGGAATTCACTCACACAACATGGTACTCACTTGCCTCTCTGAGAATTTGATGATTTATTTTAAAATATGAGTCTATTCTAAGATGCCCTATTGACTGTCTATAACTTCCAGGAAGGTATTAAGATAATAAAGTCTGTAAGAGTTTTGAAATTTTGATGTTTTTACTAATGATGTTGTCATCACACTCAGATGGAAAAAAAAAAGTTAGCTCCCCACCATTATCCATGAAACATGCACCATGCTCACATATGGAATATGTTATTAACAGTTTCCCACCAGCCTGGTCCACAGCCATGTCAGCCCCAAAATAACACACAGAGATGTTATATTAATTATTAAACTGTTGGCTTGTTACTAATGTTTTTATTGGATAGCTCTGTTTAAATATTAAACCATTTCTATCAATCTAAGTGTTTCCCCGTGGTCTTATCTTACTAGAGAAAGGGTCTATTAACTTTAGTTCCAGAGTACACAATGTTCTCTGGCCTCTATAGGCACAAGACATAAATGCGGTGTACATATATGCATATAGACAAAAACACTCACATACATAAAATAAAAAGTTCTTAAAAAGTAAAATTAAGGACTGGAGTGTAGCTTGATTTCCATGTTTTTTTTCCACCTACACAAGTCCTTCAGGATCTCCCTGTCACTAGAAATTGGTATGCAGGGAAACTCTGAAATTGCACTTCTGAGAACAGCTGTCTGGAAGGAAATGAAACAGTTATTATAAAATCACCAACATTTGCTTCCAGGAGTAAAAGGGTGAAAAATGGATTTTCCGGAGTTGCATGCAGACTGTGCTCTGGGAAGGATCTCTCAGCAGATGGATCCTGGTCATTGAAAAGTAAGCCAATTGTCTAATCGCTGCTCATGGGGGAACCCTGAGCACTCATAACTTCATCAAAAGGCAAATGTGCCAACTTGAACACAAGTGTTCTAGTTAATGATGCAGAATTATATAAATGACCCACTAGGGGCTTGGATGTCTTTCTGAAGAAAACTGAATTTGCATATATTCATCTGTTGTCTGTTACTAAAACATAATATTTGAGACTGAGTAATTTACAAAGATAAGTTTTATTTAGCTCATAGTTTTGGTGGTTCAACATCACACCATCATATTTTTTGCTTTTCTCATTGCCCTGGGATCTACCTGTCTCGCCTCCAAAATACCAGAATTATAATTGCAAGCCACAGAGTGACTGCAGGTCTTTCGGGCATCACCTTTATAATCCAAGAAGAAGAGAAAATATAAACAGCAAATAAGAAAATGTTCAAATTAGTCAATTTACTTTATATATGCTCCCTTACAAGTCTCTCTTCCAAATATTCTAGCATCCCCAATGATCACCTTTGGTGACAAAGTGTGGGATGGAGAAAGTAAAACTACAGTGGGACTTTTTCTAAATACATTGCTTATAAACATTTGTTCTTTTGCTTTAAAAAAATTAGAGATGGGAGATAGCTAAGGGAGTGAAGTATTTACACTGCAACCTGAGGGTCTGAGTTCAGATACTAAGCCTTCACCTGTAAGCTTTCAAATTCACCTGCAACTTCAGTGCTAGGAGGTAAAGATAGGAGGAGCCCTGATAGTTCTCTGGCCAGCTAGTCTAACTGAATACTGGGTTCCTGATACAGTAAGAAACCCTGTTTAAAAAAAAAAAAAAAAAAAAAAAGGTGGAGGCATCTTTAACTCCAGCACCAAGACTGGAGTTAAATCACCAAGATAGGTGATTTTCTGTGAGTTTGAGGCCAGCCAGGGCTACATAGTATGCCACTTTCTCAACAACAACAGCAACAATAATAATAGATTAATTAAACTAAAATAAAGAAATGCAAACACATTGCAGATAGCACATATGCAAACAGGGAAGGAATGTTGGGGTAGGTAATGGCTTCTGTCTAGGCTGTTGCCAATTCCCTCTAGAATAGATGTATAAATACAGACACTACATCTTCTCAAAACTCATGCAGTGAAGAGCAGAGGGCATTTCCCATGACACTAACCAGTTTTCAGACTTCTCTTGGCCTATAAAGATAAAAAGACAAGGTGGGGACCCCTGTACTACAGGCCAAGCCAATGAAAGGGCTCTTTAGTGCTTTTCAGAGTAAGGAAATAGATTGTTTGATAGCCCTGTATGCTGCACACCAGCTCCCTCAGGGTCAAAGAGAGTGCCATGTGTGGCATGCCCTTAATGCTAATAGTGAGTTGTGTCGAATCTGTTACTTAGGAGAATTTTTAAACACCTACATCATCAAGACACACATCCTTCCCAAACAGTTCCATTAACCGTGGATCAAGCATTCAAATACATGAGCTTATGAGGATAATTTTCATTTAACCATGTCAGTTAGGAATGTGTTCCAGTTATGTTTTTGTTGTTGTTGTTTGTTTTGTTTTTGTTTTTTAAAAGAAAGTTCAAGAGCTATAGAAATACATGGAACTGGTATTTAGTACCCTGGAGTCAGGTTGCCCTCTCATGATTCATCTTTGTCTCCTACAAGTTGCTTAACATCTCTGGGTCTCAGTTTCCTCATGTATGAAAGCAGAGCTTAGAACAGAATTAATCTCATAGTTGAGTGGTATCATCATTGAATAAATACATAAAACTGTTATGTGATAATTAATCTTATATACTTATTTTCTAGTAACTGATCTTATTTATTTTCACTTATTTATTTTTATGTGAATGCATATGTGTGTATCTGCACACAAATGCAATTGCCCAAGGAAGTCAAAAGATGGCATCATATCCCCTGGAGCTGAAGTTACAGGTGGCTGTGACCCACCTCATATGGGTGCTGGGAGTGGAACTGGGTTCTCTGAAGAGCAACAAGTGTTCTTGACTGACAATTCAGTTTCACAGCTACTTATAACCACTGTTCTATTCTCTGGGAAGCAAGCCTTGAGGTACATGGCCACTGATGACTTCCTGTTCTACCTCTACTTCCTGGTCTGAGAAGGTATGAACAGACTGCCTCATGTGTCAGCACCACACCCTTGAGCCATTTTCTCACCCAGCTTTCTCTATCACACTAAACTGAACCCTAAAATCATGAGCCAATCAGTTTCTTCCTCCCTTAAGCATTTACCCACAGAGACAAAAGCAGCAATTAATACAAGGGTGTATTGTATTATTAACAAATTTCAAATTCTAAAGGGAAGACTTCCAAAAGACACCTTAAATGGTTAGAGTTAGCATGCACATGTTCAAGAAAGGAAAAAGGCAACAGTGTTTCCAGCTTGGGCTGCTTATTATCACACAAAACAGACATCATTCAGAATAGAGCAGAGGCCACATGCGTGCTTACACATCCTGCTCACTATGTAGCTCATCTCTGCAAATCCATTGGTTTCTAAGCATCCTCTGTTTCTTCCCATGGGTGGTGCTGTTTCAACCTCACCCTTTCACTCCTGGTCTCACATTGAAAAGGAAAGGAAACCCATTTGTGTGGCTTATCAGATCCTGTCTAACATGGATTACCCTGCTGCCAATTATTTCAAATCAAATATCTTTATGCTTCATTTAGCATGTTTGCTGTGTCCATTGTCTATTGCTATTACAGACCACCTGAGCCTGAATGGTTTATGAAAAAATTAATTAATTTCTTGCAGTGTTGGAAGTATTTAAATCCAAGGCTGAGGAACAACATCAGGTATGGGACAATGGGACAGTGTTCAGTGAGGGTGCACTGTAGAGAGATGAGGCAGTGAGGGGCAGGACAGAGTGAGAAAAGTAGCCAGATAGTTCCCCTTAATAACAAAGCCATTCAAAGGCTGAAGAGGCTGTTCATTGGTTAAGAGCACTTAATGTACTTGCATAGGACCAAGGCATGTTTCACAGCACCCCCATAGTAGTTCACAACTACTGTAACTCCAGATCCAGAGGATCTGATGGCCTCTTCTGATCTCTAGGGAATAACTTCATGCACGTGGTACACATAAACTCAAGCAGGCAAACAATGCATAAATTAATAAATAAACCTTTAAAAATAGCCATTCGTGCATCCTGTATGTATTAATCCATCTGTCCATGAACTAATGAGTTCATGCTTCAGAGATCCAAATTCAAAGATCTCACTTCTCAAGTGCCATTAAAATATGACACTGAAAATTGAGATTCTAACACATAAAATTTGAAGACACACTTAAACTGCAGTCTATCTATTCCCACACCACAGACCACAGGCCAAGGTGTCCTGTCATACCATGAGGCAGGTGGCATCAGACCTGCAATACCTTTATGTGAAAAGACACTTCCAGATCCTGTGCTGGCACCAAATACTTGTATAACTTGGAGTTTTGTTTATTTGGGATTTGAACTATTTTCCAACCTGTTCTTATTAAATAAAACATTTAATATAATGTTTTTAATATAATTTAATATAAAGTATCAAAGTCTTTAAGAATTAGGAATTGCTATCCAGGATGGCCTGCCTAGGCTTGAGACGAAATACCATGCTGGGAAAGGAGAGGGTGCTGGGTGTGGCTTTCCAAGAAGGAAGGTGACAATGGTCACTTCTCTTGTCAGAACTCATTTCTCTAAGAATCCTGGACTGTTTTTGTTCTGGCTCCATGTCTTCCCTTCAAAGGCTTTTTATAACATACACTGAAGCATCTTTTAACAGACAGAGAAATGTCCTCAAAAAGGTTTTTTTTTTTTTTTTTTCAAAAGGAAAGGCATCTTTTTTTGTCTGGGCTGGAAACCATTAGTTATCTTTATTTTAAGATTGTTCACCTTGGGCCACGAAAGATAGAGGTGCTGGCTGGCTGTTAGCTCTTAAAAGGCTGGTATGTTTTCAATATTCTGGGTTCATCAGTGACATTTCACTGTATTTTAAAATCTTGACCAAAGTGGGAAAAACTGCTGATATTTTTAATAGACTTTATATGGTTTTAAAAACATTTAAAACCACGTTTGCTGTCTATTTAAAGAATTAATTTTACAAAACAACTCTGGGCTCCCACCCTTGAAACAGGAATGGTGATCTTGTTCATCAGTTTGTATTCTAACAATGTCAACTTGAGATTCTTAACAACTGGCGAACATGCCACTGAGTGTCTGTGAGGATATATCCAGTGGTGACTAGATCATGGGTGCCTGCAGTCAACTCAAGTGTTATCATGTGACCCATTGAGCATTTGAATACAGTACTGTAGGTGGATGTCCTATGTAAGGAGAGGGCTTGTTGGAGGGGGTACTTTATTGAAGGCATATTATTCAAAGGTTTCACTTGGTTCTAGCCTCTTCTATTTCTTGCTTGCTGCTTTCTGGCTACAGCGAGTAAGCAGACTTTATCATAAGCTGCTGCTGACATAATATACTGCACTAAAATAAATCAGTTTTTTTTAATTTAGAAAAAAATCATCTATTCACACAACCATCCTGCCCCATCATAATGTTTTTTATTTTTATTTTTTGTGCATGTGTGTAGGAACCTACACAGGCTAAAAGAGGGTGTCATATCTCTTGGAGCTGGAGTTACAGGCAGTTGTGAATTGCTCAGTGTGGGTTCTAGGAACTGACTCAGATCCTCTGTAAGAACATCAATCTGTCTTAACCTCTGAGCCATTTCTTCAGCTCCCATCCTGTTCCATCTCCATCTTGGCTGTGAAATTCACACTCCCTGCATTCGGAAGTCATCAATATTTTAATAGAAACAGACACTGTCTCCTTCAGGTTTTCACCAATGGATGACAGTTACAATTTTGTATTGGCTCTGACAGACTACAGGACTAAGTGAGGATTCACATAGTCTCAACAGGGAAAGACATGAAACAGGAATCTGTGACAGGGATATGTTATGTCATCTTCACGCTTTAAAAATTTCCTTCCACATCCTGAAGTGCTACACACAATTCAGGGGAGGCCACTGCATAGGACAAAGCTGTTGCACAGGATGGACAGGGCATATCAAAATGGAATTGCTCCTGGTGATGTTCACACCATCAAGCCAAAGCTGAGCTATCTGTGATGCTGGGGGCAGTGTTGGGAGATGAAGGGAGAGGGAGAATGAGTAGCCAAATCTCAAGTGAACCAGCTCTGGGGAACCATAAGGAAGTTTCTTTGCTTTAATGTTAGCAAAAAAAAGTAACAGAAAGCAGCCACATGCTTTTCATTTCCTGTGTCTGCTTTCCATAGCTCTCTCTACCTATAAAGCCAACCTCCACCTTCAGCTTATTACCACACTCATTCTATTTACAGAATGAGTGGCTTCCTATTTCCAGAACTGAGGTAGAAGCCAATTGAGACTTTCCAACCAAGAGTGTTATAATACCAATGTTTGGCAACACTCCCTGCATAAGGGGGAAGGTAACAGAGATAAACAAACACTTTTTTTTCTGCACTCTTAAAACACACATCACCATTTCTTGCTTGAATGAATTTAGCAATCCCTCCTGTCAAGTTATTGTCTAGGCTTATTTTTAAAATTAAACTGAAGAAATTAGCAGTTCGTTGAGCTTTAAGTGTAATGCATGTTACACTTAGTAACTTGTGAGTCCTGCCTGGCTTCCGGTGTTCACTGAAAAGAACATTTCATAATCATTATTGTGCCAATATGCTTGAAAGCCATGTTTGTAAACTCCCTTCTGTTTTCCCTAGAATTTAATAAGAAGATGGTAGGATAATCTTGATGAAAATATTGTCATGTTTTGCCATCCTGAACTTCAGACTCTGATAAAACAAAATAATGTTCAAAATTTCAGAAATTATTATGGAAATTAAATACCTGGGGAGAAGTGAGACAGAGAGGAATATGTTTTCTCTGATTTGTTTTCTGGCATGAGGGTTAACACTTTTTTCTTATAACAAAATGTTGGCTCCAGCTAAAGGGAATGTTTACCCAAATACTGATTACATCCATGAATTCTGGCTTCTTCACAGTTGCTTTTGTGATTTGCACAAATCAGGAAGCTGAAGTGATTATGACTTCATATTGCAGCAAGCTGACCTTGTACAAACAAGAGCTAAATATTTGCACAATGGTGTATGGCTATCCCTAGAAACACAGCACCCCACAGAAAACATGCAGGAAATGCATTCCTTATTAAAATTAGAGTCACCATTTGCAACTACAAAGTCAGTTTTAGTGTGAGTTATCCATAGAACTAGTGTCATGGTCCAAAAGAATCATCATTTACTGAGGAGGAAAGTGGGAGTCATAGCTGAAGAGAGGACCAAGGCAAGGTCACAGTAAGCAAGCATCAGATGAAACTATAGTGTGGTGTGTGAGCTTATGTTTTGCTTATGTGTGCATGTGCATGTGTACATATGTGTCCATGGTATGTTCACATGTGTGTACATGTCTGCATGCTTGTGTGTACATGTGTGTATATATACATACATATATGTCTATGTGTGTCTCAGTGTGCATGTGTGAATATATGTATTTATACATGTGTGCATATGTATATTTAGGTGTATTTCTGTGTAGTACATGTGTGTTTATGTATGTAGGTATTTGTGTATTTATGTATGTATGTATGCATGGTGTGTGTGTGTGTGTGTGTGTATGGTGTATGTGAATGAATGAGTGTGAATAATTGTGTGCATGTGTGTGGGGTGTATGCATTCACTTGTTTGTGCATGTGGAAGCATATGTGTAACTGTGTGCATGTATACATGCTTGTATGTATGTGTGCATGCCCACATGAGACCATAAGCATCAGAAATCTGAGTGGATCCAGACTGAGATCCCAGTGAAAAGTAGACTCAATGGAAGAATTCAGGCTAGTCACACAGAATACAGTATAGAAGATAAGTAAAAGAGTTTATTACAGAATAAAGATCAGCACACTCAAGGCAAGAATTGCCAGTGTCCACAGGGAACATCTGTATTTCAGGAATATTTTATGATTTTCTTGTGCTTTTTTTGTTTTTGTTTTTCTATTTGTTTTGTTTTGGTATTTTTTTTTTTTTTGTAGTGTATCTCATTTATCCAGGGTTGGACACAGCCAACTATCTACCCAAAGATACACTTGAACTTTTGATCTTCTGGCCTCTGCATCTCAGGTGCTGTGATTATAGATATAATCACATGACCTATCCTGTACTCCTGCTGGATCTGTTACCAAACATTGAAGAATATCAAATATATGAGCAGAGAGTTATGGTAGCTATATGATCCCCTTACTAAAATCATAATCATAGACCAGAATACAGTCTAAAGGTGACTCAATAAAAAACTTCTATCATCTTTACGCACTGTCAATATTGAGGTTTTCTTGACATTATGATGATGTTCAGCTCTATCTAGTAATTCCTTCCATCTAAGAGAATGTTGTGGGCATCTAGAATTCTCATGGATTATCTCTGTAACATAGGCCTGATGCTCTTATGTTTGCAGTCTACTAGAAGTGGAAGTTCTACTGAGATATAAATAATATTTCTTATGAAAGACATGTAAGTATATACTTAGAATTATTCTGTAGTAAGGATTATGGCAATATTCCATGAGCATTTAGAAAAATATGTCCATTCTGGGTCATTAATTCTGACCTAATAGAATAGTAATTGTCGGTAGAGAGGAATAAGAAGAGTAAAGGGAGGGAAAACTGTAACCAGAATAATATAGAGAAAAATATATTTTCAATAAAAGAAGAAAAGAGTAATTGTTGCTTTGTTGTTTGAGATAGTGTCTAACTCTGTAGCTCTTGCTGTCCTAGAACTTGCTATGTCTATGTAGACCATGCTGGCCTCCTGGAACTCACAGAGATCTCCCTGACTCTGCAGTGGAGTGCTGGGATTGGGGAAAGGCACCACCAAGCCTGGTAGGAGTTGTTTTCTTAAGTGATTGATTTTCACAGGACAAATCCTCTCATGGAGGAAAATACATTCTACTTTCTGTGGTCCTTGAAGTGCATAAATAAGTCTGTGCCAAGAGTTAAGTATGAGAGGAAATACCATTCCTAAAAATAATTTCATTCATGCCAGAATGAAAACTATATAAAAGTATATAAAGTCAATAGATTTTGAAAAAAAATCATGGAATAGAGGTTATTAAGAATTGAGTATTTTCATTTACTTCTTTGATGACAATGTAATAAAGTGACCATTGTTATTTTTTCATAACAATGACTTATTTCAGCTTTCTTTGTAGCAATATGAAGGCTTCTTTGAAAGCAATACAAAGATAATCTGGTTTCGAGACTCTCTGTTACCCCACAGGACTCTGATACAATTAAATCTAGCTAAGCTTTGAGTTTATCATACACTCAACAAAGATATGGCAAGACTGCCACAACAAACACTGTATGCTAATGTCATCAGGGAAATGAAGATTAGGGCATGGTCTGTTTATCCAGGATGTTTCCTATATCTTAAGAGGAATGAAGAGAAAGAAGTTTGGTGGAAAAATAAACTTTATCAGAAGAAAACAAAGGAGCTTTATAAAGCAGCCCAGATACAGAATACAGACAATGTCCTTTTTCTACCAACACACAGACATTCACATAAATGCCTTTGTTAATACTGAACTCATTCAAATTTTAGATAGCTATATTAACTAGGGGCTAAATGTTAATGTGGAACATGAAGAAAGATTCTGATATCATCACGTATAGAATACTCGTGAGATTAGCAGCAGAGGACACCTCTACTGACCTAGTAAGACAAGAATCCTGGGCAGCACAGAGTAAACCATCAGCCACACAGAAGAGAGGTGTGTTGGTTGTTATTACAAGATAAGCAGTAAGTATACAGAGAGAGATGAATGTCAGTGCTCAATGCATTGTCATTTTCCCTATTATTCTGTCTAAAACCCCAGCCAATGGGATGGTGCCACTCACTTTCAGGGTGGGTCTTCCCTCCTGTATTAGTTACTTTTCTGTTATTGGAAAGGTAACATTGTAACAAGAAGTAACCTATGACTCAAAGGATGTATTTGGGTTACAGTTCCATAAGAATGAGAGTCCATCTTGGTAGGGAAATGTGACAAGAGGTAGACATGGTGACCAGAACAAGAAACTGAAAGTCTACATCTTGAATGTGACTGGAAGCAGAGAAAGCAAACTGGAAGCAATGCAAGCTCACAAAGCCAGCCCAGTGCTGTACTTCCTCTGCAAGGCTCTACTTCTTCAGGGTTCCATAATCTACCCAAATGGTGCCAGTACTGGAGACCACGTGTTCACAAACAGGACCCTGTGTTTGTGGGAGACATTCTTATTCAGATGGCTACAGTAGGATTTAAAGTTCAGATTCCCAGAAAACACATGAACGCCAGCCTTGACGGTGAGCATCTATAACCCTAAAGCTAGACACTGGATGATCCTTCAAGCTCAGGAGACAGACCTTGTCTCACAAAAAGGGTGAGCTGTGATGGAGGAAGGTAATCAACACTGACTTCTGGTATCTACACATATGTGCATCACACACACACACACACACACACACACACACATACAAGAACACATATGTGAACATATACAAGACATATACCATACATACAAAACAGCAACTATAGTTTTTATTCTAACACTGGAGGATTTTGATCTAATAGATTTAAACACTAAGATCAATATAGATAACCCATTTTTCTGCATACATGCTATAGGCCTAATGGACCACAGATTTTACAGCATACATATACAAAACAAAATTGAAGGCAGATGTCGTATGAAAATGGCTACACAAATATCCATTACACTATTCACAATATCCCCCAACATTGAAAATGATTCAAATGTTCATCAAGACTAGAATGGATAAACAAAATATGGTATATCCACACCACAGTGCATTCATAAGTGGCATGAGCATCATATTGATTTGTGCTACAACAATGACCTTGAAAACATTATGTCAAGTGCCAGAAGACAGCCACAAAGCATTGCATACCTTATGTTCTACATATTAGAAGTTTTGTATAAAAAGGCAAATCTACAGAGACAGAAAAGACATTAGTGTGCTCCTGAGACTGGAGGGCAGCAGGATGGACATTGATGCTAATTATCCAAGTTACTTTTTAGAGCAATGTGAATGTTTTAACTTTTGTTTTGGCTAATGAGTGTATAACTGGCCTGGCAGGAATGGAGGTTTTCTAAAGAAACACATCCCTCACTCTGGCTATCAGACTTTGAATAAAGGACCACAGGAAACTAGAAATTCCCCCCAGGAATTTCATCCTGGAAAAAGAGAAAGCCTAAAGCTTGAGCCAGCTTGGGTGAGAAGGGAAACAGAATCAACATTTGTTACACCATTTTACAGAAGAGACAATAACAGGTCAATTCTAGGCAGGAATATTCCCTGACCAGGACTCCTAAGACTTGTGTAACTGTGACTTAGTTATTTCAGGACCCCAAAGATGAAGTTGGCAGTGTTAACTGGGTCTCTTTGACCCGCTTGCCAATGTAGCTACATTTTAAAACATCTTCTTTTTTTGTTTTTCTTTATTCATGTGCCTGTTTTTAATTGGCTTATTGAAAACAGGTGGCCAAACCAGGCTTGCTGGAGCATAGTCTGTGACCAGAATTGTGGTAACAAATGAACAACTCTGATGATAAATCTCAGACCATTCAAGTATATATTTTAAACACATAAATGTCTTGGTATGAGTCATATTACAACAAAGCTATGAAAATTACCACAGAAGACCAAGCCACATCAGTTCCTGATTCCTCCCCCACTCTTTATTTGCCATTTGAGTTCCAAATACTTTTTGTTCTCCTCAGACTCCATCCCTTTTCCCCACTTGCAACATCTTTGTTATGTTTCATGGAAGGCAAGGTCAGCCACATACAAACCCCTCCTGATTCCTTGTTCCCTCTACATTCTCTTTTAACTCCTGCCTTAGCTAAAGTCAAGCTTATTCTGCATCATTTCCTCTTGCAAGTTCTCAGGGAGATGATATTTTATGTGTGCTTCATGCTTCAAGACCTATGGGTTTCCTAAATTATCATTTTCATTAAATACTTGACTAAAAGTTTTAAGAGAATATACATTTTTTGGCAAAACAAATGTTTTTATTTAAAGTGTTTTTCATTTTACATATTAACCCTTCTCTCTTCTTCTGCTGATCCGTGTCTCCCCCATCCCATCCCTCACCCACTTCTATAAGAAGGTAAGGCCTCCTTTGGGGAGTCAACAAGTCTGATATACCAAGATGAGGTAAGACCAAGCCCCTCCCTTCCTACATCAAGGTTGAGCAAAGCTTCCCACCATAGGTAATAGGCTCCCAAAAGCCTGTTTATGCACCCAGAATAAGGCCTGGTCACACTGCTAGGTCCCTGCTCCCCAGACAACAGATCAATCCACTTAACTGTCACCCACATTCAGAGGGCTTAGGAGAACATACATTATTAAAGTATACATACATTTCAAAGTGTAGGTCTGTACCTGACACTACACGTCCAGAGAATGGATGCCACCAGGGTAAACATCCATGTGGACACCATGGCAGGAATGGAGATACTCTGAACAAACACTTGTGTCCCTCCCTTTCTTTGGCTATTAGACTATTAAAATAATAGGCACCACAAAATTGAAATTTCCCCAGGAATTTCAGGCTGGGAGAAAGAAAAAGGCTGGAAGTCTTGTGGGGAGCCTTGTTAGCCTTGGGGAGGCTAACACAAGGGAGACTCAGTTTTCCCTGGGAAATTTTCATGCAGTTCTAACAACTTGTCAGACCATTTTGTAAGAGGGATGAGCTGAGACAAAACACAACCACACCTTGACCAGTATTGCTTAGTTATGTGTATCTCTTGTCTTCTATTTAGACCTAAGGCAGATGAAGAATGGGATTTATTGGTTTACTTTCTCCATTCTTCTTCCCAGTGTGGTGATGCTGAATAAATTTCTCTCCTTTCTCTTTCAGTATCTTTTATCTTTAATTGGTCTAGTTTATGAAGGCTCCCAGGGCCCACAGGCTGACTCTATCGACTTCTACAGTATCAGCCAACAATCAGCTTCCATATTCATCCCAAACTAAGCCTTATCCCCCAACAACACAGACACTACCTGGATCTGTAGAAAAGCCCTGCACAGCTATGCTTCTCAGCCTGTCACTCAAAGCCTTTTTATGACCCTCCATGAGACATCATACAGCCTTCTGATATGGTAAAGTCAGCATACAGGCTGCCACCCACCCTTGATGCTGACAGGACTTTTGGGTACAAAATTCCCATGTCCTATGTATCCACTGTATACTCTGAAAGGGCCATTCCAAATATCTCCCCCTCTTGGGTCCATAGACTCTTACTCAAAAGAGAGACCCATAACAGAAGGCAGACCAGCATTGAGCCTCAAAAACATGAAGTACAAAATACAGACTTGTTTATTCGAGCCTGAAGATGCTACTTGAAGCATTTTTTTAGGCTCAAGTTTGGAATGATGTTTGTAAATGCAAATTCAATATACATGGCTTCCATGGTTAATTTGTATTTGTCAACTAAATGG
Source organism: Cricetiscus sungorus (assembly GCA_030556225.1). Taxonomy (NCBI): domain Eukaryota; kingdom Metazoa; phylum Chordata; class Mammalia; order Rodentia; family Cricetidae; genus Cricetiscus; species Cricetiscus sungorus. The sequence continues at coordinate 8,327,481 of JANBXA010000729.1, read as the reverse complement.
GTTTAGAATCCCCAATAGAAAGACACTTTATGGGTGTATCTGTGAGGACATTTCCAGATAGTTTTAACTAAAGATGGAAAATTCTACCCCAAATGCAAGTGGTGCCACCCCATAGGTATTTATTATAGCAACAAGAAAAATAACTAATACAACAAGAGAATGCTGTCAACCAGAGTTTGATACTCAGGACTCACATGGTGGAAGGAGAGAAATGATTCCCATAATCCACTGATCTCCAGACATACATATGCACACACACACACACACACACACACACACACACACACACACACACACACAAACCAACTTTAAAGAGATTGGAGAATAGGTTTATGAGCTGATGAGCTGATGAGGAGGTATTTCCTGTGACACATTGTAAAGCAAAGCTGATCAGTGTACAAATGATTATTATAATTCTCTATGTACAAATCAGAACAGAGAATAAATTTTACCCATGTTTGTTTATTTGTGCAAATAAATATAGGAAGTACACAATGGAAATTAAGGAACCAGTTTACCTATAGAAGATCTGCTCTAAAGGAGTGAGGAGAAGGAAGGAACAGGAATGAGTTTTGACAATTCTTAGAATCTATCTTTCCTGTAGAGTTCTAACATTTGAAACCTTAATTAGGTTCTACACACAAAATGTAGAAGCAAATAAACCCAACAAGGATGCCAGAGGCAATACTCAGACTAGGACAGAAGTCCACACTGACAAGGTGAGGGAAAGGAAGAAGTGACCTTGGTTATACTAAAAAACAATGTGCTGATTAAATATCATAAGGCGAAAAGATTTTCATAAGAATTTTCTACCTAGACTTTGCTTCTCACAAGGGAGTGGCTTAGAAATTCTGAAAACACTGAATGTTCACAGAAGACTGAACAAAGAAAGAAACAAGCAAGATGGGGATAACCAGAGACCTTTTCTAGGGAACAAAGGAGCACATTTCCTACATATCACACAATGGAAGGATAGAATGATGCTTATGTGGGTTTGGGATGAGTGAGTGGGAGGAAAAGAAGAGTATTTCTTTCATTATATCTAAGTATAATTACAAAGGGAAAGAGGAAGTTTTCAATAAAGAAATCCAATAGGGAGCTGGTAAGAAGCTCATTGGTTAAGAGCACTTGTTCTTTCAAAGAGCCTGGATTCAGTTACTAATACACACATGGTGGCACACAACCATCTGTAAGTCCCATACCAGAGCATTTGTGGCCCTATTCTGGCTTATGCAGGAACTCCACATGACTGATACACAGACATAACATACAACCAAAACACCCATATACACAAAATAAAATAAATCTTGAAAACTTATTTTTTAAGAAAGAAATTCAATAGGTGCCACCTTACCCAATGGCTTTGAGTGAACATGGTGGGTTCTAAAATAGACTGACAATAAAGTTCCAGATACAATGCACTAAAATAATATAGCAGTTCTGTGACATTGAAAATGCTTAATCATAATCTAAAACTGAGTAGAATTTTGAGGACATTTTACCAAGCAAGTGATTTGCACTTGGTGGTGCCAGAGCTGGGGAGAAATCAAAGTAGGTGGCTATAGTATGTGTAGTATGATCAAAAGGTTGCCAGCTTTATTTCAAGAAACCCTGGAGGGGAAAAAGCCAGGCATAATGTCATACATCCATAATTCCAGCACAGAGGGGGAGAAGATGGGAGGGGCCTGGGGCTCATTGACAGGTCAAAGAAAACATCTCAGGCCAATGAGAGACTCTGCCTCAAAAAAGCAATGTGGACTATTCCTGAGCAATAACACCAGGATACCTGAGATTTTCCTCTACAACACAGCAACACACACACACACACACAGAGAGAGAGAGAGAGTGAGAGAGAGAGAGAGAGAGAGAGAGAGAAAGCGAGCATACCAATGACTAGGGAAGGCTGAGGCATTATAAGCATCTGAGGAGATAAAAGTAGTGATCAAAATGGAGTACTATTCAATGGGGAAAAAAAACAAACAAAAATCAAAAACAATAGAATCTTGAAATTTGAAGGCAAATGGATAGAACTAGAAGAAATGATGCTGAGTGAGGTAACCCAGTCACAAAAAGACAAACATTGTATGTACTCACTCATATATGGATTTTAGACACAAAGCAAAGGATTACCAGCCTACAATCCACACTGCCAGAGAAGCTAGAAAACAAGGAGGATCTTAAGAGAGACATGCATGGTCCCCCAGAGAAGGGAAAAGGAACAAGACTGCCTGAACCAATTGGGAGCGTGGGGGGGGGGAGGGGAGAGGGAGTCAGGGTAAAAAGAAGGGGAGAAGAGGAGGGGAGAGGAGGACATGAGGGAACAGGAAGATTGAGTTAGGGAAAGAATACAGGAGAGAAAGAAAAGAGATACCTTAATAGAGTGAGCCTTAAAGAGAAATTATAGCCTTAAAGAGAAATCTGGCACTAGGGAAACATCCAAAGATCTACAAGGATGACCCCAACTAAGAATCTAAGCAATAGTGGAGAGGCTACCTTAAATGCACTTCCCTGAAAATGAGATTGATGACTACCTTATATGCCATCCTAGAGCCTTCAACCAGTAGCTGATGGAAGCAGAAGCAGACACCCACAACTAAACACTGAGCAGAATTCCTGGAATCCAGTTGCAGGGAGGGAGGAGTGATGAGCAAATGGGTAAAGAAAGACCAAGCTGGAGAAACCCACAGAAAAAGCTGACCTGAACAAGGGGGAATCTCATGGACCCCAGTCTGATGGCAGGAAAACCAGAATAAGACCAATCCAGACACCCTGAACATGGGTGTTAGGAGAATTGGGCAGTCTATGGGGACTCTGGTAATGGATCAGTATTTATCCATAGTTAGGAATGGACTTCGGGAGCCCATTCCACATAGTGGGATACTCTCTCAGCTTGGAAACATGGGGGAGGGCCTAGGCCCTGCTCCAAATGTTATAACAGACTTTGAAGATCCCCCATTGAAGGCCTCACCCTCCCTGGGGAGCAGAAAGGGGATTGGATGGGAGTTGGTGTGGGGGACCAAGGGAGGAGGGGTGGATGAGGGAACTGGTGTTGACATGTAAAACAGGCTTATTTCAAATTTAAATAAAAATATTATCATAAAAAAGAATAGTGATCAACTCTGGAGCAAGGTAAGACTGTGTTCTCAACTCAGGAACAAAAGAACAAGTTTAAATAATATCCATAGTTACAGTTATCAGTGTACATAGTTACAATATCAGTGTTGGTTTCCTGGATTTGATAATTGTGTTTTGGTAATATCAAGTGGCCACATTATAAGTAAGCTGAAGAATATAAAAGAACATTCTGGGAATCAAAAAGTAGTTTTAAATAGGAATTATCTAAGCTTCTTTGTGCATCTGGGGGCTGGTATTTGTGAACTTTGAAAGGTAGTCTTCTCTTTTACACTCTGATGGTTGTCTGTGCATAAGAAATTTAGACTGCTGAGTGGTGGTGGCACATTTAATCCCAGCATTCAGGAAGCAGAGGCAGGTAGATCCCTGAGTCTGAAGCTAGCCTGGTTTATAGTGTGAGTTCCAAGATACCCAGGGCTAAACAGAGAAATCTTATCTTGGACAATTAATTAATCAAAAATAAAGAGGAATTTTAGAGACTAAACTTGAAGCTCTGGAAGTTTTCTAAAGTTTCTAACGTTTTCTGGAAAGGGTGGGAGGAGGAAAAAGTGGAAAAGCATGTGTCCCAGCTAAAGAAATTAGAAACTTGAGAATGGCCACTATGAACTGTCATAAGCATTTGTAATATGAAGACATCAAAGTAAGCCCTTTGTCAGAAGGATTTTTACTATACTATCAAAACCTAAACCTGAAAGTGTACCACTAACTCTCAGTATTACAGCTGCAGAGCTTGGCACAAGGTCTAGTTATCTATTAAGACAACAGCTGACACAGAAAGCTCCTGTCACATATCTACATGCCTCCATTCATCATCGTTGCTTTGGGGAGAAATCTGAAGAGATGGAATCCAGAGTACAGCCGTGCTTTAGAGATGAGAACACAGGTGTTGGAAACTGCCATTCTGCTGAGCCCGCCCCCTAATGATGGGCAGGACACTCATGGTCATTTCATCGATTCATCACTCGTTATGGGGCTGCATTGGGACTCAGTTATACATGTGAGTTTTCCTTTTTAAGCAAGTGCCCCCACCTCTTCATCCCCCTCTCTCTCTCCTCTCCCTCTCCCTTTCACTCCTGCTTTTGGTTGGCCACCAGCTAACCCCCTTTCTCTTCTCTCCACTAATAAACTCCTTGTGGGCACATTGAGTCTCTTGTTCATTTTTCATTGGCGATAGCTGCAGCAAAAGAACAACAGGGACTTTGGTGAAGCATCAACTCACCTGGGTAGCCTCTGATCCCATTTAGCCCAGTTAGTTTCCAGACTTGCCCTTAACCTCCTGCCTTGGAGGGTCACAACATTGAGCACAATAAGTCAATTGTCTATCCACACCTACTCTGAGTTCAGTCACATATCACAGAAGCAACAAGGAACATCACATCGACTTTTGAGACAGAGAAAGGAAATGCTTTAGACAGAGTCCAGTTAGAGAAGAATCAAGATTGGATTAGAGTTAAATTCCATCTCAGCTAAGTAAGTCACAGACACCTTGGCTGTGACAGTTTTAATTGTCAACTCAACACAATCTAGGATCACCAGGGAAAAGAGTCTTAATGCAGTGTTGTCTAGATCAAACTGGCCTGTGAGCAAGTGTATAGCAGATTATCTTGATTGTGTCCACTGAGTTCTGCCCACTGTAGGTGGCACGAATACCTAGGCAATCCTGAACTGGGAAAGAATGCATGCAGGCAAGCATTTATTTTATTTTCTCTGTTCTTGCCTGTGAATGTGAACAGTTACTTCAAGGTACTTCTGTCTTTACTTCCTCACAGTAATGGACTCTAATCTGGGGTTATGCACCAAATAAACTGGTCTTTCTTAAGCTGCTTTTGTCAGGGTATATTATCACAGCAACAGAAAGGAAACTATGACAGCAGCTCACACTTAACCTGTTCCTTTTATACATCAGGGCTAGAGTAATGAGGGGCTGTAAAGGTCCAATTTTCAATATTCAAATTCTCATATCTAAGCCTATCTCAAAAAATAAAAATCTATCTCAAAATGTTTGCATAGCCCTCCTCTCCAGTTCTCTTCATTGTCAGCCCCCTTCAATTTCCACCATCCTTTATCTCTCTACATAATTATTTTATCTATGAATATTTGATGACAGTTTGCAAGAAATCCATTTTCAAAAGCTCTTTTTAGAATGTGCCTTTGAGTTTAATAATCTTAATGGCCCAGCCTGTTTTTATGCTAAACAGCTCAAACTCTTGTTATCCGCTCAACTGTGCTTATTTGTTTAGAATCACAGGCTCAGCAAGAAGAGTCACTTAAAGGACTCCTCTCACTTTTTTTCTCAGCTATAATAATTGTGATATTCATGAAGAATAACTTCAAAAGTAAAATGAAGTTTTAAGTTATCTTGGAAATCGTAACTTTTTGACCTAGCATAATTTTTAAATTTTGTAACTTTAGGCAGAATAACCAAAAATGTCATTTCTTTATACAGATCTCATAGTTGTTAGGTATGATATTGCAACAGCTTGCATCTCAAAAGGAGTTTTCTTTGTTTTTTATTTTGGTTTTTTGTTTTGTTTTGTTTTTTCTTCCACAAATTAAAATAGTTTGTATAGGGTAGCATCTTCTTTTAAAAATAGTAATAATTTGATCTGGTAAGATGGTTTAACAGGCAAAGGCATTTAACACCAAGCCTGGTGACCTGAATTCCCCTGGGAGAAGGACAGAACTGACTCCTGCAAATTTTTCTCTGACCTCCATACTCCTGCCAGAGTACACATGTGCTTACGCACACATGCCATTTACACATATAAATAAAAAGGTCCCTAAAATTACAACAGTTTGAGACAGTGCTGGTCTAGTATGTATGAAGTCCCAGGTTTAATTCTCAGTACTGCTAAAAAAAAATTAAGCAACAACTTTAATATCTGGTTAGTAAGACATACATACATATGTGTGCACTCCCCCACACATATATATATTTATTTGAACTTCCTAGAGTGACTGTTTTATGACTCTCTTATGCAACTCATTGTAACAAATTCTGAGAGAGAAATAAATTGGTGTGTGGATCTGGGTGAGAGCATGAGTTATGGTTCCACTTATGGAAGCCACATTTAAAGAAAAATAGGAAGATTTTATTTATGATTCAGCCACATGTTATTCTCTCCTTTTGGGTAATTTCATAAAGTTGTGTAAGGTTCATTTGTCTGTACCATGGAGTTTTATAGAAATATACTAGGAACAAAATCCTTGAATTAAGAATTCGATAGTTTCTCTGCAGAAAACTTACTTGGTGTTCTTTTTCCTCTTAGGAACACATGTTTGTGAACAATCCATTGTCTTCTGAAAATGCTCCTGAAACCAAGGTGACTTTCAAAATATCTATGCAATTAAAGCCAAAATTCTCAGAAAGCATCTTTCAGATTTATCTAAGGAGAAGTAGCAGAGGCAATAAGGGCTCCCACTATCCCTGACTTGACAAACACATTGATTAAAAACAACACTTTCAACAGAAAGGTAGCTCAGCAAGATCCTTTCTGACTGAATACCCAGCTGTCATCTATGACCCTTGACACTTACAGCAAAGCTCTCTGTTCTGTCCTGGTTCTAAAGTCCAAAGCTAAAGTCTAAAGTCTCTGTCAATGCCCAGGGACCCCATAGGTATCTGTGAACTCAAGTAAGGATCCAAGACTTTATCACAAGCAGCTTCAGAGTGTTTAGTTCATGCATATCTGCACAGGTATGCAATCTCCCTTCCTTGTTTTTTTTTTTTTTTTTTCTCCCCATTTTCAGAACCACTTGTTCACTTGTTTTGTTTTGGCTCCATGTGTTCTGTTTCCTCTTACATCTGCATTAAGATAATTTAGGTGTCTTTCCCCATGGGGTGGGTGATAGTTACCCCATATAAAGCTTCATGGGTGTTCCTATTTCTGTGTGAATGAGACCACTGCATTTCCTATGTTAGAGTTAAGAATTTAACAGCAGCTCTCTAATTATGGGTATTGCAGGATATTTGACCACACTGTGATCTCCAAGACTGAATTATTTACTGAAAAAGCCTGTTTTTAGTTGTGGAATGGCTAAGCCATAACACCCCCTTTTAATCCAACAGCTTTCTGCTTAAATACTGTAAACAGCATTAAGTAAAGTAAACCATAGGATAAGAGGAGGAATAAAAAAAATGAGTTGCCAGAAAAAAAAAACCATAGAGAGAAAGAAGGAGTCAGGAGGGTGGACAGAAAGATGAACAGGGAGTAGAAGCAGGGGATATTCAGTTTCAATAGTTTTGATTGAGATAGTGTAAGAGAAAGCTCTTTTTGTAGGACATTGATAGAGGAGGAAGGTCAGCCTGGTGTTTTCTCTGTCTGAGCCAGCAATTTTTCATCCCAGCATCTGGCTCCTGAGTCTTTATTGGTAAAATCGAACTATTGAGATTTAGTCCAAAACAACATGAGTTATTCTGTATCTGAGACATTTTTTTAAATTTAAATTTGAAACAAGCTTGTTTTACATGCCAATCCCAGTTCTTTCACCCTCCCTTCTTCCTCTCTTCTGCCTACCAACCCCCATCCCATCCCTTTTCTGCTCCCCAGGGATGGTGACACCTTCTATTGGGAGTATTCAAAGTCTGTTATATCATTTAGTGCAGAGACTGTGTCTAGACAGTACCCTCTATGAGGGATGGGCTCCCAAAGTCCATTTGTATACTAGGGATAAATACTGATCCACTACCAGAGGGCCCCATAGACTGCCCAGTACTCCTAACCAACACCCACATTCAGGGGGTCTGAGTTTCCCAGATATGCTGGTTTCTCAGATATCAGATAGGGGTCCTTGAGTTCCCCCTTGTTCAGGTCAGCTGTTTCTGTGGGTTTCTCCAGCTTGGTCTGTCTTTACCTGTTTGCTCATTACTCCTTCCTCCCTGCAACTGGATTCCAGGAATTCTGCTCAGTGTTTAGCTATGGGTGTCTGCTTCTGCTTCCATCAGCTACTGGATGAAGGCTCTAGGATGGCATATAAGGTAGCTATCAATCTCATTATAGAGGAAGGGCATTTAAGGTAGCTTCTTCACTATTGCTTAGATTGTTAGTTGGGAACATCCTTGTAGATCTTTGGACATTTCCCTAGTGCCATATTTCTCTTTAAGCCTATAATGGCTCCCGTTATTAAGGTATCTCCTTTCTTGCTCTCCCCTTTTCTTTCCCTGACTTGGTCTTTCTGCTCTTTCATGTCCTTCTCCCACTCAGGGAGGGTTTTCTTAAGAAAGTGCTTTTATACTCCTTTCAGCACCTCTTTTAAGAGGACAGCTGTCCTCTCCCAGTGACTGTCTCTGTCTATAGCCAGCTTTAGTTGGTAAGATGAGGACCCCAGCCCCCAGGCTCAGAGTACACAGTAGTTAATAGTTCAAGGGGACTTGGAAGCTGATAGGTGAGAAGTGACTGACAATGAGATACTGAAAAGCTTTGTTTCATAAAGGCTACAGGGGAGGGAGTCCCTGGAAAGCCTTTCTGGTTTCATTTCTCACCTAGCAGCTAGGTTAAAAGTATCAATATTTTAAAAATGCCTACAAAATAATACAAAAATGTTTTTTTAGATAAGCATGCTTTTAAGAAGTTGAGGGTAGAGTGAGGTGGTGAGCTCACAGTCTTCAGAGAGAAAGAACTGAGGGAGTTCTACCCAGGAAAAAGCCTTCTGGCGTTTTTTTTTTTTAGATAGACTGTCATATAGCTCAGGCTGAACTTGCTGTGGGAACAGTGACAACTTTTAACTGATTCTCTGGTTTGTAGATGGCATTACAGATGTGTGCTACTACTTTGCTTTTATGCAGTATAGGGGGTGGAACCCAGGATTGCATACATGCCAGGCACCAACCAAGATATACCTCTTCTCTAGTTTGGTTTCTGATGTTGTGATAAAGTTCCCTAACCAAAGGCAACTTAGGAAAGGAAAGCGTCTGTTGGCTTACATTGCCAGGTCACATGTTATTATTGAGAGAAGTCAAGGCAGAAACTCAATCAACATCTTAAAACAGGAATGATGGAAGAACATTACTTGGTAGCTCACTCACGCTTAAATAGATGTTTTTAGAAAGCCCAGAACCACCTGCCCAGGGAATAGTGCCACCCATAGTGGACTGGGCACTTCTACATCAATTAACAATCAAAACAATTCTCCACAGACATGACTACAGGCCAATCTGATCTGGACAAATCTCATTTCAAATTCCCTTCTCAGATGATTCTATACCACTGTTTTTCAATCTGTGGGACTATCAGGAAGCACAAATATTTACATTATTATTCATATCATTAGCAACATTACAGTTATAAAGTAGTGACAAAAATAATTTTAGGCTTCTGGTCACCACAACATGAGGAGTTATATTAAAAGGTCCTAGCATTAGGAAGATTGAGAGCCACTGTTCTAGGCCATGTCAAGTTAACAGTTAAAACTAAGGGCAATCTTCTACCCTGACTTAGATTTTCAATTCTCTTTTAATTCAAATGCACCGATGGATGTTCCAGTGATTTGAAATTAAATTTATCAGTTTCAATAGTTTTGATCACAGTTTTCAATAAATCTTTTTTTCTATAAAACTTGATTTCCTTAAGCACCCCAGTCTCTCTCTCTCTCTCTCTCTCTCTCTCTCTCTCTCTCTCTCTCTCTCTCTCTCTCTCTCTCTCTCTCTCTCTACACACACACACACACACACACACACACACACACACACACAACACAACACAAGGCAGACCACCTATATCTGCTTCCTGATCATATAACATGCTTAAGTTTCAATAACATGTGAGAAGTAAATTCTCAGGAAAAAAAAGATCAGCATTAGAACTAAAATTAATTGTATAAAAATCAGCTGAAACTTCAATAACACATATACTGACTACTTGGGGTTTTGTTTTTCTGGATGGCACAGCTCAGTCTTTTACATATACTGACTGCTTGGGGGTTTTGTTTTTCTGGATGGTAATGTTCAGTCTTTTAATAAAATTTGTAGTAGTATTGTTTATTTCTCAGCTGTTAGAGTAGCAATTAAGAGCATTAAGGGAAAATCCTTTAGGACAAGAGGAGAGAATCACTAGACTGGTAGTGACGTTTGTTCCTGTTGAGCTAGATCAATGGGATCACCAGCCTATAGTCCACAGCGCCAGAGAAGGCAGGAAACAAGGAGGACCCTAAGAGAGACATGCATGGCCCCTCACAGAAGAGGAAAGAGAGAAGATCTTCTGAAGCAAAATTGGAATAGGGAGGGAGGGGAGAGGGAGTAAGGAGGAAGGGAAGGGGAGAAGAGGAGGACAAGGAGAACATGAGGAAGACTGAGTCAGGGGAAGAATAAAGGAGAGCAAAAAAGAGATACCTTAATAGAGGGAGCCATTATAGGTTTAAAGAGAAATCTGGCACTAAGGAAATGTCCAAAGAACTACAAGGATGACCCCAACTAAGAATCTAAGCAACAGTGGAAAGACTGTTAAATGCCCTTCTGCTATAATGAAATTGATGACTACCTTATATGCTATCCTAGAGCCTTCATCCAGTAACTGATGGAAGCAGAAGCAGACACTCACAGCTAAATACTAAGCCAAACTCCTAGAATCCAGTTGCAGAGTGGGAGAAGTGATAAGGGTCAAGACCAGGCTGGAGAAACCCTCAGAAAATGCTGATCTGAATAAGCAGAAGCTATGGACCCTGGACTGATAGCTGGGAAACCAGCACAGGACTGACCCAGACCCCCTGAATGTGGGTCTCAGTTAAGAGGCCTGGGAAGTCTATGGGACCTCTGACAGTGGAACCAGGATTTATCTTTACTGCAAAAATGGACTTCAGGACTCCATTCCCCATTGAGGGATACTCCCTTAGTCTAGAGACACCCAGGAGGGCCTAGGCCCTACCCCAAATGACTTGACAGATTTTGATGCTCCTCATGGAAGGCTTAACCCTCTCTGGAAAGTGGATGGGGAATGGTATCGGGGGGGGTCATGGGAGGATGGGAGAGAAAGGGAACTAGGATCGATATGTAAAATGAGAAAAATATTAAATAAAAAAATAAACCGACCTGGCTAAGGGACCACCCCTAAGGAAGGGGGGACCTTGTCTCTCTCCTCTCTCTTTTTTTTAAATTTAGAAACAATCATTTTACATATCAATCCCCACTTCCCTCTCCCTCCTATCCTCCCATGCCCCCTATAAACCCCCTCAACCCACCCCTACCCACTCCCCAAGGATAGTGAGGCCTTCCATGGGGATCATCAAAGTCTGTCACATCATTTGGAGGAGGGCCTAGGCCCTCCTCTGTATATCTGGGCTGAAATAGTATCAGAAGGGAGCTTCTCTAAGGTTTACTCACCTTCAGTCATGCTAAGCAGAAAGGTGACATAATCATTTTCTTAATGACATACCACATTTCTCCTTCCCAGAGTTCCTGCCACCTAGAATAGTCTATAAGCCATCATGTGGTCTATTGGTTCTGTATACCTTTCTCAGAAAGGAATGACATTTCTCTTGTCTCTCAGATGATGTCCCAAAAGCTAAGTACATCTTTGCAGACACTTGGGCTTTCATGCTGTTTCTCTGAAGCCTCCTTCTGCCTGCCATGGGATTGGCATCCTTTCTGATGGACTCAAAGAACATGGCATTTTTATACTCCTTCTATTCTCCATTCTCCTCCACTGGGCAGCTTCCAAGATTATAGTGTACCTGACTTGGGCTTCTTTTTTCCTTTAAAATTTTAATAAAAGTGTCTTCTACTTTCTGTTTATTAATGGCACTAAGAACTCCAAGAGTGAACCCCCATTTCCTCAATATTATTTGATGGCCATAAAGGGTCTCCTCAGACTTCCTGGTGCTATTTTCTTGGAACTGTATAAAGACTGGGAAAATCATGAATGTAGGTAGCTTTTCCTGTATATCTTCTGTCCCAAAACTACATAGCCACCCTGCCCTGGCTACCCTTCAGCATCCAAAAATAGTTGCTTCACACATGTATGTTTGCTTATAGAAATTCATTATGAGAACATGTACTATCTACTAAAAAAGAAAAGTTTGCCACTCTTTTTCTATTTACTTGGAATTTATTATTATCCGTAATCGTGCAAAGCTTTCATAAGTTATCAGAGTTAAAAGTGTATATAACAAAATAAAGGCACAAAAATGACCCCACACACACACACACACAGTGCTGTTCCTCAGGCTTTGTTCTTACCAATTTCTACAGCTGAGTGTATTATGAGCTTCAGGAGGATCTGCATGTATATATCTCTTCTTTATTTAAAAGGAAGAATACTATAAACACAACCATCACTACACTTATTAAAACCAGAACCCAGGCCTCATTCTTTCCTAATTTTCTTTTCTTTTTCCTTCCCCCCCCTTTTTTTCTCTCAATTTCATGGATCTGCCATTTTGTATTTAACCAGTCTGCTTGTAATTGGAATTTCAATCATTTCTAGTTTGTGTTATTATGAATAATGCTGAGAACATCAGTCATTTCCAGGGTGTTGTTTGAGTCAAATGGAAAATCTCTTCATTTTGTATTCTTACTTCTCTATAATTATATACATATTTCAAATAAACAAATGTTGGGACATACTGATAATCACAGACTCTGGACTGAAATCGAACCCCTTCTGGCTATGTTCCTGGTAGAGGAACTCAGGAGAGCAAACCACATAGCAAAGGCAATACCAAAACAGCATTCAGGCCAAGGCACAACCACAACCTGCTCAAGTCCCCACAGCTATATGACAGGAGAATAGGGAGTTAACTGAGCATCAAGTTAAATCTATATAAAAAACCAGTTTGTGGAGGACAATTGGAATTCCTTTTGTATTGGTCTCCATCTAAGAAGCAGAGTATGCCATAGACAAGCCCAGTCTGGACACATAGCAAGGATTGACACTGTAGGGCCCTTACAAAGGGCTATGCACCTCATAGCTCAGTGCCTTTCTTCCCTTTTTCCCACATTCCCATCCATCCCTATTCTGAGGAGTGCTTGCTCTTTCTTAAATAAATTCTACCTGCTTCTGTTTCTAGCCATGTGTCCTGAGTGTATGTAATCTTTCCTTCTGAGACATGATAGCTTAGAATCTTATGACCTTGAGACTCATATCTATAGCAAATCACCCAAAAGCCTAACCATGCTTTGTCTGATTCTCTTGACTTTCTGTTTCTCTGATCTCCATGTCTTTAAAAGGCATAGATATCTTTCCATCCCTGTCTTACTGGTAGCTGCCAGGATTTCCAACCGGCCTCTCCTGATGTTTCCCTCAAAGTTTAATAAAACTGACCTTGAGCTTCTTCCAGAGAATATTTCTAAATTCTAAATGAGTTAAGACTAAGAACCCCAAAGAGAACCTCTTTTTCCCCAGTCACATCTACAATAGCTACTAGCCAGTCACAGATTCTACTGCATAAAAAGGCCACACACTCACAAGCCAAAAGTTCTGAGAAGTTTTTTGCTCATTTGTACCAAACAGTGTCTCCCAAATAAACTCCTTTCTTTCCTTTACTACTATTCTCCAGTAAACTTTACCAACCCAGCACTTTAAGCCACCAAGGAAACACACAGTATTTGGTGACTCCAGTCTGAATGTTCTCTTCCTTTGGCATAGGGAAACTTGGTGAACTGAGCCAATACAATTGACCATCCCTGGCCAAGACTGCTCTCTCAGCAGGCTTCAACATCTCTCTGTGTCTTATTCATGAACGCTTCATAGCCTTAGAAGGTGAGAAAGACTGTTCTTGCAAACATCTCAGTGAAGACACCTTTTTCTTCATTGAGACAACCAGAGGGCTTTCAATGCAGAAGAGTGAAAGGCTGCTCTCACCTCCCAGTTTCTGTTTTGGTCTCTGTTCCCAACACACAGTGCAGTGGGCAGCATAGCTCATCCCAGACAGTTCTGTCCACCTGCAGGCACACACTTCTTGTAGTTTTTTCTTTCCTTTCTCTTTCCACTCTATCCATTGTCCTCTAGGAATACAGCTTTGGTTGCCTTTATGAAGCACCTCTGGTTCATGAAGCATACCTAGCATGTCACCTTGGTAAGTGACCCTGGCGCTTTCCTCAGTTACATGCATAGGAGTCAATTCCTCTCAGATGTTTAGATTCTTAGGTTTCTTTGGTGGTTGTTTCTTCTGAGGTAGCATCTTCATCTTGGGGTTATCTCCAGAATGTTGATCCTTAGAGACTGTGTCCTTTTTTAGGTCCCTCAACAAGGCAGGAAACACATTCTGAATACTGAAACTTGGTTCTTTGCGGATGGTTGGGTGGGATGATTTAAAATAAAATTCAAGACAGAGTTTCTCTGTGTAGGTTTGTAGACCAGTTTGGCCTCAAATTCACAGAGATCTGCCTGCTTCTGCCTCATTAGTGCAGGGATTAAAGGCACGTGCCACCACTGCCTGGCTCAGTGGGATGATTCTTATTCTGTGGGATGCTCAATAAGAACGGATCAGGTTGGGTTCCCTCCATAAGAGACCCATCCTGAGCCCATCAGTCACCTGGTTAAAGAATGACCCTTAGGCAGACACACCTGAGGCCACAATAAAGAGACAGGAAAGATAATTATCTCTGTAATGAGAAAACATAGCTTTCTTTGAAGAATCCCTGCCCACTGTGCAGTTGCTGCAAGGACTGTCACAAGGCTCTGTTGAGCATGTCTTCCTTTGAGTCCAGACTCAAAAAGACATTAACATTTTCTTTACCTTCTCTTCTATCTTTCATTCAGATGCTGCCCAGAGCCCAAATCTGTTTTATTTCTGGTACTGTGGGGTTCAACTCTTTTCTAATTGTTCCCCCCCCCTTTTTTTTTTACCATATGGCTACTTGTCCACCCATTGGCTTATGTGCATAACCACTTAACTCAAATGGCATGGATTTTTCTCTTTATCTTTATTTTTCTTACAGCTACTGAGGTTATAGATTGTCCTCCTGGGAATTTTCTTTAAATTGTAATATAATACCCTTATGCTTCCTTTTGAGTCTGTTCTTACATTTTTAAAATAAAGATGCTAAGAATCTCAAGAGGTCCTATTTCCCCAGTCATGGGTTGCAATTTTCCCTCAACTTCCCAAAATAATGGAAGCATCAAGATGAGATAAATTTTCCATGTTCCCCAGAGTTGCTATCGAAATACTCTAAAGAACTGGAGTAAATTTGACCCTCAGACCCTAAACAAAAATCACATGATACATTTGTCACTTCTTAAGCTATTCTTTTCTATCTTGAATTGGGCATTTGGGTTTTTTTTTATGTGAAGTTTCTAGCCTTGTCCTCTTGCCAGAACAAATTCATTTTGCTAGTTCCTTGAATTTTGTTTTCCTTGATGCTGCAGATCAAACCCAACACCTGGCATATGCTAGGCCAGTACTCTGTGACTAAGCAACATCCTCAACTCAGGGCTTCATTTTACTATATAACTTCCCCAAAAAGGCATTGCAAGCCCCATAGCTTTTCAATATGCAAACACACACAAAGCCCATTTATATGTTTCTAAATGTATTTCTTTGTTTTATTTTTCATCTTACTTTAGGCTAGTGGGATCCCTCAGTGGGTAAAGGTGTTTCCCTGGGAACTACATGGTGGAAGCAGAGAACTGACTTCTGCAAGTTTTCCTCCAACCTCTACTTGTTTTCATCATGGGGTACACGCAAGTGTGTGCATGTGCATACATGCACAACAATAATAAAAATAATTAATAATAATAAAATATTTAAAAATATTATATCATGATTGTAAGTTTTGTTTAATCTAGTTTCTTCTAAAGTATAATTTTCTCAACTGTATCTTTATTTGTTCTATTTTCTTGCAACACAAACAAAAGAAAAAAATAATATTACTTTGTACCATAAAATTAACTGAGAACCTTTAGTTGTATCTGGAAGATTCTGATCTCTTATTTCTATCATCATCATCATCATCATCATCATTATTATTGCACTTTAAAAATGTGTGTGGAGCTGTATCTGTGCAGGTGTATATGTGTCTTTCTGTGTGTAGCAGTTAGAGCACAACTCAAAAGTGTTAGTTCTCTCCTTCCATCACTGGATTCTGGGAATTGAACTCTTATCAGACTTGATGACAGGTGCCTTTACCTGCTGAGCTATCTCATGGGCCCCTGACATCTTATTTCTGGAAAATGATCATTTTCTTTATTTTGTAAACCTTAATTTCTATTTGCAAATAATCTCCATCAGTATCAATACGCAGTGACTAAATATCTTTGATTTACTGTGAAAACACAATAATTTGTGAGGTAGAAGTTTTATTTTCATATCTGTGGTAGTTTGAAAGAAATAACCCTCCAAGGGAATGGCATTATTAGAGTGTGGCCTGTTGAAATAGCTGTGGCCTTGTTGGAGGAAGTGTGTCACTGTGAGGGTGGGCTTTGATGTCTCTTGCTAAAGCTTCTCTCAGTGTGACTGTCAGTTGGCTTTCTATTGCCAGCAAGATGTAGCACTCTCAGCTTCAGCACCACATCTGGACCCCATCAATGTTGATAATGGACTGAACCTCTGAAACTGAAAGCAATCCTCCCTAGTTACATGTTTTCTTTATAAGGGTTGCCATGGTCATGGTGTCTCTTCATAGCAATAAAAACCTAAACTAAGATAATATACAAATATCAAAACCAATGGGGGAAGGAATGCACAAGGGTGTGTGGAAAATCAATATTGGAATGGTATCTGACTTTAGCAAAGACAAGACAAAAAGCAGTCCAGTAAATGAAGAGATGACTTAGTGCCCTAGTATCTTTTCTACTGCTGTGACAATACACCCTGACCAAACAACTTAACATGGGTGCCATTATCACTTCCCTAAATCTTACAGACCTTACATTGCCAAAACCTGAAACATTAGAGGGCTACTGGTATAGAGGGGATAATTCAATTAAATGTGCCTTCCTCTATACCTATATCACACCCTGTGTGTCATACATTAACAAAATGTCTTCTTTTCTTATCCCTTCCCATTCCTTAGAAGCTGTAAGACAGACCTCTTTACTTTTGAGGGAGACCAAAAATCCTTTCTCTTTGGAAACCACCCCACCCCACTTTTTCTGGCATCATATAAGTCAAGTTATTCCCCAGTGCCCTGAATTGAAGACCTTACAATTAGTGGGCAAGTACTGGTAATTAATTAGCCATGACTTACTTTTGTGAAACATTTAATGGCTATCATAAATAACATCAAAACAATTTATACATGGGGAGAGAATCATCCCTGAGTGTATAGATTTTATCACAAGGACATTTCACAGAAGACTGTCAATATTATTGATTGAAATAATTCCTCCACAGAGTACATTACCAATAATAATCAAAAGAACAAGAACTCTCATAGAGATGCATAGATTGATCATTGCAGCAGATTGTAAATATTACATATAAATTGTTATACACAAATTATTCTGATGCACTCAGCTACTGGGAATGTGATCAAAGAGATAAAACACATATAAAGTGCACAAATAATACAAGAATATGTGAAGAAATGGAGCTGTTGATACCAAAGGAAACCAATTCATCTCCTTACCAATTTAGCATATCTGAATGTGTTTAGAATGAATTAAAATCTTGTTTGAAAATCATACCCAAGGGTGTGGGAATATTTACTGATATGATATGTGGTCAGTTGAATGATGGATTATTAAATAGCAGGTATATCTTGCTAGAATGTTCTAAACATGTTCACATGCACACATAGAAAAGTCTTCTAAACACATTCACACATATGCTATGGAACTTGGGGGTCATGTTCCCCAAGCCATGGTTCATTCATCCTCATTAAGCCAATTAAAAGCACCAAATTCAAAAGAGAAGGCCAAGAAATTATTTATTCAATATGCCTACATTGGGAAGAGAGACAAAAGAGAACCAGAAAGGAGCTAGAAAGGTGACTTAGTCATTAAGAGCACTTGCTACTCTTGCAGAGGACTCAGGTTTGATTCCCAGCACCCACATGGTAGTTTATAATCTCTCATAATCTTAGTTCAATGGAATCTGATGCCCTTTTCTGACTTCCTCAGGCACCAAGCACACACATGGTACTCATAGATATATACATATATATGTATATGTGTGTATGTGTGTGTGTATACATATATATGTAGGAAACACAAAAATAAAATTAATAATTGAAATATTTAAAATTAAACATGTGCCTATATTTTAAAGGGTTCCAATGAACACCATAAGCACATCTTCCAGGGGTCTTGATGCGATTACAATTTAAACAAAGGGCCAAGAATATGCATTTTAAGCAGTCCTAGTGAAGGTGTTATCCTACCTATCTTATCAAGTAAGGTGGTATCAATGCAGAAAATAGACAACCCTCATTTTAAAGTGAATAATGGTTAATTCTGGAGTCATTTTTAGTAACCATGGCCTGGGAAGAGAGACTTAGATTATTTCAAATTCTGTATTTTAACATTCAGGCAGCCTCAAAGAGTTTTAAAGTTTACAGACAAAGTTATAAATCAAGGCAAGTTTAAAACATAGTGGTAGATACATCAAAGGCATGGTTACAAGATGGAGGAAGCTTTTCTATAAGTCTATGATGCTATATGATGATGAAGAATCTTAACTTTGAGACTCATAAAAGCTGCTAGCCTGGTAAACCTATAGATTACAAAGGCTTTTATCTATTAGATATAGCATGTTAGCTCTGACACAGAGGTAGGCAAGGAATGGCTATTTCAGGGGCTAAAGCTAGCTCAAGATAGGGCAATTAGCTTCTGGAGCTGTAACATTCCAACCTTTCCACATCATTGCAGTTTGAAAAAGTCAGTCAGTCTTTGCAGACAACTTCTTCCCAGGAATCCCTGTTTACAGTGGTACCCTGGCAAGGACCTCTTTATTATTCCAGTGTGAGAATTGATGGGAAATTTCCTTGTCTTTGGGGTCTACTGTTTGGATATTGTGATAATCAGATTGAGAGACAAAGAGTGTCTCTTTAGAATAGTTTCATCCTACCAGGTCTGAATAAAGTGAAAGGGTTTTTGTTTTGTTTTGTTTTAATGATTTTTTAATTTAAATTTGAAACAAGCTTGTTTTACATGTCAATCCCAGTTCCCTCACCCTTCCCCATTCCCCTGCCCTCCCCAACACCCATCCCATCCTTTTTCTGCTCTCCAGGGAGGGTGAATCCTTCCATGCAAGATCTTCAAAGTCTGTCATGTCATTTGGAGCAGGGCCAGGGCCTAAGGCCCTTCCCCATGTGTCTAAGCTGAGAGAGTATCCCTCTATGTGAAATGGGCTCCCAAAGTCTATTCTTATACTAAGGATAAGTATTGATCCAAAAGCAGAGGCTCCATAGACTGCCCAGTCCTCCTAAGTAATACCCACCCCACGTTCAGTGAATTTGGGTTGGTCCTATGCTGGTTTCCCAGCTAGCAGACTGGGGTCCATGAGCCACCCCTTGTTCAGGTCAGCTGTTTCTGAGCATTTCTCCAGTCTGGTCTTGACCCCTTTGCTCATCACTTCTCCCACTCTGCAACTGGATTCAAGGAGTTCTGCTAAGTATTTAGCTGTGGGTGTCTGCTTCTGTTTCTATTAGCTACTGGATGAAAGCTCTAGGATGGCATATAAGGAAGTCATCAATCTCATTATTGGGAAGGGCAATTAAGATAGCCTCTCCACTGTTGCTTAGATTCTTAGTTGGGGTCATCCGTGTAGATCTCTGTATATTTCCCTAGTGCCAGATTTCTCTTTAAACCTATATTGGCTCCCTCTATTAAAGTATCTTTTTTTCTTGCTCTCCTCTATTCTTCCCCTGACTCAATTTTCTGGCTCCTTCATGTCCTCTCCCCCTCTTTCCTCCCCTTCCCTTTCTCTTAACTCCCTCTCTCCTCCATCATACTCCCAATTTGCTCAGAAGATTTTGTCCCTTTCCCCTTCTTAGAGGGACCATGTATGTCTCTCTTATACTCAAAATATTACCCACTGCTCCTGGTTTTGGAGTAATTCTTTGGATATTAGTTTCAGGATACTAATGAGTGGCAACAGAAAATACAGCTGAAACCACCCAGGCTGACATGAATGTATTCTAAAGAGACATGTATGACCTTAATTTTGGTTTCCAAGGAATTTGGAATTTCTCCAAGAATCTCACGAAGGAAAAAGGAAGAGGCTGAAGCCTGGTGCCAGTCAGGAGACTGGGGGTGAAGATTTCACACAGTTCTTACAACCCATCAGACTACCATGAAGGGGAAACTGAGGGCCAGACAGTAATGATGGATGGGATGACACCATGAGCAAGACTGCTTATGGCTACCTAAACTTCTATTTAAAACTATAATTTCAGTCAGGACCCTGAAGATAGACCTGTGGCATGATGGGTCACTGAAGCTCTTTGCTCATCTTCCCAATGGGGCTACAGTGACTACACCTCTTTTCCTACTTTTTACTATTCCTTGTCTGATAATCGGCCTATTGCATGCCCTTATTCAGCTTGTCAGGGTTGCCAGGGTCCTGTGTCTGACCCTAACAACTCTACTAAGACTCATTAGTGAAATGGGATATTCTTAATCTCATAATGATGAACAATAAGTGGCATTATAGTCAATGTAGAGAAAAAGCTGAGTCCTAACCACTAGCTCACCAGGGAGCAATTATAAGTGTTATTTGAAACAAAGCAAACTCTTTCCAAGAGACAAAAGGAAGCAAAGTTCTTAATAAGCTTTGTCCACACTGCGAATTTAGCTGGCGAATAGTTATAGCTGAGGAAGTGTAGTTTGTCAGTCTAGTAAATACATTGTATTATAGTTTTAAAATAAAGCAGTCAGTATTAACAGAATTACTTAACACAATTAAGAGTTAATGAGGGACACTGAAATTATCTTCTCTTCAGTGGAAGCCTCGAGTTTATTCTATGCAATTTAAAACTGCAACCTTGAGAATAGCACAAGCGCCAAGCAGTAACTTCACAATGTCACATAAACACAGAGCAGCATCCTAGTATGCTACTTAGGCAGAAACCTGAGGTTCCTCTAATGTGAAAATAGCTTCAAGTCACTGAAGGCTGAATGACAGGACAGGCTTCTGCATCTGACACTGACTATTGTATCCTGCTGATTCTCAAATTAAAGTGGGACAAAGGAATTTAACAAGCTCACAAAGACCCACAATCAAAGGCACTCCTCTGTGGGTTGAAAAATAAACTGTAATTGCTGTTTGTTTTAAGCTCATATTGAAGAGTACATGTGAAGTTTTTTCAGAGAGGAAAAAAATATAACTTCTCTTCCTTATGCAGTGTTGTTGACTGCTACTGGATGATATGGAAGAATTCATCATAAATTTTATGCATCATTTAATAACGTTTTGGTATTGAAATGTTGATTTAACCCCCAACTGATTTTATGAAAAGCTTTCAGTTCATGTAAATTAAAACTGCAGGTGAGAAGATACCATGAATAATTGTGTGTAGAGGGGCATTTAACAAACTGGCTATCTAGAGATCTTTTTCCATTAGTTTCTATGCAGCAAATGAAGACAATTCATTTCTTTATGTTTTTATTTAAATTATAAACAATCTTGTTTTGCATATCAATACCAGTTCCCTCTCTCTCCTTTCCTCCCCTGCCCCCCACCAATCCCCCATCCACCCCTTTTCTGCTTCCCAGGGAGGGTGAGGCCTTCCATGGGGGATCTTCAAAGTCTGTCACATTATTTAGAGCAGGGCCTAGGCCCTCCCCGTGTAAGATAATTTATTTTTAAATATGTGTTTATACATCTGTAGTTTGTGTGGGCACCAGTGGCCAGAAGAGGATATCTGATCAAGTGGAGCTAGGGTTACAGGTTGTTGTGAGTGGCCTGATGTGGGTGCTGAGAAACAAACTGAAGTCCTTTGCAGGAGCAAAAAGTGCTCTTAACCACTGAGTCATCTCTCCATTTGCAAGATAATTCCTTTTTTTAAAATTTCAATATTTACTTGCTTAATTGTTGTATTGAGTATTAAATCTCAGGCCTTGTGCATTCAATTATTCTACACCTAGCTACATTCCCAAGCTTCCTTTAATTCCTTTTTTCAAGACAGGGTCTCACTAAGTTGTCCAGACTGACCTTCAACCTGGGATCCTACCACCTCAGCCTCCAGAATAGCTGGGAAGACAAAGCCTGTGCCATCATGCCCAGCTAATTATTTTATATGCCCTCTTGGCTATAATGTTTTTTTTCCAAACGATGCTAAAATTTTACAGTTAAGATTTAAATTCTTGGATTTTTCTTTTTTACCTCCTTCACCGTCATTCTGTTGTATCTCCTCACTTGCTGCTGTACACACAGCCATTCAGCAAGCTGCCTACATTCTAGACCCACTGTATCATTCATTGCTAAGTTGTCTGGTAGCAGATACTCTTGGTTAGTGTTCTTGCTTCCTGTCCTGCTGCTACTGTGCTTTTCTGGGGACTACTCTGTCATATGTCTGGGATGAAGATTCCCCAACCCCTTTACTTATATGCCCTTCATGACTTTAAAGCCTGAATCACATGGACAATACTGCCAAAACTGACTACCACCTTAGGGTGAACCCTGGCACCCTGGCATCCTTGAACCACATTTGTAGACTTTCATTAGTTGTTAAGCCTTTTTTTTTTTTTTTTTTTTAATGAATTGGAAGTTTAGTTTGGTGAGGCTTTTGCCTAAGGGCACCCTACCTGTTATTTCATTTTTGGATCAGGCTTTTCCATAATCTTACCTCTTTCAGTGAACACCTTAGTTTCAACAATAAGTTTCTTGGTGTTCTTTTTCTCTTTAATCTGTGCATTTTAAATTGTTGGGTTTTTTTTTTTTTGTCCCATGTGCTCTTTTTTATTGGAGATCTGCATAAGAGTGGCTACTAATAACCATGTGGTAGAATCAATATTAAGCTCTCTTGAAATCTCCTCTGCCAAATAAATAAGTCCATTATCTTTCAGGTTAGCCTCAGGGAATTTTTTTAGAACAAGTGCAAAAAAGCAGTCACATTCTTTGCCAAAATATCACAAAAAAGTCCAGACTAGTTGCTAATATCATTCCCCTTTGAAAACTTTTGAGTTGTCCTCCATAGTCCACATAGATCTCAATATTACTATCTTCAGGATCCTACTAGAATGGCCCACTAAGCTCTGCTTACAGTGTTTAACCACTTTTCTAGCCCAAAGTTCCAAAGTTTTCCACATTTCACCAAAAGAACACATGGTCAGGCTGTTATAGCAATAGCCCGCTTGCTGGTAACAACTTTTTTTCTATTGTTACGATAAGAGTCCATGACCAAAATGGTGTGTGTGTGTGTGTGTGTGTGTGTGTGTGTGTGTGTGTGTTTGTAAGAACAAAGAATACATTTTTTATATTTTTTTCTTATTTTACATGTATACCACAAACCTTGTATCCTTATCTATGTTTGCATTTTGGTCATTTTTAACCCCAGCCATGACTTCTTCACTCACCCTAATTCCCTTGGAACTTTCACTTCCTAATATGTCCTTCATACTTTTGGTTTGATCAAGCAAGACCCCCTGAAGCAACGTCAACGGGAAAATGCAGCCTTGCAGACCACTACAGCCAGGATTTCTGCATCTTCCTAGGATTCCCCCATGACAGCGCCCCCTACCAGCAGGAAGCAGTTTGGAAAGAATGACACCCAAATTCCTAAATATTGTTTATAAATGTTTGTCCGTTAAAAAAAAAGGCATGTATAATTATGTCCAGCATAAAATAAATAAATGTTTAAAAAATTAGATTTATATTTAATGAGGAGTTTAGTGGGCAAATATGCCTACCACCAATCCTCATGATTTAAATGAAATCTTCAGAAGTAATATGATGTAAGAATAGAACAGACTCCTCAAGGTATTCTCTGATCTTCACTCAAACACTATGGCAAGTATGTGTACACACACACACATGTGCATACACACATGTATGCACACACACATACACACACACTGAACAAATATATAACAAAAAAACTTGAATCACTTTGTAAATATTATTTGAATTAATATTTAAGGTATTCTTTAATGCTTATTCAGCTTACCTTGCTTCATTTATTAAAAAAAAAAAAAAAAAACATGTCCCTTTCCTAAAGACTTAACAGCTGTAATGTCAATCATTGGACAACACAGGTTTATAGTTAGATCTTCTCTCCTGTTGCTTTAACCTTTTCCTAAATCTTCATGAAAATTATAAAACTTAATCATTACAGTTTTAAAGCCAGAACACTTTAAAGATTTATTTATTTTACAAGTAATTGTGTGTTTATACATAGTTTGTGGATGTGAATTGAGGTACCCATGGAAGCATGAAAAGGCATTTAATTCCCTGAAGGTGAAATTACAGGTTGAGAAACACCTGACATGGGTTTTGGGATAGAATTCCTGTCCTAATGGAAACAGCAAATGTTCTTAATCACAGAGCCATTTCTGCAGCCCATAATCATTTTAATACACTAACTTGTTTCCTTTTCAAGATCATTTGGCTGAATTAACTTCACTTTCCTATATATCCTAAACTCAGTTTGTGAATTTCCTGCTAAGCATTTGATTGAAATTACACTGAATTGGTGTTTTAACAATGTTAGGTCTCACTGCTTAGAAATATATTGCAACTGTTCTTTAATGAGGGCTTTACTTATATTCAGAAATATTTTATAGCCTTTGGTGTAAAAGTCATAAGCACAGTATATTGGCTTAAATCCTAGATATTGAATTTTTGATGCTACTTAAAATTGCATTCCATTTCCAACTTATACATTGGTATGTTGTAGAACTATAATTGAGTTTCGTGTTTTTGCTGTTATACCCTAAAGATCATGGTAAATGCTTCGTACTCTTATTAGGGCTTTTTAAAAGTTTTGTAGTTGATACAACATGAAAAATTATTTTATGACACAAAATTTTAATTCTTGGAAGTTTCATACATCATCTTATATAACAAAGGAAAACAAAATATTGTAGATGTAGTGAAATTATATCCTGTTTTTTTTACACTGATATCTAGAAGCAATCACTTGTATTTTCATAAAATTCAGGCTCAGGTCCAGAGAAGACCATATCAAGACAGAGAAGAGAGAGTTGAGGAAACTGACAGTGAAGAGTGGAGCAGTGAGGCAGTAAGCCCAATAATACCGAAGCCACCATATTCTTGAAGCCAAGAAACAGATCCTCTCTATCATCTGTACAGGGAATGTCATCCTAATGACATGGGAATTTGTACCCAGGAAAATAAAGTGCAAAACTTCTGGCCTCTAGATCTTTGAGATTTGGGCTGGGGGATGAAGCCCAGATGGTGGAGTGCCAGCCTAACCTGTCCAAAACCCTGGGTTTCATCCCCATAAGCCCCTCAGAATAGCACTCAGGAAGTTGACTGAGAGGAATCAAAAGTTCAGAGTTCCTCAGCTACATAGAAAATGCAAGGCAAGGCCAGCTTCGACTACAGGAGGCTCTGTCTACAAAAGAAAGAAAAGAAAAAGAGTGGGGGAAGAAGAAAGGGAGAGAACTTTGAGACTATTTTGATTATTTGTTATAACCACAAATGACAAAACTTGAATGTTGTACGCGCCTGCCTTCGGCAGCAAGGAAGACGCAACTCTGGGTAGATCTTCTTCATGCAATTTTAATCAGGATCCTTTAAACATGTTTCTTCTGGCCTGCGAGAGAGAGAGAGAGAGAGAGAGAGAGAGAGAGAGAGAGAGAGAGAGAGAGAGAGAGAGAGAGGGAAAGGGGAGGGGGAGGGGGAGGGGGAGGGGAGGGAGAGGGAGAGGGAGAGGGAGAGGGAGAGGGAGAGGGAGAGGGAGAGGGAGAGGGAGAGGGAGAGGGAGAGGGAGAGGGAGAGGGAGAGGGAGAGGGAGAGGGAGAGGGAGAGGGAGAGGGAGAGGGAGAGGGAGAGGGAGCCAGGGGACCCCTGTACAGGCTTAAATACCCTTGAGCTAACCAACCCCAGTGAGCCACGTGGACCCTGCAGATAGGCTACTCTAATGTGGAAGCAGATGGGCTGAACAGACTTAACCAATTAAGGGCTTGTTTACCCAGGGAGTCTTCACCAGCGGGAAGGTATAAGGCAGAAGCCAGCGCCACTTTAAGGCGTGGCACTACGAGGCTCTCTACAGAATGTATTTTATTATCTTCCTTCCTAGAATTGCTTTTCCTATGCTAGTACATAGAAATGGAAGTACTTTTGTATTCCATGTCTCAATCATACCGAATACTAGTTGTGGTGATTGGAATGAGAAATGTTCTCCATAATAGAAATCTGAACACTTGGT
Organism: Cricetiscus sungorus; assembly: GCA_030556225.1. Lineage (NCBI taxonomy): Eukaryota > Metazoa > Chordata > Mammalia > Rodentia > Cricetidae > Cricetiscus > Cricetiscus sungorus. The sequence goes on along the minus strand of JANBXA010000729.1, from coordinate 8,301,143 downwards.
CCCCAGCTGGTGGTGCTCTTTGGTAAGGTCTTGTTGAAGGTAGCATTTCACTGCTGGCAAGCTCTATAGCCTTACCATGCTTCCAGCTCAGTCTCTCTACTTTATGTTTGTAGTTAAAGATGTGATCTCTCAGTTTCCTGCCCCTGTTGTCATGCCTACCACCCGCCCCTATGCTTCCCTGCTGTTATGATTGGGTCATATTCTGTCTTCCAGAAATTGCTTTGGTCATGGTATTTTATTATAGCAACAGAAAAAGAAACGTGTGTGTGTGTGTGTGTGTGTGTGTGTGTGCGCGCGGCACATGTGTATAGTGTGTATGCATGTGCACTCTGTCCTATTTAATAGCTATACTTTATATAATCTGCAAATATAAATAATGATTTTATTTCTTCCTCTCCAAATTCTATGCCGTTTTTTACCCAATGTCTTACACTACTAGTATGTTTAATAAAAGTGGTGAGAGCATAAGTGTCCTTGTCATCTTCTTGATATTCAGGAAAAAAAGAGTTTCATGTTGTAGTAATCATTGATTTGTTTCTGTTGATTATTTTATTGTTAATATTCTTTATGAGATTGGAGAGAACACTTTGCATTTCAAGTGTATTGATAGTCAATTTTTAATTATATATTTTTTAATTAAAGTTACTTCATTCTTCCTCCTTCCCTTTCATCCCTCCAGTCTTTCTCAAGTCTCCTACCTCCAACCCCTCTGTGCTAATTTTTATTTCATAAATAGATTTAGTTTTGCAAACAGTTTCCTCATCTACTAAGATACTAAGATTATCATATTTTCTTCTTTGTTGTGCTTATCTAGTGATAGGCATTGGCTGATTTTTGAATGTGAGAGTAACATTGATCTAGAGATGGTGCTTGGTTTCTCCTTGTTCTGTGACTCAACTGTGATGGGAGATGTCAATCTATAAATATGTTTCTAATATTGATTAATGAATAAAGCATTGTTGGCAAATAGGAAGGCAAGATAGGTGAGATTAGGAGACAAGGAGGATTCTGGGAGAGGTAGTAAAGAAGAGTCAAGATGTAGGCTGTGAGAGGAATAAGAGGTCCAGATTCCCTCCTTCTCTCTCTCTCTCTCTCTCTCTCTCTCTCTCTCTCTCTCTCTCTTAAGACCATATGGAAACACTTAGACTAATAGAAATGAGTTAATATCTAAGACAGAGCTAGCCCATAAGAAGCTCTAGCTTTGGCCAATAGCTTTATATCTAATAGAGTTTGGGGCTAACGCAACTCTGGGACCAGGCTTGTGGGAAAGTGCTTGTAACACTAGTGTGTGGTATATTCAGCAATGTCTGATAGATATGTAAAGCTTATTTGGCATCTCAACTCTTGTCTTCTTTCAGTTTTGAGTTGTATCCTTTAAAAGACTTAGCTACATCTTTTCTGCTAATTTTATCACATAATGTTGCTTGTGATACTTTCATTTTCCTTCTCTAGTGACATGCCCACAGCATATTTTGAAAGGTTTAGTACCAGCTATCTCACTGTCTCAGAACATTGTCCTTGATGGCCAATGGGAAATAGACAGTTAATGAGTATACACTCTATGTCTGGGGATCCTTATAGCTCTCCTTTGTCTGTCAGCCAAGCATAGCCACCCAAGGCTTGTTTGGAATCCCTCTGGCTTCCCCTTGCCCTTCTCTTTGTTAGTGTCCTCTCCCCCACTACTCTGCAGGTGTGAAATAAATCTCTCAGTGCTAGGGGGATTTTTCAACAATTATGTCTCATTGTAGTTTATCTCGGATATCAACTCTCTGGTGCTTCTTCTTTTTGTAACTATACTTTCCCTGCTTGTCCTTCTTCTTAGAGCAGAAGTAATTACAGTTATGTAGACCCTCATTAGAGAAAAACGTCACTCTAGTTAATTCTGATATAAGTTGTCTATGACCAAAACTTTCAGATGCTTTCCCGGGGTGCTCCAGATTCAGGAATGAAGAATAGCTGGTCCCATCTAGATGTAGGGTAAGACTGAAATTCTCAGGCCCCATACATATTCACAGAACCTGTCAGAGAGTGTTTCTTGCCTAGAACATTTTAACAAATATATGCAGCACTTTAATTATAAAGTAAAATTAAATTTTAGAAAGTTTATGCCGGGAACTTTAAATGCCATACTTGAAAATAACTGCCTTACCATGAAAATATTTATCACTCACTTTTCCTTTTACTTTAGAATGACAGTCTAGAGTTAGACACCCTCAACTCACCTTGCTGGTAATAAAAAGCTTTCCATTTTATTCTATGCCGGAATGAACTTTATTCCAGATGGTAAGGCTTAAGCTAAGGAAACAGTACTTTTAATGAATTTTAAAATTAAACCCGAGAGATGCCTTTGACAGTTGGAATAGGAGCGTAGGATTCCAGATATGTACCTTTCCACTCAGAGTTTTTATTACTTATTTATAACTAGTATTTACCATGTGAAACTTCTAGTCTTCAAAGAGAAAGGTAACTTCATTCCCTACCTATGTACATCTTCATTTTTGAACTCGGAAGGCTCATATGTCAATAACTTTGAAAGCATAACCCCTTTTATATTAGTGCTAGGGGTAACATTCAAGACATTGGTTATATTAGGCAAATTCTCCACCACTGAGCCTGGTCCCTAGCTTCCAAAGCACCTTTAATAAACAGTCATTTTCACATAGTAAATCCACCACAGGTGATACTGAAGTCCATGCCTGGAATTCATGGCATATCTTCTGTTTAGCACATAAGATTCCTTTTCTTTCCTCTGAAGTATGTACAAATTCTAGACAGAATGAGACAAAGTAGACTCTAGGTTAGATCCCAGAAGGGTGGGGAGGATGTGGTTGCTAGTGACTAATTATAAAACTTTTTCTTACCCCCTCTTTCTTTCTCCCTTTCCCTCTCCCTCTCGTGTGTGTGTGCATGTGTGTGTGTGTGTGTGTGTGTGTGTGTGTGCGTGGCGCTTGCGCACACTCATGTGTGCCCATATGTGTGTGTTTCTCCTATTCTTGTTCTCATTATCTCCTCTCCTTTTTTCCCTTTTTAAAAATTTCGCGTTTAGAAGTCCTAGGCAGTCTAAGGGACCTCTGACAGTGGAATCAGGATACATCCTGGTGCATTAAAGAACTTCAACACCCCATTCCCCATGGAGGGATACTCCCTTAACTTAGAGACAGGAGGGAGAGCCTAGGCCCTACCCTAAATGAACTGATAGATTTTGATGATCCCTCCTAGAAGGGCTCACAATCCCTGGGAAGCTGGGGAGTGGATGGGAAATGGAATGACTTGGGGTGTCGGGGGGCATGGGAGGATGGAAGGAAAGGGAACTGGAATTGATATATAAAATAAGAAAAATATAAAAAGTAAAGAAAATTTTAAACAGGTTTCATCTATGTAAGTGACTAATTTAAATGGTAACCCTCCTGCCTCAGTCTCCCAAGTGCCAATATTATAGGCACAGGCAACACCACCCAGTTTAGTACAAGGTTTTTCAAAGCACTGTCTGTAACATGCTAAGAATTAAATTAAAACTAAATTAAACCCCACAATGGCACATAGGGTGAAAGCCTCACCAAAACCAGAATGGTTACTTTTGAACAACATCATTAGGGTCCCACCCTTGCCAGAATATCTCCAAAAGTTAGAAACTCAGTAAGAACTCTATTCTGTGAACCAGAAGATCCAGAGACACAGGTGAGGTGGAAAACAAAGATAGCACAAATGGTAAGCATACATGCATATATGGTTTTGGACATATTAAACATAGTATAAAATCCCATGGGTTGTTCACCTTAGTGTAGCCTGTGGGCTTGCTGTTTGCAAGTTTTGGAAACTTGGATTTGTTGAGACTGCACTGGGAAAAGCTTCTATTTTGAGAATCCATCATGTCTGCTGCAAGCATTGTTTATGCCAGGATAGGTGTTTGACAGACTGTCTTGGAATACTAAAGAGCAAAGCAAAGAAATGTCAAGAGTCTGACCATGTGTCTTTGTCTCCTTGTATATAGGTAAAAACTAGCCTGTGACCTGACCAAGGGTGAGTGCTACACAGTTGGCAATTAGGAGATGCCAAGAAAGCAGAAGAGGAATGGGCAAATATTGGAAGCATGCCTGTCAGGCAAGCTCAGTGTGCAGGAGTTGCACTGATTTTTAATATGAAGTCAAGATATGCTCACTTTGAAGTGCTGTGAACTGCCCAACACATAGCTAGGGTGCTACTCCTTGGTATCTATAAGGATAAAGCACAAAGCCTGGCAATTTTGTGGTCATGACAGAGAAAGTCAAGGGATGGATTGGATTCAGTCAGGGCACTAGTGCCACAACTTGTCCTACACTGTGAGTCTTCAGATGCACATAGTCAAAGGTTAAGAAGTCAAATAATCAGCATCTTTGTGGTTGAGAAAACACTTAACCCTGAAAAAGTGCCAAAAGCTCTCCTGCATGCATCTCCTTGAAAACCCAGCCATTTGGTCATTTTGTAATGTTGTCTATACCTTCCTTGATGCTTCATTTTCCAAGGAAACAAGAGAGACTGGATAGGGAGCAGGAAAGAGATTGGGATGTGGTATCTTCTTTTACTTCAGTGACTTAGTAACAAACAAAACCAAACACAACAACAAAAGTTATTGGAACAGGGCCATTGACTCAGCTGTTAAGAGTCCCCACCGCTTTCTCAGTTAGACATAAGTTCAGTTCCTACTACCCAGGTCAGGCATCTCACAGCCACCTGTAACTTCAGCACTAGGGGATCAGATATTTACCTGAAGTTTCCACCAAGTTTCTACTAATTCCTATAATTCACAAGGCCTAGCCACAAGTTTTTGAAGCTGTCAGAAACAATTGATAGAGAGATGAGGCTCCATTCTTCAAGTTATGCAACTCCAAGAATGCAGTTTCCTTAGTTGGCACCCATGCTGGGGTAGGCAGTGAAGCAGCTGCATTTAAGAATCATTCATGATCTTATAAATAACCCCCCATACTCTATAAAGTAACAATAAACTCGGCTCAGGGCAAATCAGAATTTTATCTATCAGATGCCCTAGCTCAGGTGAACAGCAATTCTTCATGTCCCCCCTAGGAAGAGTCACATTACAGTTATCAATTTTTATTCTTCTCCCTTCTTGCCTTCCACCCACCTCCACCAAGTTTGACTGTCCACCTAATGACTGGCTATGAATCGACTTCTGATACTTTTGGGATCCTATGGTACTAGTTTACGTTCACATATTTCTAAATGATGTACAAACCCCTCATGAACCTAATGGTTCCTTCTTCTAATTCAGTGGTTCTCAACCTGCAGTTCTCAGTCCTTTTAGGGCTCAAATTCATGGATATTTATATTAAGATTCATAATAGTAACAAAATGACAGTTATAAAGAAGCAATGGAAGTAGTTGTATGTTTGGGGTCACCACAACATGAGGAAATGTATGAAAAGACCCCAACACTGGAAAACTTGAGAAGCATTGTTCTAATCCATCTTCTATGCATACAGCAATGCTTCTAAAACAAATGCATGATTGCTGCACCAGGCTGTGTCTGCAGAACAAAGCCCAGATCTTCAGACATCAGCTCTGGGTATTATCTACTCTCTTCTCTCCTCCTCCTGGGTGCTCTCTCCTTCCACAGGGAACAACAAATCCTCCTGCCACCAACACCAATGCTCTCTCTGCTCTGAAGAATGCAGTGCTCCTGGGTCTCAAAGCCTCTTTGATATCATCTTAACTCTTCACAAAGAGGTCTTAGACTGTTCTCACAAGTTCATGAGATTTCAATCACATTGCATTATAACCATTCATTTTCAAGTCTACCTTTTCCATAATCCTTTGACTCTACCACCTGCCACTGAGATGAGATCATTATACAGCTTACTGCTCCTAAATGAGGCACTGAATATTGTGTAATTAGCTGAATGTTACCAGGAAGCTATGAAGGATAGGGAGAGAAAAAACAAAAAGTAACTCTTGATTTAAAAGGCATCAAACCTTGTTTTTCACTTATTATAATCTTTTGGTTTAGGTTTTGCTTTTGTTTTATGTTGTTTGTTTGTTGAAATACAGCCTTATATGGACATATCTGCCCTCAAACTCAATATGCGCTGAGGATAACTTTGAGCTTTGACTACCCTGTCTCCCTGTCTCCACATCCTGAGTACTGAAATTACAAGTGTGTGCTACAACACATGGTTTTGCATGTGCTCTTAATATGCTTAGGGCTGGGGAAATGGCTCAGTGGTTTAGAGTGCTTTTTGCTCTTGCAGAAAACCTGAGTTCAGTTCCTAATATCCATAGCAGACCACTCACAAATGCCTGTAACTCCAACAACAACAGAGATCCAATGCCTTTGTAGTCGGTGCACATTGCAAACACACACACACACACACACACACACACACACACACACACACACAAATGTGCATGCACACACACAGATAAATTTAAAATATTTCTTTGTAAACTTCTGAATAATTAAAAATCATTTTGTCTGCTGGTTGCATTTTTGTTACCTTGACACAAGCTTCCATCACCTGGGAAGAGGGGACCTCAGCTGAGCAAACGGCTCCATTACACTGACCTATAGGAAAGCATATGAAGCATTTCCTTGATTAATAATAATTGACATGCAAGGGCGCATTCCACTATGGGGGGTGGTACCACTGGGCAAGTGGTCCTCATTGCGGAAAAAAGCAAGCTGAACAAGTCATGGGAAACAAACCAGTAAACATCACCCCATACACAGCTTCTGCTTCAGTTCTTGTCTTGAGTTCCTGCCCTGACAACCCTTCAAGATGAAGTAAATTATTTCTTCTACCAAGTTGCTTCTGGTCAGGGTATTTGTTACAGAAACAGGAAGCAAACTTGAGCACTTTGTGAAATATTCTTCAATGTATAAGGAAGAAAGCAGATTATAGTTTGTGTTAATAAGACAGACCCCTTAAGTTAGCTGATATGTGATGACTCATAATTAAGCTTTAACATGAAGAAAGTCATATTCAAGGAAAAGAAAACATTTACACAAAAAATGAATTTTCACTGAGAACATAGTCTCTTTCTATAAACAGCCCTCTGCTTTCTACCAAGTTGAATAAGATCACAAAAAAGGCTTATAATTTCTGCTTCTCACACTAACATCCATTGGAGTACAAGTGAGAGGGTAGCATCCCTGTGACCCATTCTGCCCCCTCCCAGAACATGCTCTTTGAACAAATATCAGCAGCCATAATTCTGTTTATAGCACGCTTCAGATTTTATGATTTTTTTCTTTTTGTTCTGTACATACATATAAAAGCGAAGTTTCCTAAATGCACTAAGAGAGCTCTCATCAAACTAAGCTGTGCCTCCTAACTTTTCCATCAGAAAGTGACAAATTCTACCTGAGTTTCTTAGCTATTGTCATAAACTACTATAAGGAGTTTATGACTTCTTTTAAAATCAAAATTTATCATCTTATTTTTCTTTTGTCACTAGAAACCATTGGTACTCAGGATGGTGTACCAATGGAGCCTCATAAGCATTGGAAAATAACCCTTCAATCAAACTCAGGTTATTTTATAGGAAAGAAATGGCACCTTGTCCATGAGGCAGAAAGCGATTTGGATTAATGATGGCTTTCCCAATAAAATTGGGTTTTATATTGAAAACTCTTTGTAGCAAGTTATCGCAGTTTATTGATGACTTACATTTGGAAAATAATTTCTAAGCAGGAAAAACAACTTCTTGACTTGACATACCATATTATCCCCTAGCCATTGCCCACAGGGAAAACTGTGGCAACATAGAATGTATTTAACACTTTACAATATCACTCACTCCATTAAATGTACGCTTCTCCCAAATGGCCAGTTGTTTCCTTTCGGACCCTTACACTCTCAAAATTTAAAGAACTGCACCCGCTGAAAAGATATTTTCATGTTAAAGGAAAATAAAATGAGTTCCAAGAAGCACATAACATGGTAAGTGTGGATCTGTAAGAATTTCAGGAATGAGAGATTAAAATAAATAGGCATCACAAGGCAGCCGAGAACTAGTGAGATTATACAGCTCTGAGAAGACAACTCGTTTGTAACTCGAGTCTAATGAGAAAATATCAGACCTAGTCAGCCAGAGTAGAATTCTACAAAATATCTGACCAGTCCTTACAACTATCAAGGTCAGAAAAGACGAGGAGGTGCTGTGAAATTGTTATGAACCAGAACAAGACTGGGGAGACAATTAACTAAGTGCCATGCAATGCCTTGAACAGGATCCTACAGAGAAGCAAGACACTCATAGGGGAAAACACAACAAAACAAAACACCTAAATAAAATTTGTCATTTAATTTACAGTAAGTAATGTATCATTGGTGATTTTTCCATCCCGGTACATGTGATGATAAACTGAATCTAATAAATGATACTTAAGAACATTGAACTACCTACATAGGTCATATGAAAATCTAATACTATATCAACACACAAAGATTAAGAAAAATACAACATTCAAGGCTAGCTGTACATTTGCTCTGAACCAGAGAAGTGATTTCACTTGAATTTTATGATTTTAATAGCTGTGGTTTTGGAACTTAAAACTGCTGTCTCTCTTCAGTCTGGCCTACTTCAGTCTGGTATACTAATCTACAATAGACCCTTATAGACAAATATCTTTCTACTTCCCTTGAAAGGAGTACTTGTTTCTCAACTGTGTCTCTTAAAACAGGACCAAGAGGTGGGACAATCCAGAGACCTAGGACAAACCAAATATGACTGACAAAAGAAAAAACAAAGTCAATAAAATTATTCCTAATTATATTTTGCTATACTCATAGATTAGTGCCTAGCACAATTGTCATCAGAGAGCCTTCACCTAGCAATTGATGGAAACATGCAGGGGCTCCCAGGTAAACATTACCCTGAGTTTAGGGAATCCTGATGAAGGAGGTAGAGGGGTGAAGAGGATTGTAGATGCTAGAGAGGTAAAAGACACTACAAGAAAACCCTCAGAATCAACTAACCTGGATTCATAGGGGCTCACAGAGACTGAACTGACAACCAGGGAGCTTGCATGGGATTGACCTAGGCCCTCTGCACAGTGGGAGCAGGAGCTATGTCTGATTCTGTTGCTTGCTTTTGGGACCCTACCTCCCACTAGGTTTCCTTGTTCAGCCTTATAAAAATGGAGGTGCCTAGTCTCACTGCAACTTGATATACCATGACTAGATGATATCCAAGAGCAGCCTGCCCTTTTTTGAAGATTGTATAGGGGGTAGGGCAGAAAGGAGGGGGTGAGGGACTGGGAGGAGAGGAGGGGAAGCAACTGCAGTAGGGATATAAAAACAAAACAAACAAACAAAGCAAGACTTACCCCTTAAGAATCATTTGAACTCAAATCTAGACTTTTGACATGTGTTCACAGTAGGAGGGACAACAGATAAATTACCTGATAGATGGAATCTCATGCTGTCACCTCCCCTTAGTATCCTGGTTCTGGTCATCAGGAAAAAATACTACCAAGCTGTCTCGTAGATCCATCTAAAGTGTATTTCTTTATCCTCTAATGGTTCAGCAAATATGTGGAGTCAAAAACCCCTAGAGAAATAAGAAGCCTTGATGCTAGGAGAGGTAACTCACCCAGACCTGCAAATGTGTCATTCCCCAAAGTAACAATAATACTATATTTGCCTGGCTGGTACCTTCTGAGACTAGATACTCCAGAGCCATGAGCAATATCCCAATCAAAAGTCCATTGCCAAACCTGGTGGTCTATGTGTGCAATCCTAGCTCCCTCTGAGGCTGAGACAGGAGAATCATAAGTTCAGCTCCTGCCCTAGCCATGGACTGAGCACCAAGTCATCCTGGGTAACCTCTGTCTAAAAATAATCAAAAGAAGACTGGGGATATAGCTCATACCTAGCATCTGCAAGGCCCTAAATCAAATCCCAAGTATCACCCAAAATAAATAAGAAAATGAGTAAATAAATACACCTAGAAATCTCTGTCTCAGCCTTCATATCTCTAGCCTTGCCTGTTTAAAACTAATCACAAGAATCTCTTCCATTAAATTCCAGAAAATGAATGAGAAAACCAAACAAGCATGCTGAAGCATTTGAGAAAAACCACCAATCATTGCCAGAGACGCCTCTAAGCCAATAAAGAGAAAATACAAATTGACAGAGTTAATTAATAGAAAGAAAAAAATCAATTTAATTTTCACCCTTAGTAAAAATAGAATTAATCTTCAAAATATACAAAACAAGTATGAAATAATAAGTCTCCTCTATCCTTCCCCTGCTCCTCTCCTCTTTCTCTCCCCCTCTCTCTGTCCATCCCTCTCATCTTCCTCTTTGCTCCCCTAACTACACTCTTGAAATGCCAGATAATTAAACCAGTCTTTGGAGACCCTCACCATCAAGATCCTGGTAGGATTTCATGGCAACAACAACTCCTGATTTTGCTCCTATCTGACAGCCAGGCTCAATCTTGTCTGGGGCTTCTCCTCCTCAACTTTTGGTTCTTGCCCTTCATTGGACAAACTCCTAAAACATCAATCAACATATGTAGGTATAAGACTTCTAAATTCACAAGGTCCATGAACCTTTGTTAAGGCAACACTACTTTATGGGGAGTTGAGTGCTATATTTTTCCTTCCTGATATTTATGTGCAAAGCACAAATGTAGTCATGGCTGTAACCAATAAATAAACACAAAGTCACAACACATATCATCACAGGAATGTTGGAATTACAGATCCCTACTAATTATGCCAAATCTTCTATGCATTGTGAGGATCTGTGTAAGTGTAAATGCTTTACCTACTAAGTCATCTCCCCCAGCCCAAGAGGTCTCTCCTCTCCATATTGCTAACAAAAATAGGCAAAAAAATTAATACACATCTTTTGCTCAACTGAGTGTCTGGAGTTGGAGAGATGGCTTGGAAATTAAAAGTACTTTCTGCTCTTGTAGAAGTACACAAGTTCAGTTCCCTGCACTCAAGCCAGTATTGTAAGATAATATTTTTGTAATATGTGTCTCTGCCAAGGCACCTCCTGATTGGTTTAATAGAGAGCTGAGTGGCCAATAGCTAGGCAGGAGAGGATATGCACTACATCTGGGCAGATATAGGAATTCTTTGACTGGAGTTTCTGTCCTGCCCTGTCCAGGTCCCAAATAAACACACAGAGGCTTATATTAATTATAAACTGCTTTGCAGATGGCTCTGGCTTCATAATGGTTAGCTCTCTCTTAATTATTAACAATTCTTACATTTCTATTGTAAGGCCCTCAGAATGAGGAGTCTCCCCATTTCGGTCGGTACCCCCAAGAGCTCAATGTCCAGTCCAGTTGATGCAACATGCAAGAGGCTTTAATGAATGGGAAACATTTGTGCAAACAGGCTCCCTCAGCACACAGACTAGAGAAGAAACATTTTCTGGGAGCAGGTACTTTTAAAGGAAAATACCACAAGCTTAGGGTGGGGCTGTGACCCCCTGTCCATTGAGTACATGACCAGTCATGGGTTCTCTCCTTGAGGCCGGATGGTCTCGCTGTTCGGGTCAGCAGACCTTAGGGCCTCAGGGTGTGCTAATTAATCTTGTTTGGGCAAACCGGAGTTGCAGCTAACTCTTTGTTCCTTAAGGACCCTATATACTACCTGCTGATGAACTGACAGGAGGGGCAGTGTGAATTCTTGGTATCCTGCTATCTTAGGGCCTTGTGAGGGAAAGTTGTGAGGAAAAGTGGTTAGCAAATTCCAGGGAACTGATAGTGGTCTGGGTTAGCACAGACACATGCATGCCATGATGCAAAACTAGAGGTCAGCATAGAACCTCAGATATAGGGCCTCACCTCCTACCTTATTTGAAATGGGATCTCTTGTTATTCATTGTTGCACATGGTAAGTTAACTGGCCAAAGAAGCTTGCAGGAAATGTCCTGTCTCCACAACCCATTTCATCAAAGGAGTGCTGGAATTACTAGTGGCCACTTATGTCAACTTTTGTATGCATTGTGGGCATTAAACTTGAGTCCTCACACTTGTGTGGCAAATGCTTTAGTAATTAACCATCCTCCCAGCCCAAGCAGTCTCTTATCTCCATAGTGCTAACAAAGATTGGCCAAAGAATTAATAGATTATCTTTTTGCTCTTGTTTGCATGAGATCTGACATTCTTGTTTCTATGGACAAACTCTCTTCAGCACTAATGAAGAACATGAATCTATTTTATCTACTCAATGAGCTCTATTTTATTTGTGATTTATAAAGCCACTAAAGATATTTTATGAATAGTAATATAGGTTTTAAAAATCTGTGCTAGAAAAAAATCAATGATAAAATGTGTCAACTACCTGTTATGAGGAATTTCTTCATCCATGACATGATAAACAAAAATAATATCTAAAAACTGAAAGTAAAGTATAACTCAATAACAAACTTTTCAAATCTCATGACTCCTGGCTGACAAGACATATTCAGTCAATTATAGTATCATTCCTAAGGTCTATGCCCACTTCTGTGTATCTACCAAATTGGTTTGAAATCATGTGCCATTTCTTATGGTTTGACAGAAATGTCTACTTACAATATATCTTTATCCCCCAGCACTTTGCACTGTAGTATAAATACATTTCTGACACCTCATTTGTCAAAAACTTTAATAAATATTTGTCGAACAAAACAAAATGGAAAGGTGAAATGACTTAATAAAGGAGAATGACATAGAACACAAATTCTGATGACATGTGGCTTTTACTCTGGCCCTGTCACTCTGGGGTCAATACTTATTTTCTCAGCTGGAAAATCAAATCATGATGGTAACTGCTTTATAAAAATAATAATATTGGGTAGCCCAGAATCAAATGAAATAGTATTACCTTAAACTCAGTATCAGGGTCTAGAGAGGTGGCTTGGTGGATAAGAGTGATAACTGCTTCTGGAGGTTATCAAAGTTAAGTTTCCAAAACCTGCATTGGGTGGTTCATTGGGTGCCTGTAACTCTAGCTCCAGGGGATCCTATGTCCTTTTCTGAACATCATGGGCAACCACACATTAGTGTGCATACTAGCATGCAGACACATACACATATAAATAAATAAGCACACAAGTAAATAAATTGTATATATAAGATTTTTAAAACTTTATATTCTATACATTGTTCTCTAGTGGAAATGATTAAAACCACAAACAGGATCCATGAAATGGCTTGATGGGTAGAGGAGCTTGTCACCAAGTCTCATGACCTGTGCTCAGCTTCTGGGACTCACGTGGTAGGAGAGAATTCACAGCCCCAAGTTGTCATCTGACTTCAGCATACACACTGTGACATGCACATTAACTCATGTTCACACAGATAAAAACAATTGAAGCCACGAGCAGTCATTTCAAATAATAAATGATGAGAAATTAACAAAGGCATCAACATAAGCACTTCTGACATTTGACAAAGAAAACATTGAGTTAAGATTTACCTAGCAGGACAAACCAAGGATCTTGGCCTTCTAGAATCAGTTGGAATCACCTTCAAGTCATCTTTGTTTTTTATATCTAAATGTTGTACATATTTCATAAACTACCTTTTATGTCCACAATTGGTCTTTCAAAGATATCAGCTATCAAAATTACAGAAGGTATTCAAGGTCCAGGATGTATGAGCTCTGACACCACAGCCCAGCTGGCAAAGAACTCTCAACTGTCTTGAATTCACCAACACACAACCAATCAGATCCTGGAAGACAAAAATCTCATGGAAGGAGTTGAGATTAGGTCTCTATATAAAGACTGCTACCCAGTCATTGAAAATGACTAAGGAAAAGAAAGAAAAGTTCTTACTTGCCCAGATGACAAGAGAATATCCAAACAGAGAAGTAACAAATGAGTAAGTTGATAAAAATAATCTTCACTGAATTTTTTAACAAAATCTTTATTATAAATGAAGTTCTAAGACATTTCAAATAATTAATATCCAATTAATTATTTCATCTAGTCAAAGTCATTTTATTTAGAAATGTTCACAAAGATAAAATGAAATCAGAAACAAATGACAAAATTCAGAACCATTCAGCTCAGTGTCATATAGATCAAGGAAGAAGTGAGAATGTCAATCAGAATCTATTTTTGGCCACAAAAATTGAATGTACATATATAAAGCTTAAAAATTAGCCTAACTTTGGCCTTACTGATGTTATAATATATAAAGTCTTACAGGGACCTCATGATAGTATATTGTAATATATTAATCCTTTCCAGCTCTAGGAGGGGTGAGAATATGCTATGGTGTGCATGTGGGGGGATCATAGAAAAACTGATATGCTGCCCCTTGCCTTCCACCTTGTTCGATGTTATCTTTTGCTTTCCACTGTGTATACCAATTGATCCAGGAACTTTGTGGGATTCTCCTAAGTCTCTCCTCTCATTGCAAAAGTCCTGAGGTACCAAATGCATGCTACTGTGTCTGGCTTTATGTAGGTTCAAGGATTTAAACTAAAGTTTTCATGATTGCATAGCAAGTGTTTTACACATGGAGCCATCTCCCCCATCCAATATTTTCTGTTTAAGTTTTAGTACTATTTATAAACAGTTTATTCATGGAATGGAAAAATATGTGAATCTAAAGGCTTATTATTCTATGTTTACCAAGAACCTAATGCACAAAGTAGGCATTCAATAATCACTGGGTACTTTGATAAAATGAGATGCAGTATCAAGGCAATGAACAAAGATTACAATTAATATCTTTTGTACACTTATGGACTCAATGACACTAGGTGGAGTCCAGCACTGGCCACAGATTCCAGAGTTATCTTTACATTTTAATTTGACAAGTAATGGAATCCTACAAATGGGATAAAGAAGACATAAATGGTGTAGGCAACCCCACGGAAATAACACAAGGGCCTCAAGCATTGCTGTGCTCTCCATCACTTCTTCCAAAATACAAAGACAAAACTAGGCAGAGCTGATTTTGAGCTGGGGGGTGTGGAGGCATCTTCCCACTACAATGAAACAGGAGTGTTGTGGTTTTCGAGAACATTAAGAATAAAATTGCACATAATCTTCTGTGTGCATATATAGGAACTCAAGAGCATCTCTATACATCCATGTCCTTCATGCTATTATTTAGACAATCAGAGTGGAATCACACCAGGGATCCTTCAGCAGATGAATGGATAAGGAAATAAGCTACACATACAAAGGGTTACTACTCAGTGTTGAGAGGAAGAGAATTTCAGAATTCCAGCATCTGGCAGTGCAGATCAAGCTTGAGGACATTCTTTTCTGTGACAACAGAGCAGCTAGAGCTGTCACATTCACAAGGACAGACAACAGAACTGGTGCTTGATGAGGCTGGGGTTAGAGAGGGAATAATCATTTTTATGGGTTCAGATCGGCTTTGCAAGATGAAGAGTCCCAGAGATGAATGATGGTGATGCTGACACAACAAATGTCTTTACTGCCACTGAACTGTTCCCTTGAAGTGTTTAAAATAGGGACCAGTGAGACAGCTAAGCAGATGAAGTTGAAGGCTCTTTCTGTCAAGTTTGATGACCAGAGTTTGATTCCTAGAGCCAAGTGGTGGAAGGAGGGAACTGATTCCTAGACTTCCGAAAGTTGTCCTCACAAGTCCTCTCTCTCTCTCTCTCTCTCTCTCTCTCTCTCTCTCTCTCTCTCTCTCTCTCTCTCTCTCTCTCTCTCTCTCTCACACACACACACACACACACACACACACACACACACACACACGGAATATAATTGAATAAAACATTGTTTTAAGAAGGGGGAATTTTATGTGCTTCAGAACTTTTAACACAAAGCTCTTCCCTCTTCAAATCACATGATCTGTTCATCCTCTACCTGCACCAACTAGACTTTTTTCTCCAATCTAAGGAAAAGATAAGGTTCTACCGAATTTAATGAGAATATTTTCCTCTCTCCTAGATTTGCCCTCTATTTAAAAAAAATAAAACAAAACAAACAAAAAATAAAAAACAAATACATTCACGAACGTATAGGGGCATTGATTTGAAAACACCTAAGAAATAAGCATCCAAGTGTTGGTTTCTAAATATAACTCAGCTATAGGCTTTCTCCATAAGTAATGGTAGCTGGCACTGGACTGTTAAATGTATTTACTTCACTAAGCAAGGGGCTTACAGTCCTACTTACAAGCCAGGCTTCCTTATGGGAAAAACATTCCTGGTGTCCACAGAGTGAGTTCTTACTAGAACTTGTCCTTTACACAGCTACTTGTCACTGCTCAAATCTAGAATTGAGTTTGTGTTATTTTGAAGAAAGAGAAACTTCTTTGTGCATTATAAATGCCCCTGGGGCAGCATCCTCTTCTAAATCAAGAGATGGAAATGTTTCTAAGTAGGGTTGCCTTTCTAATGCTGATTTTGACTTTTGACTTTATCAAAACTTGAGAATGAGTTCAGAATTATGCAGATGCACTTTATATTCCTGACTAAATTCCTCCAGAGCACAAATTCAGTGTTCACTGATTAATAGAAGACCTCAAATATGTATAGAGCTCTTTAAACTATAGGCAATGTTCCACATGCTGGGGTCTCAACTGTGAGCAAAACCAAGCCCTGCTTGCCCAGAAATTACATTTTAATCATGAACAAGCCACACACCTGAGAGAGATTTATGAAGAAGAGATGTATCGTGATAGTATCTTCACATCTCAGTAGTCTAGAACTTCCTCAAAGACACTTGAAATTGTGGTATAATCCATAATGCAAACTCTTCCTACTGCAAACTATCTTCTTCTTGCCATACTACATTTCTTTAAATGTGAAGTGACAAAAATAAGTACAGTACACATGTTTCTGTACATATCCCTTCAGATAACATCTCGAGGAACACAGACCCTCCTAGCTGCCTACCGAAGAATGGTGCTCTTTCCCCTGCTTTGATGCAGATTCTTGTCTATGTGTAAAGACACTCAACTCCACCATTCCCTTTTATGTGGGTCTAGCACCTAGCTTTCTGTCTGTTGGGATTTCCCAGTCTATGGAATCCTTGCTTGGTGACACAAGACTTCTTCAAGAAGTCTTACTTACTTTGTGCCATTTGTTCCTCTCTATGCCTTGCCTATGAAGGGTTCTTGATGGACAGAAAAGGTATTGAAGAATGTATTCTTTATGGTGTTAAACTCATAAAAAAAGACTAGACCATAAGTTGCCAAAGAGCCACTTCCAGTACTACAGTGTGACATTTTATCAGTACAACTCATTAATATCGTTCTGAGGATGCAGCTCAGTGGGTAGAGTGCTTGCCTAGAATGTACAAGGCCCTGGGTTCTAACCTAACACCTCATAAAACAGGGATGGTGGAGCAGGGCTGTAATCTCAGAAGTCAGGAATGAGGCAGTCTTCATACAGATCAGGACTTCAAGGTCTTTCATGGTGTCTTCATGAGGATTTCTGTTGCTGTAACTTAAACACCATAACCAAAAAGCAAGTTTGGGAGGAAAGGGTTTATCAGGCTTACACTTCAGCATTGTTGTTCATCACTTAATAAAGTCAGGATGGGAACTCAAAAAGGGCTGGAACACAGACACAGGAGCTGATGCAGAGGCCATGGAGGGGTGGTGCTTACTAGCTTGCTTCCACTGGCTTTCTCAGCCCACTTTACAGAACCCAGGGCCAACAGCCTAGGCAAGAGATGGCACTATCCACCACAGGTTGGACCCTCCTGCACTGACCACTAATTGAGAAAATGCCTTATAGCTGGATCTCATTGAGGCATTTCCTCAACTGAGGTTCCTTCTCTGATGACTCTAACATGTGTCAAGTTGATACATAAAAGCAGCAAGTATGTTTGGCTAAATAGTGAGTTTGAGTGCATCCTGCACTTTAAAAGACTGTCTTAAAACAACAAAACAATTTACATCTACACTTATGTGTGCCCATTTAAGAAATAGTAAAGTGACTCTGGGTGACTATGGTTTGTTCTTCAAAGGTCATAGGTTGGAAAGTCCATCTCTGAAGTGGTAGTGTTGAGGTACAGGCCCTTTAAGAGGAGGAGACTGCTGGCAGGATTAAGGCTGCTTACTAGGTCATGGGGTTTAGACCTTTGTGACTGCAAGGTAGAGTAGTAATAGAGTGGACCTAAGAAAGTGTTGTCATAAAAGAGACTTGCCCCTCCCTGAAATCTTGCTTCCCCGGTCCTTCCATGTGTGGCTTTCTGGTATTTTTTTCATTTTTATGTCATGTTGTGACATACCCAACTGGCCTTTGAAAGACACTGGCACCACACCACTAGACTCATGAGACAAATAAATGTATTTTCTTTGTACTGCTTGAAGTCAAGTATTTTGTTATAGCAGCACAAAACAATCAGTGATTTTTTTGCATTAAGATTTCATTTTCTTTCAAATTTTTAGAATGAAATGTGGAGGGTAACAAGAGAGTAGATGGTAAAGACATCTGTCAAACCTGATGACCCAAGTTCAATTCTCAAAGCCCACATAGTTAAAGGGCACAACCAACTCTTACACACACACACACACACACATACAGAAAAGCAACTTTTTTAACAAAACAATGAAATTTGGGGATTTTCAAAGCAAGGTCCAGCACACCCAGATGAATGGTCTCTTTGGATGGAAGCTGTTTGGTTTCTTTCAGAGAGGTAAAAAATGCATAACTAGACAAGGTGGGGCATGCCTGCAATCCCAACTACTCAGTAGGCAGGGGGATCACAAGATCAAGGCCTGCCTAGGTTATATAGTAAATTCAAGTCCAACCTAACAATTTATTGAGACTCTGTCTCTAAAGGGAAAAAGATGGTGGTTCATAGGAACTGTTGGGAGGCCTTCCTGGCTTGTCAGAGGTTGCAATCTATCACAGCCTAGAAACTTTTGCCAAAGCTTGGTGAAACGGGGACTCCCTCTCCCAAAGCAGAAACTTCCTGCTCTCTACCTTCTCTTACCCAGAGAATTGTCCTTGGGCCAGGACTGACCCTATCTGAAAGCTGTCTCTAAGCCTGGAGGCCTGATTTATCTTTAGCATGACCCTTAGCACAGTTCCCTGCTAGAAACCTCCCCTGCTGTACATATAGTGACCAAGACTTATGCTAGGAGATTTGCGGCAGGACCTGCTACCACAGATGAAGCCTTATGATAGGAGTGTGCCACTTAATGCAAATTAGGTTTTGTCTCAGGCTCCCCAGTCCTATATATTTCCTATACTGTGGAATAAACCTGAGATGATTCACTGAAGTCATATCCCAGAGGGCTTCTCAATCATACCCACAGCTGTCCAAATCCTGCTCTCCATTTCTGTTCCCTCCACCCTCTTGAACCAACAATCTGGAGATAGAAGCAGAACCACTGGTAGAACATTGCCTAACTTGTACAAGGTCCTAGGTCTATTCCCCACAATGAAAAATAAATTAATAAATCAGGGAATGTGCAGATAAATAAATTAATGAAATGGATGAACACTCTCTCAAAGGATAGGCTAAGGACTGAGCATATCCAAACTTCCTGACATAGTTATTAAAATTCTGAGGCCTCTTGCAGCCTCTGCAAGTAGTGGGTGTGCACACAGATTAATGCTCCCACAAATACATGCACAGTAATGAATTCATCACACCACACACATGTGTGCCTCTACCATACTAACACACATGTGCATATACATACATGTGCCACATCACACACATATGTGTATATATACATGCATAAATCATACCACACACACAAATAACAAGGTAAATAAGTTCTAGTTGAGTCAGAAAATGGGAAGGGATTACAGGCTGCTATTAGCAATGTGGCCTTTAAAAAGGATCTGAAAGGTGACAAGGATTTTTACAAGTAGCATTTTCACACATGGAAAAGAATGGCAGTAGCAATAGCTACTGAGGTGGTTGGGTACATAAATATTTTATAGATCTGTCTGTTATTTGCTGAAAGCAGTGTGCAAAGCTGGCAGCCTGACTCAAAAGTGAAAATAGACCAGAGTTCTTATTTCAACCCCAGATAACAAGGTTGAAAGATTTCTTGTAAAGAAAACTAACAAATAAGAGGAAAACACAAAGTGTCTCTCTTCCTCCCTTTCTCTCTGTCTCTCTGTCTCTGTCTCTCTCTCTCTGTCTCTCTCTGTCTCTCTCTCTCTCTCCTCACCTTTTCCTCTCTCCTCTCTTCCCTTTTCCCTTTCCCCGTTTCCCTCTCCCCTCTCTGTTATAGGACTGAAAAGGAATTTTAAGAGAAATATCTATACAACTTTTGCAATTAGATGCTGGAGAGAGAGAGATGAGCCCAGCCTAACACCAAATGCTGACTTACAAAACAGATGAATTAATCATAAGGCTTTGACTTTGTCCAGATACAGAGATACCCATCTTTAGGGCCAAAGCACATTTCACCTTCCTCCTTGAAGGCTAGTTTAGACTTCACCAACTTTTCAGGAAGCTTTGTCCCAGGTCAGATTCAGTGGCTTCACCCTTTGGGCTTCCACAGAACACTCCAGTCCACAGCAACTCCCATACTGTTCTGTGCTATAAGTTCTGAGCCTGTTTGCCCACTGAAACTCAATGACTCTTACAAGGCCCTTAAAGGCAGACGTAAACATTTCCCCCCTCCTCAGCAGTTCCCAGTGACAAACAAATGAACAATTGCACTAACATCCCCCCTTGCAGAACCAAGGAGTTTATTGAGTTTACTTACAGAGCATGACTGAGGGTTTCCACAACAGAGAATTGGGGATCCTAAAGCACCCACACTGGAAAGTCTTCACCAGCACAGATTATGTGTCTCCATAGACACACAGACAGATCCTGTCTATGTTAACTTTGCCAAGTCAGTACACTCTAGTACTCCTTGAGACCTCCAAGGCCTTGTGTAATTAGGGTAGAACTGCACACACATCAGGGATGAATGGCTGGTTCAATGAACCTCTACCCCTACCTTTCTTTCATAAGAGAACAACAAGGAGTCTTGCAACCAGGAAAAGCTATCTGTTAAACATGGGGACTGTTTTGTTTGGAGAACTTTGTTCTATAACAATATTTAAACTATCAACTTCTATGGTTTAGAATCCATCCAAAAAATTTGCATAAGATATAATGTCAGGACTGAGAGCCTGCCCTCCCCCTACAGTCTTCCCTACCCTTCCCACTGTCCCACTGCTCTGGTTGAGCACTGAGCCAGAGGGTGGAGCCAACAATCCAGCCACCTTAGGGGAAATTCCTGGAGCCTATCTGAGCACAATAGACCAGCCTATCCACATAGGACCACACGTAATATCCACCTACCTGGTCTCTGACCCCCACCACTGGTCTTCTACTGAAATTCTGGGCCCTTCCCAGAGATCTACCTATCTTTGTGGGTCCACCCTGAGTTCCTGCAGGCTGGATCCTTGACCCCCATCGCAGGACCTCTGCTAAAGAGGCCCTACTCAGTTGGAGAGTGCCAGCTGACCTGCCTATTGGTGCAGAAACATCCTGAGTATCAGCCTAGCCTTTGTCCCCCAACACCAGACATTGGCTAGAGGCTTGGCTAGAGCTAGACCCGACTATCCCTGAGAAAACATCCTGCAGGCTAGCCTCTGCCAAAGAGGCCTCAGCTCTCCTCTGCTGGATCCTGAACTTTGACCCCCATTGTCGGGCCCCTGCCTACAGAGAGACCTCTTAGAGAGCTTGGACCACCCAGAACTACAGACTTCGAAACTCTGACCCACCTAAATCCACAGAGAGGAAAAACTCCACCAACACCTACTGGAAGAAGCTATGGGAAGACAGCAATACATGAAAACTCCTAACATCAGAAAGACAAGCAAACACCACCAGAATCTAGGGAAGCTACACCAACTAGACCAGAACACAACAAAGCAAAGGAATCAGAAGAGAACGACCTAAAAATTATTATCATAAAAATGATAGAGGCCCCCAAAGAAGATGTGAGAAAATCCCTTAAAGAAGTGGAAGATAAAACAAACAAAAAAATTGGAAGAAATGAATAAAATTCTTAAAAAAAAGTATAGAAAGCCAAGAAAAAACAATTAAACAGGTTTAAGACTTGAAAACAGAAATGGAGACAATAAAGAAAACACAAACCGAAGGAATGTTGGAAACAGAAAAACTGGGCAAATGATCAGGAACTGCAGACGCAAGCATAACCAACAGAATTCAAGAGATGGAAGAGAGACTCTCAGGCACTGAAGATAAACTAGAGGAAATAGATTCATCGACCAAAGAAAATCGTAAATCCAACAAATCCTTAACACAAAACATCCATGAAATGTGGAACACTGTGAAGAGGCCAAACCTAAAAATAATAGGCATAGAGGAAGGTGAGGAAGCCCAGCTCAACGGGGCCGAAAACATATTCAACAAAATCATCTAGGAAAACTTTCCCAATCTGAAGAAGGACATGCCCATGAAAGTATAAGAAGCACACTGAACACCAAATAGACTGGACCAAAGAAAAAGACCCTTTGACATATAATAATCAAAACACCTAACATACAGAATAAAGAAAGAATATTAATAGCAGTGAAGGAAAAAGGACAGGTAACATATAAAGGCAGACCTATCAAAATTACGCCTGACTTCTCCATGGAAACCCTAAAGGCTAGAAGGTCCTGGATACAAGTTCTACAAGTACGAAGAGTCCACGAATGCCAGCCCAGGCTACTATACCCAGCAAAACTCTCAATCACTATAGATGGAGAAAACAAGATATTTAATGACAAAGCCAGATTTTCACAATACATATCTACAAATCCAGAAAGCTTTGGAAGGAAAACTCCAACCCAAGGAAGCTAACTTTGCTCACAAAGATGTAGGCAACAGATAATCCCATTTCACCAGAAACCAAGGGTAAAAAAGGACAAATAAATTCACAATACCACTGCCAAAAGCAAATCTAAAACAAACATTAACAATCAATGGTCCTTATTCTCCCTCAACATTAATGGTCTAAACTCGCCTATAAAAAGACACAGGCTAACAGAATGGATACGAAGACAGAATTCATCCTTCTGCTGCATACAAGAAACACACCTAAGCTACAAAGATAGACATTAACTCAGGGTAAAGGGCTGGGAAAAAAATCTTACAATCAAATGGACACAAGAAGCAAGCAGGTGTGGCTATCCTAATATCTAACAAGTTAGACTTCAAGCCAAAATTAATCAAAAGAGATGAGGATGGTCATTTCATATTCATCACAGGAGAAATCCATCAACAAAAAGTCTCGATTCTGAACATCTATGCCCCAAATACAAAGGCATCCACATTCATAAATGCTACTAAACAAATGCTACTAAAACTCAAACCTCACATAAAACCTCACACACTTATAGTGGGAGATTTCAACACACCACTAGACAGGACCACCAATCAGAAACTCAACAAAGAAACAAAAGAACTAACAGAAGTTATGTCTCAACTGGGTTTAGCAGACATCTATAGAACATTCCATCCAAACACAAAAGAATATACCTTCTTTTCTGCTCCACATGGAATCTTCTCTAAAATTGACCACATACTAGGTGACATAACAAACCTCAACAGATACAAAAGAATTAAAATAGTCTCCTGTATCTATCAGACCACCATGCTTTAAAATTGGAATTCAACAACAACACAAATCTCAGAAACCCTACAAACTCATAGAAACTGAACAATGAGCAATTGCACCACACATGGGTCAAAAAAGAAATAAAGAAAGAAATTAAGGACTTCCTAAAATTCAATGAGAATGAGGACACGACATATCCGAACTTATGGGACACCTTGAAAGCAGTGTTACGAGGGAAGTTCATTATACTGAGTACTCATATGAAGAAAACAGAGGATAGTCACATTAGAGAAATAATAGCTCAACTGAAAGCCTTAGAACAAAAAGAAGCAAACTCACCCCAGAGGAGTAAATGCCAGGAAATAATCAATTTGAGGGCTGAAATCAATAAAATAGAAACCAGGAAAACAATACAAAAAAATCAATGCAACAAAGAGTTGGTTTTTCAAGAAAATTAACAAGATACACAAACCTTTATATAAAGTAATGAAAAAGCAGAGAGAGATCATGCAAATTAACAAAATCAGAAATGAAAGGGGGAACATAACAATGGACACAGAGGAAATCCAGACAACTTTCAGGTCATACTTTGAAAACCTGTACTCTACAAAACTTGAAAATCCAAAGGAAATGGACAAATTTCTGGACAACTATCACCAAAATTAAACCAAGAACAGACAAACAACTTAAATAGCCCTACAAAACTTAATGAAATTGAAACAGTCATCGAAAGCCTTCCAACCAAAAAAAGCCCAGGGCCAGATGGCTTCAGTGCAGAATTCTACCAGAAGTTCAAGGAAGAGCTAATTCCAATACTCCTCAAATTGTTCCACAAAAAAGAGACAGAAGGCACATTACCAAACTCTTTCTAGGAGGCCACATTCACCTTGGTACCCAAGCCTCACAAAGATACAACTAAGAAAGAAAACTACAGACCAATATCCCTGATGAACATCGATGCAAAAATAGTCAATAAAATACTGGCAAACCGAATCCAAGAATACATCAGAGAAATCATCTACCATGACCAAGTAGGCTTCATCCCTGGGTCACAAGGATGGTTTAACATATGACAATCTATCAACGCAATCCACCATATAAACAAACTGAAAAAGAAAAACCATATGATCATCTCCCTAGATGCTGAAAAAGCCTTCGACAAAATTGAACACCCTTTCATGATAAAGGTCTTGGAGAGATCAGGGATAACAGGAACATATTTAAACAGAATAAAAGCAATATACAGTAAACCAACAGCCAACATCAAACTGAATGGAGAGAAGCTTAAGGCAATTCCTCTAAAATCAGGAACAAGACAAGGCTGTTCTCTCTCTCCATATCTCTTCAATATTGTACTTGAAGTTCTAGCTAAAGCTAAAAGTCAACAAAAGGAGATCAAAGGGATACAAATTGGAAAGGAAGAAGTCAAACTGTCTCTATTTACAGATAATATGATAGTTTACATAAGCGACCCAATAAACTCTACCAGGGAACTCCTACAGCTGATAAACACCTTCAGCAAACTAGCGGATACAAGATAAACTCAAAAAAATTACTAGCCCTACTTTATTCAGAGAAACATTACCCTTTACAATGTCCACAAACAACATATAGTATCTTGGGGTAACACTTACCAAACAAGTGAAAGACCGATATAATAAGAACGTTGTGTCTTTAAAGAAAGAAATTAAAGAAGATACCAGAAAATGGAAAGAGCTCCCATGCTCTTGGATAGGTAGGATATCATAGTAAAAATGGCAGTCTTGCCAAAAGTAATCTACAGATTCAATGCAATCCCCATTAAATCCCAGCACAATTCTTCACTGACTTTGAAAGGATACTAATCAACTTTATATGAAAAAATAAAAGACCCAGGATAGCCAAAACAACCCTGCACAATAAAGGAACTTCAGGAGGCATCACCATCTCGGACTTTAAACTCTACTACAGAGCTATAGTCCTTAAAACAGCCTGGTATTAGCACAACAATAGACAAGTGGACCAATGGAATCCAATAAAAAATCCTGATATTAACCCACACACCTACAAACACTTGAGTTTTGACAAAACAGCTAAAAGTATACAACAGGAGGAGGAAAGCATCTTCAACAAATGGTGCTGGTACAATTGGATGATGGTGTGTAGAAGACAGCAGATAAACCCATGTCTATCACCATGTCTATCACAAAACTCAAGTCCAAATGGATCAAAGACCTCAACATAAATCCAGCCACACTGAACCTTTTAGAAGAGAAAGGGGGAGGTACCCTTGAACAAATTGGTATAGGAGACAGCTTCCTGAACATAACTCTAGTAGTACAGACACTGAGATCAACAATTAATAAATGGGACCTCCTCAAACTTAGAAGCTTCTGTAAGGCAAAAGACACAGTTGAACAAATGGCAGCCCACAGACTGGGAAAAAAATTTTACCAATCCTACATCTGACAAAGGGCTGATCTCCAAAATATATAGAGAACTCAACAAACTAGTCAACAAAACACCAAATAGCCCTATTACAAAATGTGGTGTAGAACTGAAGAAATTCTCAATAGAGGAGATCAAATAGGCTGAAAGACACTTAAGAAAATGTTCAACATCCTTAGCTATCAGGGAAATGCAAATGAAAACAACTTTGAGATACCATCTTACTCCTGCCAGAATGGCTAAAATTAGAAACACCAATGACAACTTATGCTGGAGAAGATGTGGAGAAAGGGGAACACTCCTTCACTGCTGGTGGGAGGGCAAACTCGTACAGCCATTTTGGAGATCAGTATGGTGATTCCACAGGAAAATGGGAATTAGCTTACCACAGGACCCAGCAATTCCACTCTTACATATATACCTAAATGACCCACATCCATGCAACAAAGACATGTGTTCAACCATGTTCATATCAGTATTTTTTTGTAATAGCAAGAACCTGGAAGCAACCTAGATGTCCCTCAACTGAAGAATGGATAAAGAAGATGTGGCACATCTACATAATGGAATACTACTCTGCAGAAAAGATAACAGAACCTTGAAATTCGCAGGCAAGTGAATGGAACTTGAAGAAACCATCCTGAATGAGGTAATTAAGCCACAAAAAGAGGAACAGGGTATGTGCTTGCTCATATATGGATTTTAGACATAGAGCAAAGAATCACCAGCCTATAATACACACCACCAGATGAACTTGGATACAAGGTGTATTCTAAGAGATTCATATATGGTCCCTCACAAAAGGGGAATGGGAAAAGTCCCCCAGAGCACATGGGTAATGGGGGGGGCAGTGAATGGAGAGAGAACTAGGAGAAAGAGAAGGGGAGGAGAGGAAAACACGTGTGACTAGATAGATTTAGTCGGGGGGAGGGAGGACATAAAAGAGGGAGCCATTTTTGGTTTGAAGAGAAAAATTAACCTAAAGAAAGGTGTAGAGAACTACAAGACCGACTCCAACTAATAATTCAAGCAACCATGGAAAGGCTACCATAAATGCCCTTCCTTGATAGTGAGACCATCAACTAAATTATCCACCATCATGAAGCCCTCATCTAGTACCTGTTGGAAACAGAAGCAAACACCCATAACTAAACACTGAGTCGAACTAGAAAACAGATGCAAAGAGAGGGGAAAAGACCAGGTTGCAGAAACTCACAAAGATAGCTGACCTGAACAAGGAAGAGCTTGGGCCTCCCCCAGAATGATGGCTAGGAATCCAGCAAGGGACTGACTCAGACCCCATGAATATGTGTCTCAGCTAGAAGGACTGAGCAGTCTGGGGGACCTCAGACAGTAGAAACAGAATCTATTTCTGGTGCACAAAAGGCCCTTGCAGACACATCCCCATGGAGGGATGGATACCCCCTTAACCTAGAGACAGGAGAGAAGTCCTAGTCCCTACTTCAAATGACTTGACAGATTTACATGACCCAACCTGGATAGCATAGCCCTTTCAGTGGAATGGGGGTGGGGTAATGGGAGGGGAGGGTGGCCAGGGTGCATATCACAGGGGAAAGAGGGTAAGAGGGAGGGAGAGAGGGAGGGAGGGATGGAAGGGTTGGAGGGAGGAAGGAAAACTGGGATCCACATATAAAATTTTTAAATTATATTATTAAAAAAAGAAGGAAAAATGCTGCTGGATTAATTCATATATACATACATACATACATACATACACACACACATATATTTATATATGTATGTGTGTATGTATGTATGTATGTATGCTTTGACTTCAAAATTTAAGCCTAAGGACAAGTTACTGGGGGAAAAGGATTTCTAATTTTGTTTCCACAGAAAATGAAAAGCTGTGGATTCCTTCCAGACTAATATGGTTTGATCAAGCAAGACCCCCTGAAGCAACATCAATGGGACAATGCAGCCTTGCAGACCGTTACAGCCAGGATTTCTGCATCTTCTTAGGATTTCCCCATGACAGGGTACCCTACCAGCAGGAAGCAGTTTAAAAAGAACAATGCCCAAATTCCCAAACATTGTATATAAATGTTTGTTTTCATTATATAAAAAGGCATGTATAATTATGTTCAGCATAAAATAAATATAATGTCAGACATATAACAAAGTAGCTAATAAATACACAGGGCAACTTGGTACACACCTGCCACTTGGCTGCACTGCTGCCATGCCAAGGCTCAGTGGAGACCAACCAAAAAGTCAGCCTGAAGTTTCAATTTACCCTGGGGCAAAACCTGACTCCAGGAGAGACCACAAGCTGGGACCACCTGGGCGCCACCCAGGAAAGGGCCATATAAGGGGAAAGTACCTCATATTCCAAAGGAAATTCCTAAAGTTCCAACCATTGTAAATAGGATCACCTGATGTCCCTTGGCTTAATACATCCCCATTCCCTTTCACCAAGATCTAGACAATGTTAGCCAGTTAGGTATCCTGAACCTTAAAAATACCTCACCCCAACCTCTGCTATGATAAAAAAATTAAAACCCTACACCACCTGGTCTGGGATCTCTCTGTTCTCAACTGCTGCATGAGACAAATAGAGAGTATAAACTCAAGCTTAAATAAAGGCTCTTTGCTTTTGCAAACAAGTGCCCACTCCATGGTGGTTTTTGGGTGACCCTGAGATCTGCTCTCAGTGCTCCTGCAGTCCTGACCCACTTCCTTCCTCATGGACCGTACCTCCTCATGATGTCTCCCTTGACTCATATCTTCTCATCTTTTGCTTCCTATTTTTGTTTGAACACTACCTACTTGTCTTTGGAAACAAAATTTAGGTGAGAACTCTTCCAGCAAATTTCTTGTGATGCCTTAAACTAACTGCCTTCCATGCCCATGCTTTCATCACTTCTCTTGCCTCTGCTCTGGAATATTAGTTCACCTGAAAGAGAAAAAACAAAAAGTCAAATCCTGATGCTACTCCATCCTTTGTGAAATACCACCTGCTGCCCTCCTCCCTTTTGCTCATACCAAAACCAGGATGGCTTCCACAGCATGGCCTAGCTTTTAAACTGATCTGTTGTAAGTACTCTGAGTTGAAAAGCTGCCATGTCTTCAGTCATCAGACCTTCTACAAACAGGCATCAGCAGTTGATTTTGTTCCTCCATGGCCTCTCCCTACCACACTGTCTCCTTGCATAAGGCACACTTTCTGGTACCTCCTTCTATTTCCACTTCCTCTTTGCATAATATGAAATTCCACTATGAGCAGGAAATTTCTGTCTGCCAAAGAAAATAGAAAGAGAATCCAATGCTCAACCATAGCAAGACTCAACAATAGGAGCTTCAAAAAAATGTATTTTAGTTCTAGATTAAAAAAATCATGAACTATATCTTTCAGTGTATATCCAGACCTCCCCCTGAAGGCACCATGTGTAAGGGGAAGATCAGCTATATCAGGTCCAAATAATGTGAAGAAAAGGATTGGGATTCAGGTAGCAGACCTTTATCATGGACTAGATGCTAAGAGAGGGCAAAAGAGGACAGGTGCTGGGCACTGTAGGCTCAGCTGCAGGGTTCACTATACAGCTAGAGAAAAACCTTGTCACAGACCAGCAGGTGTGAAAGCATGTGACCTTCTCTTGGGATGAGGATCAGCTTTGTGTCATGGTAGTATAATTATCTCAGCCCTTTGTGTGCCCATGTTGGCATGCAGATGCAACTCTGGCTAATGGAGCTCAGCTGTTCTTTGAGCAGTGTGGAGCCTCTCCAGGTTTTTAGTAATCATAAGAAGAGGTGTAGCAGATCCACACTGAAAAGCTATCTCTTAAGATCAAGCCAGTGAGGGGTTGGAATGGAAATAGCTAGAAGCCAAGGAGGCCCATTAAGGGGATGCTCCTGGTGTGGGCATGAAAGCTGAGAACTTTCATGGTGACAGAAAAGAGAGCATTCTCCTGAGACAACAGGTATGATCATCGAGATATGAACTGAGGAATGGGGATTAAGGATTACTGAATAGAGCCATGTGTTATAGACTGGAAAGACTGGTGGGAGAGGAGCTGTGGATTCCAACAGAGATCTGGAACTTTTGTGTTCTGAGTCTGCAGCATTTGCACATCATGCCAATTAAGAAACAGCAGTTCACGGTGGGGAAAAACCTACTGGTAACATGTAAATATGTATATGTCTACACATAACCATGTGTATAAGTGAAGAAGTATGTATGCCTAAGAATTTATCTACCCTAATGTGAGTTTTATATAAAATATGAGCAAGTTATATATTCTACATTTTATGAAAATAAATAAACAGCTTACTACAGTCAAAAAAAAAAAAAACAAAAGAAAAGAAAGAAAGAAAGAAACAGCAGTTCAGCCTCAAGTTGGTGTTCATGTTACAAATACAAAATGGCCAGGGCTGTCAGAAGATACAATAAAATTGGATGATTAAATACAACATTTTATTTCTTATTTGAATAAGATTGTAGACTAAAAAAAACAGCTACAATTTGTCTTACTTTTGGATAGAGCTTGAAGAAAAGTGACTTTTTTGCTGGAGCTTCATAGCAAAGGAGGATATGAATCCAGGGTCTGGGCCAGAGATTTAGGTCAATCGTATGTTTGGATGTTAAGCTTAAAGATATACATAGTGACAGTATTCTGCATTCCAGTGTAGTGCAGGTGCCAGGAAAATGGAGAGCAGTCTTGTTCCTTGGGGGCAGTTTGTTAAGAAAGAAAAGTGTCCAGATTAAAGTAAAAGCATCTTACAAGTCTCAGGTTGTTCTTCAATAATGACTGGGTTATTCAATTCAATTCAATTCAAAACTCCCTCTTAATCTCATAGTTATATACATCTATCACTTTAACTATGAACATAAATAGTGTTTGGAATGCAAATAGATGAGAAGCACTTGGCAGTGTGGTTACAAACAATTGGCTGACTCATTTTCCCAGAGACAGAGCACATTCAGGAAGGTTCAAGAAAGGTGTCTAAGGATTCGAGGGCAGACACTGGTGTACCTGGTTATTCCTTCAATGGACCAGAGAGGCTGGGCATTGTTCAGAGACACAGAAGTCATTGTCCCACAATCTGTAATTGTGCATGGAGCCTACCTGGAGTACTGGCTACTGAAAAGTTTCCCCTATCATCTCTTACAGATTCACAACACCTTGGGGAGTGACATTACAGTAGGTTTGACTTTAATTCATCACATCTTGGTGCACTTTCTGGGTAAAAATCCATTCATCCAAAGGAAGGGAATGCAGTGTTTAGAAACAAGAAAGAAAAAGGTAGGTTTACTTCAGCACTAACACTAATAGGGAAATGTATATTGCTGTTTTAGTATTCTATTGCTGTGAAGAGATGCCATCTTGATTTTCTGGCCAGGAAAAAGACAGACTCTGGGCTTCACATATGCTTTTGACATCTCAAAACCCACTCTCAGGAATATACTCCCTCTAACAAGGCCATACCTCCTAATAAAATAGTGTCTTTAGTGACCAAGTATTCAAATTTATGAGCCTATTGGACAATTCTCATTCAAACTACCAGCATTATCAAATTCTCCCATATGAAAAATGAAGAACTGATACTTGATGAAATTTCATGTCTCCTCAAAGTCACATATCCTAAGGTCAAGAATAAGAGGCCCTCCTGTTCTACAACTAGGATATACTAGGTAAGCAAAGTATGGCATGAGAAGGCTCTCTGTTTCTTCACAGGCAGATTGCTTCCCTACAGATTTCCTCAAATTTACTCAAATATCAAATCTGGACTATACAACAGAAAAATAACAACTTCCCCAGGCATCAGAAAACTGGTCCTAAGACAACATTCAAAAATAAAAACAAATCAAAACTTAAATTGCCTTGCTATCTAAACTGGCCAACACTCCACCTGAGCACCACACACATCTCAAATGCATGGGATTCAGGGCACTCTGGCAACTCTGGAAAGAAACCAAGGAGAGGAAAGGGAGAGAAGGGAGAAATCAGAATCCTCCTGAAGCATATCCTGACTTGCACTCTGCAAACTTTGTCATTTAAACCGTCAACCAACAATTCTACTAGCTACCAAACTCCTCCCCTTGAAGGAACTCCTCCCCAAAGGGAACCAGCACCCCCATCCCCACCAGCACCACCAACAACCTGCCCAATAATCAGAGTCTTGATCACTTTCCCACTGCTATGATCTGCTGCTATCTAGCAATGCACCTCTTTCTGGTCTGCACTATTGTTTTGCTTTTAAATAAAGTTTTTCCTCCTTTGCAATCTGTGTAGGCCTTTATTTCAACTTTTGGATAAGGGGCCAAGAATCTGGAAACAGCAGCCCATACTCTAATCACAGATAACAGTCTCAGAAGCCAAGGGGCTGCCCATTCTATGGATAGGAGAGAGAGTCCTTCTGCAAGGCTCTCCACTGATAAAATAACAATTTAAATGTGAGACAGAATGGCGGGGAGTACTAGTCACTGAATTTGGAAAATTCATGAATCTATAATGACATTCACAGGAGTTGGGGTGATCCTAGTTTTTCACCATTTAAGAGGACATTGAATGCAGTCTTCAATCTAAACACAGGTACTTAAGGCAAAGAAGAACAGATAACCAGTGAGCACTTTATTCCAAGAGAGCCAAAAGCTCCTATTGATGGGAAGCTGTCAATAAATATATGAGAAATGATACCATTTCCTGGACTTCTCAAGGAACTATTGGGGAAGACAAGAGTGATAATAACAGCACCTGCTGACTGTGTGGTGGGGAACAGACACAAGGCTAGATTCTAAGAGGAGGGGAGGATGAAAAAGGGAAAGAGGACATGACTGAAGTCAGTATTGACTTTGTTAACCTTAATGGTAATCCAGGAAAACAAGTCTATTAATGTAGACTGAAATGAGAAACTGCAGCTTATCAAGGACACTTAGAGCTTAATAATTAGTCCAGAATTTCTTCAAATAAATTAACACAAAATTCTCATCAGTGATTAGGATTGGAAGAAAATTTATTCTATATAGGCTTCTTTGGTAGATGTGATTTATGCTTTTCCCAATGGAAGCCTGAAAGTATAACTTTGCCTTTAATCTGCTTTGCTTTGATAATTGCTAGAAACTCAGTTCAGGGACATGGTAGAAAAGACTTGTAATTTTTTTAAGACAACAGAAGTTGGATGTTTATAGCTACTCGTTTGTAGCAAACCCTTTAAGGAATTGGCAGCAGCTGCAATGAACTGTGGCTGCACTCTAAGGACTTAGCCAGAATAAATTATGTGCACATTTTAGAAAATTTTACTTTGAATTCTCTCTCTCTCTCTCTCTCTCTCTCTCTCTCTCTCTCTCTCTCTCTCTCTCTCTCTCTCTCTCTCTCTCTCTCTCTCTCTGTGTGTGTATGAATGTGTGCATACATGAATGCCCACACAGCCCAGAAAAGGATTTGAGATCTCTCAGAGCTGGTGTTACTGATGATCATGACTATCTAACACAGTCTCTGGGAGCCAAACTCTGGTCCTGTGCAAGAGCAATATATGCTCTTAACTGCTGGGCCACCTCTCCAGGACAAATTGCCTCCATTTTTCATGTTATAAAATATACTGTTTTTTCATTTAATTTTGTACTCAACTCTTGGAATAAAAGAGACAAGTATGGTGTCTTCTAGGTTAAGGCAACAATTTACTAATGCAGCAATTTAAAAAATTGTTTTTTGTTTTAGACAGGGTCTCACCGTGTAGCCATAGCTGTCTTTAAACGCATTATGTAGATCAAGTTGGCCCTGAATTCTCAGAGATCTGCTTGCCTCTGCCTCAGGAGTACTGGGATTAAAAATCTTCACCTCTACACCCGGCCGAATTTTTTTCAATCTCTTTTTGTCTCTAGAAGGCTAGCTTATCTTCCCTTCTTCTTGCAAATGTTACTTACACTACCAGACAGTATAACTTTTGTATCTGCCCACCCACCCACTTCTCCCTCTACTTGTATTGATGCCTGAAGAAGATTATGACAAGGGTCCAGTGTAATCAAGATAAGGAAGAAAAAATAAAGACAAAACTTTTCAAAATATTAATGTAAACCCTGGAAAGAAGAGCCACATGCCTGTAGTTCCAACCCCTGGGAGGTAGAGGTAGGAAGGACAGCAATTCAAGGCCATCCTGGGCTGAGATTCTGTCTCTACAACTCAATACAGACAACAAGCAAACAGTATCAACCCAATGATAAGCTGTTCTATCATTTGAAACCTAGAGAATTAGAATCACTTAATGTTAAGACTTGCTTTAAAATAATTCTAAAACCATAATGTATGGAATGGTATACAGATATCTTAATATGTTCTCAATTTAGCATTTACATTTCACTTCCTATTGCCTAAGCATACTTAATTCCACGATATCACAGTATTAATACTGGTATTAGGTCATCTAGTCAGAGTTTTCAGAGTATTCCCCCCATGATAAAATCAGTGAATAGCATTAAGTTTTCTTATTGTTATTCTGGAGTTAAGTTAATTGGAGTGCCCAGATCCTCAGGATAAAGGCAGAGTTACTTCATGCCAGGATGTTTCTGTGCATGCTCCATTCTCACAAATACTCATCATCAACAATATTGATGGGGAAATTTTCCTGAAGTTCTGGTAGCAGACAATTTCTCAGGAATTTGTTGTATAGCCTCTGGATCTTTGGGTTTTGCAAGGTATCTCTCATATGGCTCTCATTCTAGCCTCTCATTAGTTCAAGGGTTTATTTAACCTTCATTAAAATAATTCTGATAAGATACAGAGAGAATAGTGCAGAGAGCTAGAGTTCATTAAGACTTACATTAATACTCTAAAGGGGCGAGAGTGAACAATGTGTTGATTCACATTTTAGTCAGGTTTCATACTGTTTCTAATATTTCTATAACAGGCTGCTTTCAGAGGTCTGTTTTCCCACCCATATGATTGATAGGCCCATTTAGAATAATTTTAAATTTATATTATATTTATGTATTATTTGTATTTGTGTGTATGAGGACAGAGGACACATGGGTATTATGATTCATGAATGAAGGTCAGAGGAAAACCAGTGGGAGTCTCCTTCCAGCATGTGCATTCCAGGGATTGAACTCAGGTTGTCAGGCTTGGCAGCCTGCACATTGGTGCCTTTACCAGCTGCACCATCTCACCAGAACCTAGTCAATGCTTACAGGATGAAACAATGGTCTGGGTCTGGTGTGTGTCTTTTGTTTTGTTTTGTTTTTGTTTTTGCTTTTGTTTTTGTTTTGTTTTGTTTTGTTTTTGGTTGGGTTTGGTTTGGTTTGGTTTGGTTTGGTTTGGTTTGGTTTGGTTTGGTTTGGTTTGGTTTGGTTGGGTTTGGTTGGGTTGGGTTTGGCTTTTTGAGACAGGTTTCTCTGTGTAGCTTTGGAGCAGGTCCTAGAAGTCGCTCTGTAGACCTGGCTGGCTTAAAACTCACAGAAATCTGCCTGCTTCTTCCTCCCAATTGCTGGGACTAAAGATGTGCATCACTAACACCCAGCATGTCTTTGTTTTTATCTTAAAGTCTCTGGTTGGCTAGATAGAGTCTTAATGCCATGTCCAGCAAGAGCTAAAGGGACAACTCATATCCTGTTCATTTAAACACTCAGTCCTTCAGCCTTAATCTCTCTTTTTATGAACTGCAGACCCTGAGGGGTAGATCCATTCTCAGTGCCCTTCAAGCTTGCTCATTGGTGACTAGCTTTTTCAGTGTATCCACTGTGACCTATGAATCAGCCAGTAGTTACAGTTCCAGAAAGCACCCACACTTTTCAATATCAGACCCTCTTCTGCATTTCCAACAGCCAGGTTAAAGTGTAAATAACGGGCCATAGTGTGCAGAAGGTCTGCCTCCCAGGAACAGAGAAAGGGATACCCTGGAGTGAAGTAATATCTGTTTCTAATTGTGAAACCCTTTCTCTCCTACTTATTTCTTGACATTTTTCTAATCTGTCTTCCCATTTAAGTCTCATAAGAACTGTCAAAGGTGAAAAATATCACCCCCTCACTCTTCACTGGGACTTATTTCATTTATTTTCATCAAAGATACATGATCAAAAATGAAAATTTATAACCGCATATGAAAAACTAAAGCAGACAAACTTGCTATGAAAATGAAGTTCCCCATCCCACCTCTCCTCACTCAACGTTTGCAGAACTCAGCAATTTTACCTGTTAGTTACCCACAGGTTTAGTAACCACTTCTTCCCTCTAACTCAGAGTGAGAAGCATAAAAGCCTACAGGCAGGGGTGTAAATTTCAGAATGGGCTATACACAAGCCAGACCTTCTCAAGATAATGTAGCACACTAAATTAAGAGCCTGGTCTTGTCTATGTGCACGTAGAGGTACTACATACTTTAGAAATCTCTCCTGCCCAAGGAATCTAGCCCACAAAGACCTGGCCTATGGCCTTGTTTAAAACTATTTGTATCACGTTTGTTTTATCTAGGCAATAAATACCAGCTCTCCACTTTGGAAACAATTCAAATTTTTCTAGCACAAACATCCTCTTCTGCTATCCCTCTTTTCAGATATTTATCTCCTGGAAAACAGGATTTAGCTCCATTCCACTTCCTGATACTCCTTTTCTGCTCAAACTGTTTTCCTTGCTCATCTTGCTCCTTTTCATTATAAATCTTTACAAGCATGAACACTAGTAACTACACAGCAGAGTCTATACTAGGCTGTTTTGCAATTTCCTCTGTGAATGAAATTAATCCAAATCTCCTCAGTTTAACCTCTGGCAGACTCTTTGGACAAGTGCAAAAAACAGAAAAAACCACTTTCTTCACCAAAATTTTACAAGAAAGATCTTTAGGCAATATACTAAAGTTCGCCTTTGAAACCCTTTGAGCCAGTTCAAATCATTGTCTTCCATGTTCCTACCAATATGGCCTGTTAAGCAGTGCTTAAAGAATTCCATTGCTTTCCTAGCCCAAAGTACCAAAGTCTGAGTTTCTCCAAACACAAGCATGGACAGTCTTTGATAGAAATACCCAACTCCTGGTACTGACTTCTGTCTTAGTGAGTATTTCTGTTGCTATGAAGAGATACCATGACCACTGCAACTCTTACAAAGGAAAACCATTTATTTGGGGTGGCTTATATTTTCAGAGGTTTAGTCCATCTTTATTTCTCCCAAATGTTCTTCAGATTTGTCTGTTGTTTTTACCCCAGTCTTTGAATGCTGGATGTCTGAAAGAATACTTTCTCTTCTCTCATGTTTTTTTATGGATTTCAAGGCTTCCTATGATTTTTTTTTCTAGAGATAGTAGTGACTATGTATGTAGCCCATGCAGACTTCAAACATGTGATCTTTCTGCCTCAGCTTCCTGAGGGCTGACATTACAGGAGTATACCAAAGATCTGGAAAGTACTTATAGTTTTCAAACAGTTGTGTATTCCTTAGTTTTTATTTATTCCTAGATCAGTCCTCTCCATCTTGGTTTTTCTCTCTTATGCAGACATTTTTCTTTACCTGTCTGCTACTTCATGATTTTCTGTGCACACAAAGACCTGTGGAGGATTTTTCCCCTGGGGGCTCCATATTTCTCTCTACTGTGACATGTGTGTCTGTCTTCCCCTTGAGATCACTGTCTAATTGGGACTTCAACAATAAGAACAATAAGTGTCTTCAAACTGGGGGCAGCCATCACCCCACTTCTCATGCTCAGCTCCTCTATCCTTTCCAGTCTACAAATCCCACTCCCCACTGAACAGTGCTCCTTTCCTATGCTTTCTCTCCTGAATACTCTTGGCTGCTCTTGTTTGTTTGTTTGTTTGTATTTGATCAAACAACAAACTTCTATTATTCTTTGCCTTCCAGAAATTTCTCACTTATCATTCATTCTCTTTACTCATGGCCTTATTCATTAAAATAAATAATAAGTAAATAACAATAAAATCATTGCCTGACTAAAGAAGAGCAGGTGACATAGTTGTTCATATTTTTGAGGATATAGTCCATCATTGTAGGGAAAGCATGGAGGCAGCTAATTCACATTCTGTTCACAATCAGGAAGCAGAGATGAATTCTGGTGTTATGCTCTCATTCTAGGACTATAATTTATGGGATGGTGCTGCTTGCACTTAGAGCAGGCTATTCCAACCTAATCTAGAAAACACCTCCATGACATATCCAGAGAGTTTCTCCTAGGTAATCATAGATCTCCTCAAGTTGATAATGTATAGTAACCATCACACATGGTTTTTCTTCTTCTTTTGTTCTTGCCTGTAGTGTGTACTTCATTCACTTACACAAATAGCACAAAAAAGCCAACAATTTCTCAATCTCTCCTACCTTCTTTATGTCTTTCCTGTCCTCTGATACTATAATTTAGTACAGTTGTCCAGTGAACATGTAAGATCTTTTGATATACATTCTAGAAAGAAAACCTGTTAACCACAAGAACAGTATTTATCACCAAGATCGGGCTCATTTAAGTCACAATTTCTGGTAAAATATAACCCAGAGTAGCAATAAATATGAAGGCTAAAAATATTGTTGGTAATAAATAAAACAAGTTTTTACAGTTCAAGTAAAGCATAATTGATACACTGGGTCAAAGTTGTCATTGCTCCTTGACTTTGCTAATTAGATGCTTCATCTGGCATCAAGGATTCTCCTTCACATTCAGTATCCCACTCAATTAACCATGTTAGTAAGTAAAATATCCTTATTTGATTCATCCCATAACATTTTTTATGTCTCATGAAGAGAAAACCAAAACGTGTACCTTTTAGGTTTTACTTTTTTTAAGACAAAGTCTTATTATGTAGCCCAGGCTGGGCTTGAACTCTGAAATCTCTTGCTCAGCCTCTGATGAGCTGGAATACAGCTGTGTGTCACTATGCCTGGCTCTTTTTCAAGTCCAGTAGACATTCTCTTCCACTGTTTCCACTGTTTCTGCTTGCTATTATTAAATGCCATTGAAAATAAGTCATCTTTTATATCTATTTCTGGAGTGTATAAGCTTCATTAACACTCGAACATGATTT
Source organism: Cricetiscus sungorus (assembly GCA_030556225.1). Classification (NCBI taxonomy): domain Eukaryota; kingdom Metazoa; phylum Chordata; class Mammalia; order Rodentia; family Cricetidae; genus Cricetiscus; species Cricetiscus sungorus. The sequence goes on along the minus strand of JANBXA010000729.1, from coordinate 8,262,262 downwards.
CTTTAAGATTATTTACTTTATTACTAAAGTAATTTAAAAGAAATGTATTCTGATGTTAATACAAAGGAAAATGGTAAAAGAAACAGTAAAATTATGTTGTAGAACAAGGTTATAGATTGTAACCATCCATTTCCTGTTGCAGGAGCACAATACCACAGACTGAGTGAGTTACAAACAAAGAAGTTTATTTTGGCTGAGGTTTGGAAGATCATATAAGTTTGTTGGCAACAGAGGCCAAAGGAATCCCAATACATGTGGAGGGCTTAGTCATGGAGCTCCATTTATCAATTCCCCAAAGTTTACCTCTAAACACTATAGTAAATTAAGATTTATCCCCTTAAAACCTCACTTTGGGGGTTTATTTTCAGCCCCCAAAGCCCTAGGGGTACTCAATATATGTCTGAACCATAGAATACATTTAATGAATACAACAATGTCACTTGTTCTGAGAAATGTAAAATGTCTGGTCACCCAGATAGAAAGGATGCTGAGAAACCAAAGAAAGGATTCCATGCAAGGCCAGCTTGGTGAACCAGTGGGTTTATTATAGTTATGTATAAGAGCACAAATGACTAAAATCACCAGAAATTCCCATAACCAGTATGTCTACTTCATTGCCGATCACATCAATGTTGACTCTAATACCTCAAGTCAATCTTCTACCTCTTATATACTCCTGAATTTAGGAAGACTACAGGCAGATAGAGTAGGAAGTACTGGTCACAGGAATCTCAGATGGGAGTCTCCAAATCACCATCCACGTCCAATTTTTTGGAGGGAATATTGCAGGATTATTACCACAGACCTAGCCACCACTGTGTTATTCTACTCATTCCATTGCCTTGAGTATGGACTCTTCTTTAAGTCACCACAGTAAATCCTCTTCATGATAGTGGTGATTTGGGTCCTGTAATGCATGTAAAGCTTGGTACTACAGCATGTATGTCTGCAGTCCTAGCATCCCCACATTAGATGGGAGGTGGAAACAGGAGAATTCTGGAAGCTCTTGAGCCAGCCAGCCTGGAAGACACAGTAGAGCATAAGACACCTGTCTTACACATGATTGAAGGTGAGGACCAGCACTCGAGGTTGTCCTCTGACTTACACACACACACACACACACACACACACACACACACACACAATTGTAACCCCCACACACAGAGATTTAAAACTATGTGAAATACTGATGTGTCAGGGGTTGGAGGAGGATGCAGAAAGTTGCTGCCAGGTGAACAAGACAGAGTTAAAGGAGACATAGAGTCCATGAGAAGTCTACTGCAGCTGTTTCTGCCACATAGCAATTACTAATTCTGGGCACTAATAGGTGATGAAATAGGGCTTTGCTCTTCACAGAACTGCTGCTGGGAGAACACAGCCAACAGTACCTCAGGAAGAGACAGCCTTGATCAGTGTTTTCTCCTTAGGTCATTTGCCATATCTGGGAGTTAGGTAGGAAGACCCATGGTACCTCTTATCAAAAACTCTTTGTAAAGCAGCGTGGAGTTCTCAGTGATTTTGTGACCCACAGGATAGTGATGGGAGAATGCTCTAGAAACAACCTCTCTAGGTTGGAAAACCTGGAAGGTCTGGAAGGCTGTGAAAAGTCAATGTATGCATAGATAACTGAGCACAGACCTGCTCTTAGTGCAACGTAGTAGCAGCCAATTTCTCCACATGATCGATCTTAGTTCTGTACACAATAACTTGAAGACAAAAGTAACAGACACCTAGGATTCTGAGGCTGGCTCTACCAGGATGCTTTGGAATTGACTTAACATTATTGGAGCACAGTACCCTTCTCTGACCTTGCTAAGTACTATCAACTAAAACACACAACTGTCACTTCAAAAGAGATAAGAGATAGCTTACTCTGGAGCTAAATATGAGAGACGATGCCTGACAACATGGTTTCAAGTTACCCCCAAATACCATGTTTTTATGTGGAGGCAGTTTTATCAAGTTCCTATAGCAATAGGACAACAGCAAAAAGTCATAAGTCAGTTTTCAAATACATTGGTAGAAACATGGAGCAGGCAGTCACATCAAAGCTTGAGAAATCTCAGCTATTGTCCTCAAATGCTATGTCAAGTCATCCTTTCCACTCTTGGCTGTTGGAAGCTTGTTAGGTTAATATATTCCACTTTTTTTCTTCTTATTTTACATATCGATCCCAGTTCCCTCTCCCTTTCTCTCTCCTTCCCATGCTCCCTGACCAAGCTCCCATCCCACCCCCACACCCCACTCCACAGGGAAGGTAGTGCCTTCCAGGAGGGATCAACAAAAATTGTCAAGTCATTTGTAGTATTAGGCCCTTATTTGTGGGCAAGGAATGACTTTTAGGGACCTAAAGATAGCTCAAGGTAAACTCTAATTATGCTCTGCACTAGCAACATTCCATCCTCTCCTCAATCACTGGCATTCCATTCAGTCAACCTTGCAGAATGTGTCAATTTGAAGATGCATCTTCTCCTGGCAACTTTCATTCACAGAACCTCCCTGGAAGGAAGGAACCAGCCATCCTCTTTTGGTAGCAAACATAATAGACCTCTTTCTTTTCTGAGTAGGTCAGGCACTTCAGAGAACCTACCTTGAGTCAACCATTCTGTGAGCATGCCCACAGCTTGCTGTAATAAATGAGACTTCAGGACAAAACCTAAGGAAGCTTGTTTAATGTACTGTTTGAGTGTCACATCTGCTCACTCCAGCGGCCATACATTTCATTCAGTGGGAGATTCTGGTCACAGTGATAATGGAAGAGAGTGTGCTTTGTAAAATGAAGCACAGACCTTGAAGGCACTCATAGTCTTAGCTTTACTTCTTTCAGATATTTATTTCTTTAAAGACAATAAGAAATATACAATATAAACACATGTGCCAACAAATACTCATGTGGGCTCAATATAACATGTAGGAAGGAGAACAAGAAAGGCTAACTATTAAGTGATGAGGAAGGTCTGAATGGAAGTAAAAGATACTTAAGTCATAAAGGATGGTATAAATTGTTTTTATAATTTCAACTCTGCCATGGATTTTTTGTTTATTTTGGGTGGTGGGTATGTGCATAAAATGTATTTGATAGTGCAAGTATGAAATCCATTGTGAAGAACCAGTTTTAGAGTGAGGAGTTTAACTATATAGAGATCAATGGGAGGCATAGACTTTGGTCTGCTTAATTTTGGTGTGTGATGTTTTATTCTTTTCTTTTGTTTCTCTATGTAACAGCCCTAGCTGTTCTGTAACTAGCTCTGTAGACTGGGTTGGCCTAGAACTCACATAGATCTGCCTGCCTCTCTCAGTGCTGGGATTAAAGGAATGTACTACTACCACCAAGCAGTGTGTAATTTCCCTACTTTTCAAATTCTTCACAATAGAATTTTAATTAAAGATAACTCCCTAAGTATACTAAGCTCATCTCAACTAACAGATCTGTCTGCCTGTCTCCCTACACTGAGATTAAAAGTGTATGCCATTAAACCTGGCAAAGTTCAGGGTTCAGTTTCCATTTTACATATACTTTATTCATTTGGTGTGTGTGTGTGTGTGTGTGTGTGTGTGTGTGTGTGTGTGTGCATGGGTGCACACACATGTACCAAGACCCAGGTTTGGAGGGCAGAAGACAGCTTACAGGAATCATTTCTGTCCTTTCACTAAGCAGGTCCTGGGGATTGAATTCAGTGGGAAAGCTTGACAGAAGGGATTTTACCCACTGAGTCATCTCAATGGCTACAAGTTCTTACTTTTAGATTGCACTGTACTGTCACCTCCCCAGAACCAATCCAGGAACAATTCCACTGCTCTACATGCCAGTCCTCCCTGTGACATTGGCTCTTCTCACTCACTGAACAATCAGAGCAAGAGCAAAAGGCCTGAGGCAGGATAATTGCCTAGGCCCACAAGGGTAAAACTGTCTGCCTTTGGGGATTTAACCTGTGAGCAGGGGTCATGCTGCTGAACACTTTTATCCACCCTAACCTGAAAGACACTGGCACATAACTGAGCAGGTAGTACCAGCCTGAATTCTGAGTACTGAGACTTTGCCAGCAATTCATTTCTGCAACAAGTTTAAATAACGTAACTCTTCATGCATTATGAACATTTCGGATAAATAATATAATCAGGTAATGTGCTTGGTTTTCACTAGCATCTCAAATCTGCAATAAGGTAATTGACATAGAAATTATTGATAAACCTGAAGCAAGTGTTTCTTTCCCTCAGTGAGCACTTGCTGGAATCTAAATAAAATCTCATTGTCGTGGTTGAACACACCACCATCACCATGTAGTATATGCACTCTGCAGGGGCTTGGTTAATTCCTTCCATTTCTGTGCTACAAAGGAAGGAAATGAGAAATTGAAGGCTTTCAATCCCTCCCCCCCCTCACTTCAAGGGATGATCATCTGTATATTGCTCTTAACGACTTTTATTTCAGGCTGGAATCACTTAGAAGTTCTCAGTACAGACAGTCTGTGTCTCTCATAATCAGTTCCTGGCATTTTTCTCCAGTATCCTTCCTTCTCATGGCCAAATGTCTTTAACCTTGTCACTGATTTTGACAGTGTCTAGACTGATTTACATTCCTACAAGCAGTGAATAAGAGAACCTCTCTTTCTGTATTCTCTCCAGCATTTGTTATTTGTTCTTTTTGTGGTAGCCATTCTTTCTGGGGTAAAAGTGCATAATGACTCTGTTTAACAGAGACCAAAATTTTCCTTTAACCTCAAGTTACATTGCCTTACATTGTCGGTTCTGAGCTGTGAATAATGATCACATCATGAATACAGTCAAGGCTCTCGGGCAGCAGTTTTCTGATATGTGACCATTTGGGGGTCACATATCAGATATCCTGCATATCAGTATTTACACTATGATTCATAACAGTAGCATAAATAAAAGTTATGAGGTATGAAGTAGAGTTATGAGTTATGAAGTTATGAAGTAAGTATGGTTGGGGTCACCACAAGGAACTGTATTAAAGGCTCACAGCATTAGGAAGAACCACTGTTCTAGGATACAGAAGTAATGATCACCAGTGGGGATGAAAGAAGCAAATGAGAAAAGGACAGGAATCTAGGACAGGGACAGTCACGTCCAATCAAATCCCTTCTAGACTAAAGAAAATGAAGAAATTTCACACTGGCTTCTGGATGCTATTTATAAGGGGTGATATTGAGTTAGGTCATTGCTGGTAAATGGTTGTCTGCACATACTTGATGGTCCCAATATTAGGTCCCTCATGGATGTGTAGGATTTTTTTCTTCATTTTTTTCTTTCCTTCCCTCTTTCTTTCATCCTTCCTCTCCCTCTCTCACTTTCTCTAACCTTCCTTCACTATGTAGCCAAGAATGACCTTGATATGTGATCCTCCTGCCCCCAACTCTCTAACTCTGGGATTATAGACATGTACATGGCCAGTTGATGATGTTTTAGGGATTTGAACCTATAGCTTTCTACATGTAATGAAGTTAAGTAAGTGTGGTTTTATTTGACTCAGTAATTGTGGAGCCAATTCTCTTTTCAGTTTAGGCTAATTTATATGACTTTATAATTTCCATACTGTTTTAAATTTTGACTCATTTCTTTTGTGTGTGTATGTATATGTGTCTGTGAATGTAAGTGGGAAACCCCACAGTACAAATGGAGAAATTACAGAACATATCTCATGGGTTGGTTCTTTTCTGTATTAAATTAAGCCATCAGGCCTATGCACAACTGCCTTTATCTACTTAGCCAATTTGCTAGCCTAAATTTTTATCTTATTGTCTTATATTATCTGTCAATATGTCATTTGCTAAAGTTATTTGACATTACTGAGACAGTAACTCATAGCAAACTTAGAATTTTTAATTTTTTTATTTTAACACGGTGTTTAGTTTTATAAAACTTAACATCAGAAATACTAACCTCCTATTATCTGAAAATGAACTTTTTCCATTAAGAAATGCTATTTTCCAAAGAAGCTGTGCTATGTCTCACCTTCATTCACTTCCCCCACACATCTCACAAAGTGAGATTTCAAATTGTATTCATGCCTTCCCTGGGTTCTTTTCATTTCCAAGCATAAAGTGACAGAGTTTAGGTATTTGCACTTTTCCAGGTCTCCGGCTTGCTTCCACCTCATAGATTTTAAATTAAGATTGCTCTTATAGTATGTCGTTTTTTACCAAAAACTTGTTTTTAAGGTTGTCAAGCCCATGAGAAGGGTTGAAGACTTGCATAATGACTATCCACTCTATTGCTTTCATCTGGATTCATGACGGTCCATCACTTACTATATGGGCTGTTATTATATGGTCCCTCAAAGGCCTTTGTAGTGTTGAAGAGATAGCTCACCAGGTAAATTGCTTGAGTTAGAAGCGTGAGTTCCAGCCCCCGAACCCATGTTGGAAAACTTGAGTGTCATGGCACATACTTGTAAACTCAGTGCTGGAGAAGTGGAGATACATGGGACCCTAGAGCTTGGTGGCAAGGTACTCTAATTCTTATAGATGGGTGAACTCCAGGCCAGTGAGAAACCCTATCTCAAAGGAAGAAAGAAAGGTGAGGGAGAGAGAAAATGGTACCTGAAAATAATATCACACTTTGTCCTTTGAGTCCACTTGCATAAGCACACATATGCACCTGCACACCCAAGCAAAGTTGCAGACATATAAACATGCACCTAAATGAACACTCACACCACACACACACACACACGCACACACACACGACTTGTTTCCCCAAATGATGCAATTGGAAGGTGCTGAAACCATAAGAAATGAAACCAAAGGGAGGCTCCAGATCACTGAAGCCTCCAGATCACTCAGTCCTTAGAGATACAGCAAAAAGGGTGGTTTCTTCTTCCTTTATCACTTCTAACCATGAGGTGAGCATTTTCCCTGTGGGAAGCACTCCTGATGTGAAGTGCTAATTCACTAAAAGTATGAAAGCAATTGTTTCAATCAATGGCTAAAACTTCTACAACTGTGAGCCAAAGTAAAGCTTTTTCCCTTTTTTTATTGTCTGTTATATTTTATAGTATTGGAAAGCTGACTAATATATATGCTTTCTCCTTTTCATGTTTCTTCTTCTCTATTTAAGATACATACATACTATACATTAATCTTTGTTAAATTACTTACAGATATGCTACATATATGAAAATACATCTAAATACCTGAACATTTATTCCTTGAAGACATTCTTTTATATATACCAAAAATATCCATGTAATTCTCCAGAAAATAAAAATTTATTAAACAATAATATCATGTCACAATCTTTTTAATAAATCCATAACTGGCCCTCAAATAGTCTTATAGCTAGAAGACATTTTAATGCTAGAACAAATGATGGCCACAGCGGTTGTATATAAGATAAATGTCCCAAATAACCTGTAGTCATTTGAATATTTGGTCCCCTAGTTGGTGGTGCTGTTTCAGAAGGCTTAAAATGTTTGGAACTGCTGAAGGAGGTACATCACTGGTGGTGTGCTCTGAACTTTAAACCCTCATACCATTTTAAGTTTGTTCTGTTTCTTGCTCCAGGGTTGAGGATGTGAGCTCAGATTGGTGCTCTAGCCACCATGCCTGCCTGCTACCATATTTCCCTACCACAATGGTAATGGACAGACTCTAACCCTGTAGAACTATAAGCGCAAATAAACTTTTTTCTTCTACAAGTTGCCTAGGACATGGTATTTTATGACAGCAATAGAAAATTAACCTACATAACCCATATTGTAGTTTGTCACTCCATCTCCTTAAGGCAGTGCATTTGCCTTCTTAGTATTGTTCCAGGTGGTGACATTTTATTACTAAAGACATCCTACAATGGAGGTCTATATGATTTTATTGTCATGAATAGATCGAGAGTGAACATTTTGACAAGGACATTGCACAATGATACACTTTCAGAGTCACTCATTACTGGTGATGGAAATGTGATGGTCAATAAGGGTGCTGTTTGTAATAACACTCCACTGTAGAGATATTATTTGCCCTTGGAGAGGAAGGACACAGACACTCATTCTGGTAACACATGAAATGCTAAATTGACTAAGTGATCATGCTTACCACTTAATCTTACCATAGGTAGGCAGGCGAACTTACTTATACCTGAATTTCTTTTCATTGTTACCTCTTTTTGTCTTGTCTCCAATCTGGTTAGTTAGATGTCATGGTAGTTTGAATGTAATTGGCCCCCCAGACATTCATAGGGAGTGACACTATCGGGGCTGTGGATTTGTTGCAATAGTTATGACCTTGTTGGAGGAAGTGGGTCACCCTAGGGATAGATTTTGAGGTCCCTTATGATCAAGCCACACCCAGTGTCCTAGTCCACTTCTTGTTGCCTGCAGATCAAGATTTAGGACTCTTAGAGCTCCTTCTACAGTGTCTTGTCTGCCTGCATGCTGCCATGTCCCACCATGAAGATAATGGGCTTAACCTCTGAAACATAAACCCTGACTCCCCCCACCATGTAATTAAATTTCTTTTATAAGAGCTGCCATGGCCATGGTATTTCTTCACAGCAATAGAATTCCTAACTAAGAAGAAGTTTTAATACATGATCCATTATTTGTCTTCTGTAAGCTTTTCGTATAAATTTGCTCCCAGAAAAATTTGAGTGGGCAAATGAAAGGAGCTGAAGCTCTGGCAGAAACTGCGCTACTAGACTGTTCCTCAACACCAAGAACTAGAAAGAGTGGTTCAAATACTGAGAGAGAATTCTGGAACAGTCTTATTTCATCAAAATAAATTTGTTTACTAGAATTTAATGAGTGGGCTTAGGGAAGGTTGATGGGAGATGTCATTCTATAAATATGTTTTTTTGTATTGGTTAATGAATAAAGCATTGTTGGCCAATAGAAAAGCAAGATAGTGGGGACTAGAAGACTAGGTGGAAAGAGGAAGTAGTAGAGAGGAATCAACATGGACAGACTTAAAAAAACAGAGGTCCAGGCCCAATCTCCGGTAAGATGAGACCATGAAGAAATACTTAGATTAATAGAAATGAGTTAATAATTAAGACAGCACTAGCTAATAAGAAATTATAGTAACAGGCTGACAGCATTGTATCTAATACAGCATCTGTGTGCTATTTGGGGCTGGTACAGCAGTGGGACCTGACCAGCAGGGAAAACTACTCATAACAGAAAGGGTCTTGTGACTGTCAAGTGTTTCTGTTGACAGGATTCACAAGATCAAGTGTCTTTGGGAGACATTCTGATGTCATCTCAATCTAATTCTGTTTCTTCATCTGAGAACTCCCCTCAGTGTGTTCATCAGAGGTTCCAAGTCTGATTTCCTGACTACAGCCATTAGTTTCAGGGTAGAGATATGACCCACACAGAGCCCCTTAAGTACCTCAATTTTGTCACCATTATTTACTGGACTACTTGTCTAAGGGGAGCACTGAGATCCCTTCCTCAGTACTACAAAACATGGACCATCTCCTGTTGAAGTGGGAACTAACACCTGCACATTAGATTGTGGTCATATCCTCTACCATCCATAGGAAATGATTTTTTTATGATCAAGAATTAAGCAAATATGAAGAAATAGACACAAGGTAAGCTAACAGAATATTCTGCAGGTATTCAGACCTCTCACTTCATGTGGTTTAAGTCTAGCCTATCGTCTTGCTAACTGTATTTTCAATTCCTCACACAAATGCAAAAATCAAAGTATCTGCAAGTGCTTAAAGTAAGCAAATTGACCCATTTAAACATTTTAAAGATTTGTTTTATGTTTGTTAAGTATTTGTGTCTGTGTAAGTGGGTATATGTATATAAGTGTCCAAACACATGCGTGTTCTCAGAGGCCAGAAGAGGGAATCACATTCTCTGGAGCTGGAGTTACAGATACTTTCTAGGCATCTGACTTGTGGACTTCAAACCAAACTCAAGTCCTCTGGAAAAGTGGTAACTGCTCTTAACCAAGAAAGAAATCTCATCAGCTCCATATCCAAAGTTTTACACTTGAAATTGTATCCAAAATTATCTTAACTACCAAAGAAAACACTAGGTATCTAAATAGTCTCCTTCTAAGTTATCTATTACTAATTACTTTCTAGCATGCTTGTTTAGGAACTCAGACATAAGCAAATAGAACATATGGACATAAAAAACATAAATAAATAACTTCTGGGGGCCTAGAGAGATGTCCTAGTGGTTAAGAGCAATCACAAGGATGAGAGTTTAGATTCTAGCACTTAGATAACAAAGCCAGGCAACCAGAAAATGCCAATAAGCATAGTTCCAAGGGATGCATTATCTTCTGGCTCCCATGCATGGACTTGTGCATACACATACACACACACACACACACACACACACACACACACACACACACACACACAAAACCCTCAAATTTTCATGTGTTCACATGAAAAAATAAATCTTATTTAAATTCCTTTAAAGAAAAGTGGGCTATGTACACTAATGGTAATTCTTTCCTTGGTGGTCCTAGGTCAAGTTTCCTAGGGCTTCTTTGTCCATTCATTCCTTGGCCTTTGTCTACATAAAAGTCACTGAGATCTACCTCACCTTAGAGATTTCCCAATGACAGAATAAATAAAGTAACCCAGTTAGCACTTTTTCTTCTTCCTTGTGTCTACAGAGACAGATGGATGCATAGAACATGTGCAGAAAAGGATGGAGATGGGAAGGGCAAATGGCCTGTCAGAGGATATGGATGCCAAGCTATAAAAATCACAGAGCATATTTGCTCATGACAGGATTAATTCCTTGACTAGATCTATAACCTTTAGTTATAGCAGCGTTGAACATCACTCTGGGGCTGCCAGGCAATTGTGGCTGCAACTAGAAAGGCCTGCCTGTCTTGCTTCTCTCTCTTGATGGACACACATAAAGTTCTTTTAGGCAACCTCAAGCTCATGGAAACCAGTGTTTCTTTTCACCCTTGGAGCTGAGCCCTCCCTCAAGACTTCTCAGTTAATAAACAAAACTGGGCTAGTTATGACACAGGTTACCTATATATTAGAATTCACCCTTGTCCTGAAATAACTCTGAAGTGACACTGGTATGTCAATGACACTGATATGGTGCATAAATTTCACATGTGCTCACACAACATGATCATGTAGTTACAGACAAGGACTACTTCCAGGCAAATACATAAGGACTAAGTAAATCAAAGAATTCTGAGAGAGTTCACCATGTATAGCCTTCTGATAGATGTATGTGGATAACATAGTTATATTTGTGAAAATACTATTTTTTAGTGGGTAGGATAGGAAATTCTAGAAAGTCTCCCTATCTCTGGTTTCAATAAGATCAATGTCTGCCTTAAAGTGAACCAGCCAGTAATCTCCTAGGAATTGATTCAGACAGACTACAATTATTTACTTTGATATGGACTAGCCCATTTTCTAACCAATATTCAGGGGGGAGAAAAAGCCAGGATAAATCAGTGGGTATCAATGTTGAAATGAATTACCACAAAAGATTGAATTTAGTTTCTCATTAGATGAATGGATATATAAAATTCAGTGCATGTGCACTAGGAGTTATATTCAGAAAAAAAAATGAAGCTGGAGATCACTGTGTTATGTTAAACAAGCCAGACTAAGAATGACAAATATCATATCTGTCCTCTCAATGCAGAAAATACATTCTTTTCCATAGGGTATTTGTTTCATTATTGGGCTTTAAACATCAGCTGAATAGTTCTACATGTGTATATAACACATCTAACCACACTCACCCTCTGCTTTCTCTTACGCTCTTCTCAAAGCCATCACATTCTCTCCCACTCTGTCTTCATAAAACTTTTATGTCTTTTTGTTTTGTTTTAGTGTCTGCTTTGTGACTCACTGAGTTAAACCAGAGCCACTCCTGTGTACATGATGTGAAGCTATTCATTAGAGTGTGAATAACACAATAGTGGATTCATTGCTGAAGACAATGACTTCCTCTCTTCTTGCAGCCTTTGACTCCCATTTGCCCTATGTGAGACAAGGGTCCTTGAGTTTCTCCCCTATCTGACCAAATTTATGTGTATATCTTGCACAAGCAACTACAGCTATTATGAGTTTGTAAGTGTTAGGGACACACCATGCCTATGACATGAAAGAAAAAACGAAAAATTTTAAAAGAAGGAAACCAACAGGAGAAAGTGGGGAGGACAGAGAGGAGGACAGAGCCAGGACATCAGTATACTTGCTTGCACTTAGCCAAAAAGTCAAGTTAGTATGGCCACACTATGACATGCAGGTGCAAAAAATATTATAATGAAGCCCATGGTTTCTTATAATGAATATATATTTATTAAGAAAAGACCAGTCTCTGACTCTGGCTGCCAATGAAATGTAAGATTTGAGGAGAGTACAGTAGTTTAAATGACTTGAGTGTTATTTGACAGGGTTTTTCATAATCACATAATTATAATAAATACATTCTCAATATGATGGACATATTAAAAATTAAAATAAGGAAAAAGCTAATATATGTTTAGCAATACATACACATGTACACATAACCACACATACAAACATACACTCATATATACATTCACACATACAACCACACACATACAGACTCATACATAAGTTCATATACACATTCATACTCAAATACCCTCCATATAAATACATACATTCTTAAAGATACATAAACTCTACCCTACACATTCACATACATACACATACATATACATAAATATACAAACACACACACCACACACACTCATACCCCACACACACTTATTGATACCTTGAACTTTGGGTATCATTACTCAGCACTTTCTTACCTGTCTGTTAATGTTCAGTATTTATCACTATTTTGTTCTATACTTAATGTTTCTTATTTTGAACCACCAAGTTTCAGGATGGCTTGGTACCCAATACAGTCACATTCTCTAATTTGTTTCTCCTCTGAGATAAAAGAAAGAAAATTAGGGATGGGAATTTAACTATGGAAAGACAGGATTTAATATGAACAAGACTTTGGGTTTGTTTAGTCCTTGGTGATTATAACATACATATAATCATTATTATTGACCATATTTGTTCTGCTAAATTCCCAAACATCACAGGTAATTGGCCACATAACTCTAAGTATAGCCACAACCCCAGATTCCAGAACCTAGAATCTACGCCAGATCCAGACATCCCCTAGAGACATTAGCCTCAGAGCAATTACACGACCAGCCCCAAACAAATCTTGACACTGGTAATTAAGGTTGGATATAAAGTGTTCCCCTAAAGACCCATGGTTGAAGGTTTGGTCCCTAGACATCAGTGCTGAAAGGTGACTAGATCTTGAGGTTCCTAAATTTATCATTAAATTCAAGCATGAGTTTATAGCTGAATGAGCTATTAGAAGGTAGGAACTAAGTAGAAGAAATGGTAATCAGTAGGGATTACCCTATCCTCAGACCTTCCTCCTTTTCTCTCTCTCTGATGTGCCTGTCTCCCCCAACCCAGGGTTTTGAGCTGTTTGGCCAATCATTTCTTTTCTACCATGCCCATTCAACAAGATGCTGTGCGTCACCCCAGTCACACATTTAGCTGGACTGAGACACCTTTCCTCTAAGTTGATTGTCTCAAGATTTTTGTCATAGCAACAGAAAACTGAATAACACACCGAGATGCTCACTCATTGGGGTCTTTGCTTCTAGAAGCTCTTGACTTAGTCCTTTATTCAAAGTTTTCTAAATTTTTCCTTTTGCTAACATTGCCCCCAAGAAACATACTTCTGAAAGGGAGGAAGAAGATATAGTCTCACTCTTCAAAAAACATAGCATCCAAAGGGGTGAGATGAGTCCATTGGCAAAATTGAACCAGCAGTTAACTGATAACTTAACTCTTTACTGATAGCATATACCTGTTTGCAAAGGTATGTCCATGGGATGCATACCCCAGGACAGCTATTATTGTGGCCCTGCATGTTTGTAGACCTTCATGTCCTGGGCAAACCTGGACATGAAGCTGCAGATTCCCTTCTTCAGTCCCTCACCACAGCTTGTTCTTTGATCTTCAGAACATAAACCTCTACTTCTTCCTGTTGGGATAGGGATCCAAAACACATCTATATCTTGGCATCTTAGGTAACCATCCCCTACTGCTTTCCCCTCTGAGTGTGACTTGTGTATCTCAGATCTGTTTCTGAAGTCACATTCTGTCCCTGCCCTGTGGGAAGATCCCAGCCATCTGCCCTCATTTCTAAATGTCTATCTGGAAATGTGGTTGCCTCTTTCACTGATGGATCTAATTCTCTACCAGCTAATGCAAGAGTGTGACTCCAGATGCTTGTGGCCTCAGGCCCCTCCCAATACTATCTGTTGATACAGCTTTGATATTTCCATTGTTGTCCTACTCAGCTCTCTCAAAAACATGTCCTTCTGCATGTGTTCCAATATCTCCACACCTCCATCTGCCTCTTCACTAGTTTAGTGTGTTTTTTATATATCAAAAATATGGATTAGGATCATGAAGAACTCAAAAAATATACTCCCCGGAGATATTTGGAGGAATAACCAGAGGACAGGGAAGACAGGTTGTGTTCCCCATTCTAGATACCTACATGAAACTCGGTGATAAAACTTCAGAACAGGCAGATAATGCATTGCATCAGTGACCCATCCCCAACACTCTCCCTGCTCTGTAACACGGTGAAAGCAAAGACAATAAACAAAGATTTAGTGACAAGAATACCTGTTGCCAGAGAGAGCAGAACAGCAGCCACAAGACATGACAAAGGACAGGAGCCAGGTCCCTGTTTAGTCTGCAAACAACCTTGAGGAAACATTGAACTCCTGTGCAGATCTCAGATTATTCAGCTGGGGATCCCTGTGCTCTGGAAAAGCCACCATCAATCACCCTTAACTTCTGCAGCTCATTTTTCTCATAGCAGCAAGTGTAAATAAAAAATAAATCTTCCCTGAAGGCAAAGCTAATGGCTACCCATTAAAGTGAGCCTGCTTGGCCTAAATATATAGTGAGCAGGGTGTCTATAATTCTGCATGAAATGAAAACAATGTTTCTGAAACAGCCAGGGTGCAAGCAGGATCATTATTGGGTTGTATTTAATAATGGTAAATATTAAATGTAGCTTGAGATTCCCAGAAGCCAATTTAAATTGGTAAGAAAAAATAAAATTAGGGTTAAAGATGACTGATTTGTGCATGCTTCATATAACTTGTGTTTGAATTTCAAAACTGTGCCAGGGTTTGGGAACTGTCAAAACATGAATCAAGAGAAGTGGGGTGGGAGGAAACTATAGCTGTAATGTCAAATGTAGAGGCCAGTATAAGTGGCAAGATAACCCTTTGAGTTTGTGCACAAGCTGGAGTGAGTTGGAACCCACTGTTTCTGTGAACCATAATATCCCACCATTCTAGTGCCACATACATTTTTCAGAGGTGCTCAGTTTCAATTCTGTAAGTAAAGTTTGGAGTGACTAAATATATATATAGCCTCATAGGAAGGGAGGACACTAGCCTCTTATGATCTTTCTAATTCCATACTTACTAGTTTTTCCATGAAAAACCAGCACTTCTACTCGAGAACCGGAGAGCAGCCTCCAACTCTCCACTTACTGTGACTTAGAATTCAAACACATGTTCTCCTTGATGTGAGATTATGTGGTCAGAAGACCTTGGAGGATTGGTTTTAGTGTTAAGGTGCCAAGTCCCAGCACCAGAGATCAGCACAGGCTTCACATTTCATGACCTCAGCAGACCAAATCCACAGACAATAGGTGAGTGCAAAGGAAAGAAGTTTGGTGAGTGTCAGGGGTAGGGCAGAGTGATGTTGAGATTGGTACAGGGCCCAGAAGTACATTGCTGTTGCCTGGTTTCCTTGCATATTTAAATGGGTACTTTGAAAAGGGTGGGAGGACTATACCAGGAGTACTGTTAGTACCTCTGTAGTTTTTCAAGAAACCAGAATGTGCTCAGCCATAGTAAACAAACAGAAACCTTTGGCTCAGAGCCACATACTGAATGCCTGGTAAGGCCAAAGTGATAGCCTCAAAATCACTATGAAAGCAAACCTCTGTACATGTCTGAACATGTAAAAGATTCTAGGTTGGGGTAACTGAGGTGCAACACCCCACCCAAAATGTGGATGTTTCCACACAATGGGCTAGAATCTGGGACTGAATAAGAAGCAAGCTGAGAACCAACATGTATCTCTCTGTTTATTGACCACAGGTATAATGTGTCCAGTTGCCTGTGCTCCTACACCATGTCTTATCCACCATAATAGACTATACATTCAACCTATGAACCAAAACTAAATCATCCTTCCTTCACTTGTTTTTCAGGTATTTTGACACAGTAATGAAAAAAATTAACAAATGCACATACACACTGATGAACATTACACATGTAAGTCTTATGACATTCTGTCTTAATTCAAAGACTCGTTAAATATTTACAAAGAGCCATTGTTCCTTCATAGCATATTTTCCTTTACCCCATTATACTTCATTCATATATTCATATATACATATGAATATGTATATCCTATTTTGAATAGTTTAAAATTTCATTTACAGTCTAAAATTTTTTCACTACTGTTGTTAGCTGTAGCATGATTGCTTTGCCTGATCAATATTTAACTCAAACCTTTTTTTGAGAAAGCCTTTATAGGATTTGAAAACACTGCCATAAAACATTCTATGTGTTGCTCACAAGGGTCAGCATCTCCATGCTCTTGCAAAAAATTCTGCATTCTTCTCATCTCAGGTTATTGACATAGCAGAGGTCATAGCACAGCTCATGTTGACTCAGCTGGGTAGGAACAAGGTATGTGAACCCAGAGTTTTCTCTCTGGTCTGATCCATGGTCACAGTTGACCCTCTGTAAAGGCTTTATTTGTTTACCTACAGAGTATCAGAGATAACAGGAACAATGGACTTTAATTTTCAAATAGAACAATGTCAGCCAGTTCAGAGAAGTCAAGAAAGGATTGAAGATGATAAAGAAGTGACAGGTTCTTACTCATTAAAGGAATAAGGACATAGAGGAAGGAACAAGTGAGATATTTCTCAGTAACTTCCAATAGCATTCAATAGAGATGACACCGGGGCCAGTAATTCACTGGTTCAGTTACTAAACTTAGCACAAAATTAATGTGCCTATAAGGAAGACTACACCAACATGTCCAAATAAAAGAAGACACAGAGATGGTGTCAAGGTATAGGTGCATAAGAAGCCTCACACTCCCATGATTACCATGTATCTTCCTGGCACTGTGGGCATATAGAGTGATCAGAATATATCGCCTGGGTTTGCACGATTCTCAAACCACCTAATGGTACTTCTTAGAATGTATCACCATCAATAAGTTATATGCAAATACATTAGTAATGTTTAGAACATTCTAGAGACTAGGTTTGTGACATTGAAATAAAATTATCCTTCTATGCAAGTTGACTATGTTACAGTATAATGAATTTTACAGTAACAATTTTTATTTGATAAAATGCTTGCTACACAAACATAAGGAACGAGGTTAGATCCTCATCTCCATGTGACAAGCCAGGTGTGGTAGTGTGAGCCAGTAATCCTAACACAGGATGGGGCACAGGATGAGCCCAGAGACTCTCTAGTCAACCACTCTGATGAACTCCAGGTGCAGTAAGAGACCCTCTCACAAAATGTAAGGACAGACTTCAGAGATGGCTAAGTTCTTAAAAGCACATACTGCTCTTCCAGAGGACCCAAATTCAGCTTTTAGCATCCAGCTATTGGGGCTCACAATGACTTGAGGAGATCTAATGACCTCTTTCCCTTCAGTTACCACCAGAATATACCCACATAGAAACATATATGTACGTATAGGTAAAAATAAAAAAATAAATCTCAGTAAATATAAAAAATAGAGAAAAATATTTAAAATTGACTTTTGATCTCTACATGAATGTACACTCATCCCTGTATACCTACCTACATACACACATGATATATGTACCATACACACAGAATCTTTATATATATATATATATATACATATATATATATGTATATATATATATATATATATATATATATATATTTGCCTTTTTACATCAATAATTTTAGTGTTGTGGGATCCTGGACCATTTTTAATATCATTATATTTTAAATATGAAATGTCCCTATATACTCTTCTCTTTCATTACTTATTCCCAGTTGGTGGTGTAGTTTTGGCATGCTGCAAAAGCTTTAGATCTACCTGGAAGATACGGACCATGCAGATCAGGCCATGATACAAGATCTACCATGATAAAAGAAAGCTCCACCATTAAACCCCAGTTATTAGTAACTCCATCATGTCTCCCCATGATAAAGTAGACTTAAAACCATGAGCCAAAATAAATCCCTCCTTTCTTAAATGCTCTAGCCCCAGCCCAGGGGACCCTGAGGGAGGGAATGAGAATGAGGGGACAAGAGACATAAGAGATAGAGACAAGACAGCATTCTGATCAAGTTTCATTTAATAAATATAACAACAGGGTTTAAATAGTGGAGAAATGAGGGAATGGGCAAAAGAGAGGATGAGAGGGAGGCAGAATGTCCTTACAAGCAGGATACAGGTATTTTGCTATAAGATAAATTGCTATATGATAAGCCTGAGCTGGGACTCTTACAAGGTCAGACTGCACCATATGCTTAACAGGAGAACAGTCATAGGGGAATGGAAAATTACCAGTATGTTAGTATCTAAGAGAGTAGTAGGAAAGATGGCTGTTAGGATGTTAACTTTGCTGTGGGGTTCCACACACTTAAAGTTCTTCTGTTGATGCTTTGTTACAGTGAAAAGTCATTTTTACACTTGCCCAAAAGTGTTAAACCAGGGTCGTTTCTACACATGATTGGAATACAGCCATAAGCCAATGTTTTGAGAAGGTGCCTTCAGGTTGTACAATGTAACACATAAAACTGTAAAAAATAAGCAAACACCATCCCTGTCCACAGAACACTTAGTCAAGTGGGACAATTAGAGAGGTTTTCAAACGAGAATGGCACAAAGAAGATACAAAAGCAAGAGATGATACTTAAGATCCCACTAAGCTACCAGAATGTTCAAATTCTAATGGAGAACACCCACCTGTCCATATTTGGGGGCCAGACCAGCTGAACACCACTCAGTCTCCAGCCATACAGGAGTGTCTCCATATTTGTTAGATAACCAATGATATTTTTCCCTGGGGAGAGTAAAGGTGTCAAATCAGGTCCATCCAACTGCTCCATCATTGAGTATCATGTGAGTTAGAGTTCAAGCAGCTACCAAATTGGGGGCATAAGAGTGAAAAAGATAAGGAGAGGCACAAAATCAGACAATATTAAACACACACACACACATACACACATGAAAAATTAATTTATTAACTTAGAACAAACATCAGTAAGCACACTGTAAAAGGTTGACCAATGCTCATTAAATAGTAAGTGTTATAAGACAAGTTAATGATCATTTCTATAGACATTAGACACAAAAGACCACATGTGTCACCTGACTATATCATAGCTGAGGCCCTGGTATAGCCATGTATGATGGAAAGGTAACATTCAGGCTTTTCAGAATTTTACTGATAAATTATAGCCATATAATACTAAGAACCATGATTTTCAAGACATTTATGTTAGTAGATAAAATCTACAATCAGAAGCAGACATTCATCTAATATCTTTAGTGTATAATGCTCTTTTAGTGTAAGAAAATATATAGTAATAGAAGTTGAAAAGTGAGATATGTTAAATCCAGAGAGAAGTCTGAAAACACATACTAATGGGACTCCTGGGTAATGAATTGAGGACAATGTTAAATCAGCTGGCTAACAAGGGGCTATGTGATTTGTGTTATCAGGTATTTCCATTCTAATAGTGTGTGTGTGTGTGTGTGTGTGTGTGTGTGTGTGTGTGTGTGTGTTGTTAATAAATATCTTTCAGGCCCATAAGAACACTTGGGTTAGTTACTAGGAATCATTCAACTCCCAATGGAGATAAAAATCATATTCTCTAGCACAAAACTTTAAATCTTTCTACATAGCAATGAGAGTTTTGTTAAATGGGAAATATGGATAGTGACAAGAATAACTTTCATTTTAAGAGCAGCAGCAGTGTTGACAACAGGAGCTCTGCTGTGCTTAGTGGCACTGTGAACGGTTTGCATGTAGCTTGAAAATCATCCCTTCAAACTTGTGTCATCCACTGTATACTTTTGGTGACTATCAAAAATTGAATCAAAGACCCATACATAAATCCACACACCTATGGAAACCTGGTTTTTCACAAAGAAGCCAAAACTATACAAAGACAAAAGAAAAGAAAGCATCTTGGAAAAAAAATATGGTGCTGGCATAACTGGATGTTATCACATAGAAAATGCAAATAGATGTATTGTTCCAAAGCTCAAGTCCAAGTGGATTCAAGACCTCAACATAAATCTAGTTACACTGAACCTGATAGAAGAGAAAGTAGAGAATAACCAGTTACACTGAACCTCATAGAAGTGAAAGTGGGGAATAACCTTGAACATATTGACACAGAAAACAACTTCCAAAATAGAATACCAGTAGAACAGACACAGAGATCAATAATTAATAAATGGGACCTCAAGGCAAAGAACACTGTTAATAGGACAAAACAGCAGCCTACAGAATGGAAAAAGATCTTTACAGACCCCACACCCAATAGAGGGCTAATTTTCAAAATATATAAAGAATTTAAAAAACTAAACATCAAAAAAGCCCCCAAATAATCCAATTAAAAAATGGGATACAGACCTAACTGGAGAATTCTCAATAGAAGAATCTAAAATGGCATAGAAACACTTAAACAAATGTTCATCCTTAGCCAACAGGGAAATGCAAATCAAAATTACTCCGAGATTCCATCTTATGCCTGTCAGAATGGCTAAGATCAAAAACAAAAATGACTGCTTATGCTGGAAAAAATGTGGAACACTCCTCCATTGCTGGTGGGAGTGAAAACTTGTACAACCACTTTGGAAATCAATAAGGTGGTTTCTCAGAAAATAGGGAATCAATCAACCTCAAGACATAGATACACCACTCTTGGGTATATACCCAAAGAATACCACAAGGATAGTTGCTCAACTATGTTCATAGCAGCTTTATTTTTAATAACCAGAAATTAAAACAACCTAGATGCCCCTCAACTAAAGAATGGATAAAGAAAATGTGGTACATTTATACAATGGAGTATTACTCAGCTGTTGTTTATGTTAATAGATAAAATTAGATGAATGTCTTCTTCTGACTGTAGATTTAACATAAACAAGAAGAACACCAGAAAATTTAAGGCAAATAGATGGAACTAGGAAAACACATTATGAGTGAAGTAGACTAGATTGAGAAAGACGTTGCATGTACTCACTCAGATGTGGATATTATCTATAAAATAAAGTATAAATATACTTCAATCCATAGGCCTAAAGAGACAAGGTAACAAGAGGGGTCTTTGGGGGAATGCCAGGATCTCCCTGGGCAAGGGAAACAGAAGCAATCAGGCTGGGAGACAGAAAGGAAGAATACTGAAACAGACTACTGGAAAGCTGGTGGGCATTTTGGGATTAGGCAAAAATCCAGTACAAGGGAATCCCCCAGGAATTTACAAGGATGATCCCAGCTAAGACTCCTTGCAATAGTGGATATGTAGCCTGAACTGGCTATCTCCTTTGACCAGGCAAGACTTGAAAGACTGAATACCAACCCAGCCACATAATTCTTAACCTACAGTCTGTCCTTCCTATGGGATATGCTGGGGTAAGAGTGGCCCCTACTTAAGGGAATGGCCAACCAAATACCAGTCTAGTATAAAACTCATGCCAGGAAAGCCCACCCCTGACACTGCCTGAAGTGCCAGGACTCACAGTCTAGGGTGACACAGAGACCTAGGAAGAGTACCAAACATGACTGGAGGTAAAAGGTTAATATAATGCCTAATGATATTCTGCTATACACTTAAATTGTCATCAGAGAGGCTTCATCCATCCCAGCAACTGGTGGAAACAAAAGTAGACCCATAGTCAAACATAAGGCAGAGCTTGGGAAATTATGCAGAAGATGGAGAGAAAGAATTGTAGGAGACAAAGAAGTCAAGGACACCACCAGAAAACTCACAGAATCAACTAACCTGAGTTCACAGGGGTCACAGAGACTGAAATGACAACCAGGGAGCCTGCATGGGACTGACCAAGGCACTCTGCATATATGCTACAATTGTGTAGCTTGGTCCTCTTGTGGGTCTCCTAACAGTAGGAACAGAGGCTGTCTCCGACTCTTTTATTGACTTTTGAGACCCTATTCCTCATACTTGGCCACCTTGCCTAGCTTTACCCCATGTACTTCATATGCCATGTTTTGTTGATATCCATGGGAGACCTGCCTTTACATTTCTTTAGAAGTGGAGGAGGAGTGCATTGGGGGTGTGTGGGGGGGAACAAGAACTGGGAGGGGATAGGACTGGCTGAAGAGGAGGGAGGGAAAACTAGGACTGGGATGTAAATAAATTAATAAAATTTTAAAAATTACCTCATCAGAAAAAAAATTCCTTTTTAGGGTTTTAATTGCTTTCTCTTGCCAGGTATAGAAGTTCTGTTCTCTTTCAACTGCAGTCTAGAAGATTACAAATAATATACAAATCACTGTATGACCTGACTGGGAAAATTCTAGAAAGACTTTAGCAAGAATTTTCTCAAGCATGGGTGAGGAAAAAAAAAAACCCAATGCAGTGAAATTTGCTTCATTGTAAAGAGCAACCAATGAAAGGAAAAGGACAAGAGCCAGTGTGGTGGTTCCTGACTCTGATGCCACTCATGTCTCATGAGGCTGAGCCACAAAAAAGCTGGACTACATAACTTGAGATCCAGGTCATCCATGTCTACAGTGTGAGATCCTGTCTCACAATAATGAGAGGAAAGGGAGAGAGGGACGAAATGGAGGGAGGGAAGGTGGGAGAAAGGGAGAAACAGAAGTCACACAGGCAATATTGAAGAAGTGCCTGAATCACAAAGAGGTAAACAGTTTTCATACTTCAAGAAGGGTCACAGATTATGGCACATGTAATTTTCTCCCTTTCTCCTGCTTTATTACATGTAAGTACAAGAAAACAATGGTCTGCTCCAGCCATGTTAAACTCTTTGGGTGTTTTTGCTTTTGTTTGTTTTTTTCAGGGTAGAATATTTTAGGAAGACTGTTGAGTCTATTAAGCTCTTTCCAACATTCAATCCTGAGAGTCTGTGAACCTGAATCCAGAGAGGTTCTCATCCCACTCTTTCTTACCTTGTCTCTGCTGATAACAGATGTTTCCATGCCTTCGCAATTAAAAGCTCTACTATCTCCATTAATTCCCAGTGACATTTGAAACTTCACATTCTAGGCAGCATGTCTCAGAGACCTTGGTAACTAATGTTCCTTATTTTGAATACAAACAATATTGACTCACTATGTTAATGTTTGAAATTTGAAAAGTGTTTCTTGTGAGCCTTTTCCTTTTTCAAAACATGAAATCTCTCTAATGGTACCTATAGTGTTTTGAAAATAATATACTCTTTTTTCCCTAGAACATGCATAATTTATTTGAAATTAGATGCCTAAGAAAACATGGGGAGACTAAAGGGAACCCCTGAAGTTTAAATTAATGTTCTTATACTTGTAGCTAATTGCTTACCAGGAACCAATTGAGCAAAAACCATTTATTTTAAACTGAAGGAATTTTTGAAAACAGGAGTCACAAATAGTACTTTTTTGAAGACCTACCATAGGTTTGCATTTTTAAGGTAATAAATAACCTTATAGAATAATTAACACAAACTCAACTGAACCCTTTATTTACACCTACATAGGATAAGGCTAAATCAATAATTTGACTTTCTTCTTCATTGGCTGGTAGTTTTAATTGCATGGATCAGATTGCATAATGTTCTAGTTTTCTTTCTGTTGTTGTGATAAAATATTCTAACAAAAACAATTTAGGGAAGGGAAATATTTGTTTAGCTTACACTTTCAGGTCACCCTCTATCATTGAAAGAAAGGAACTCAAGCAGGAGACTGAAGAAGAAACCATGAGCGTATGAGTGAGCTAGGAAGTAGCTCATATTTGGCTAGACTGTGTTATGCATCCCAGGACCTTCTGCTCAGGGAATGATGCTGCCTAGAGTAGGATAGGTTCTCTAGCATCAATTTACAGTCAAGACAACCTTCCACAGACATGCCCAGATGCCAATCTGTTCTAAGTAATTCATCATTGATGTTTCTCTTCTCATATGACTCTAGGCTGTGTGAAATTTACAATTAAGGAAAATCAAAACATATGCCAGTATTACATTTGCCAGAATCATTCCTGGAGCTTTCCAACCTGAATAACATGAGAGCAATGAGTGGTAATGTGTAAGTTTGCTTTATCTTTCTTTCCTAGACCTTTGTTCTAAAATGTAGGAAAGACCTTCTAAAGGGGAAAAGTCCAACTCTGGGTACTTGAGAGAAGGATTTAATGTTAACTGGCAGGAGTTGCTATAAAATATGCTTCTAATTTATAATTTCTTTCAGAGCAGGGACCATTTCTTATTCATGTCTGTTCAGCACCTGATACAATATAATTATTTAAAGTATTCTTATAGAACTGACAAAAGAAAAAAAAATGAATGAAAGAACAATAAACTAATTAACCAGTCCCTTTCTCTTGGTTCTGCTAAAACTTTCTTCAAAGAGAAAGTATAAAAAAATATAATTTGTGCAGCTCTAATATACAGAGTAATAATTATATGCTTATTCTATTTTATTAGCTCATAATCTACCAAGCAAGAGAAATTTGGTACTTAGAAAATTTCCAGAGATCTACAAGAATGACCCCAACTAACAATCTAAGCAATAGTGGACAGTCTACCTTAAAGACCCTTCCCTGATAATGAAATTGATGACTACCTTATATGCCACCCTAGAGCCTTCATATAGTGGCTGATGGAAGCAGAAGCAGACACCCACAGCTAAACACCAGCAGAACTCTTGGAATCCAGTTGCAGACAGGGGATAGCAAAGGGGAGAAACCCACAGAAACTCCTGACCTGAAAAAGGGGGAGCTCAAGGACTCCAGTGATAGCTGGGAAACAAGCATAGCACCAACCCAGATCCCCTGAATTTGGTGTTAGTTGGGAGGACTGGGCAGTCCATGGGACCTCTGGTAGTGGATCAGTATTTATCCCTGGAATATGAATGGACTTTGGGAGCCCATTCCACATAGAGGGATACTCCTCCAGCCTAGACACACTGGGGAGGGCCTAGTCCCTGCTCTAAATGAAGACTTCCCATAGAAGGTCTCACCCTCCCTGTGGAGCAGAAAGGGGATGGGATAGGGATTAGTGGTGGGGACAGGGGAGGATCAGAGGGTGCAGGAACTGGGATTGATATGTAAAACAAGCTTGTTTCAAAGATAATTAAAGAAGATGTCATGAATCTGAAAGGGAATGGGTAAGTCCCTAGGAAGAGTTGGACAGAGGAATAGGAGAGTACTGCTAGATGACTGAGAACAGACTAAGCAGCATTCCTGCCACTGACTGAACGCTCTGCCCAGAGTTCAACTTCCTCTGTGCTGGGAAGCTACAAGCACAATGTCTGTGATACTCTTCCACTGCCAACTAGTAGTGATATCCCTTCTACCCCATCCCACACACTGCTTCTCTCTCACTATGTAGCAGTATCTTTCCAATGCCACTGTGACTACAAAGGACCTCTGAGGTTTATCTAGAACACTATTTTCAGATCACAAGCCTCAGCCTTCCACACTACATTTATTTATGTATATGTACACATTTATTTGTCTCTTGGAACCCAAACCCAACAATCCAACCCATGTTAGGCAAATGCTCTACCATTAGTCTTCAATTTTGTTTTAGAAGTAAAAGAAATAGAAAAACAGATATCAAGTACATCCCATGAAGGATATGCAGGATTTAATTACAAATATATACTTTGAATCAGGGGCACATGTTTGCTCATGTCATAGATTAAAAACAAACACTTTTTAATTAGAAGCAATTCATCTATAGCAAGAAGCCATTACAGCATCAGGGTTTTCAGCTTCCCCTATAATTCCTCCATGCATAGAAAGAAAAAGTTTGATAGATAAACCCATCATGCCAAGAATTCTCCCCAAGCCTCAGTGCCTGCAGTGGCTGGCTGCCACATCTGTTGGAGAAGCAAGCCTTTGACAGACAGATGCCTAGCTGCCTGCTGCTGGCTTCTCACAGGTAGAAATGAACAGCCTGACTTGTTTTAATCATAAATCTGGGCATGTTTCAGGAATAATGAATCTTCTGATTAGAGACTGCAAAGTTCAAAGACTCATTTTGGCTGCAGGAAATAAAAAGATTTGGAATTAGAGGTGAAGAAAATGAAGTAGATGAAATGTGGGGTGGCTTAAAGAGCTGTTGAAAGCTAACCTGTGCCTTCTAAGAAACCTCCAAGGGAGACCATCAGAGGAAGACACGTGATTGGACGCACTCCTCAGCCTTTGGGAAGCATCCATCAATTTCACAGCAAGAAAAAAATTTCTTCCTTTGACTTTGGAAAGTTGACAACTTCAATAAAGCAGAATTAATAATATCCAAAGTGGACTGTAAGATGGAAAATTTATTCATTTACATAATCCACAGTACAGTTCTCCATGGGTGGAGTTTGAACTGAGAGGCTAAAAATGTATGTGGAGAAATAATCTGAGAGTCTTGAGCTACATCCTTTAAGGCATACTATTTCTTGTGAATACCATGATTGATGTTTATCTGCTTAAGTCAAGAGTTGCATCTTTGATAAAGCCTTCTAGAACATTCTATCTTTTCCCTTTTGGTAGCTATACCCATACTTCAAACCCCTTGAATATCTTAACTATTTATTGGATGGTATTTTTAAAAAGGAAATTTATCTTTCTATGGCAAGTAGAATCTTTTATTTAATGCATTTCCCCAGACTGTACTGGATAGTATTGACTATAAACTGGTACCTCAAAGAATATTGTTCTAGAGGCCAGAGAGAAAGAAAAGTGTATTGCCCTTACAGAATGAAAACTAAGTGCTGGGCCTTTATACACACTGCCACACCCATAGTCATGCTGAAAGGAATGAAGAAATGATTACTTCAAAAACATAGGGGAGTTCAACCATCAGGATGGCTCAGCTGGTAAAAGCATCTTTCATCAAGTCAGACTTGAAGTTCTAGCTAAAGCAATAAGACAACAAAAGGAGATCAAGGGGATACAAATTGGAAAGAAAGAAGTCAAACTTTCACTATTTGCAAATGATATGATAATTTACATAAGCAACCCAAAAAACTCTTACCAGGGAACTTCTACAGCTGATAAACACCTTCAGCAAACTACCGGATACAAGATAAACTCAAAAAAATTACTAGCCCTACTTTATTCAGAGAAATGTTACCCTTTACAATATCCACAAACAACATATAGTATCTTGGGGTAACTTACCAAACAAGTGAAAGACCTATATAATAAGAACATTGTGTCTTTAAAGAAAGAAATTAAAGAAGATACCAGAAAATGGAAAGAGTTCCCATGCTCTTGGATAGGTAGGATATCATAGTAAAAATGGCAGTCTTGCCAAAAGTAATCTACAGATTCAATGCAATCCCCATTAAATCCCAGCACAATTCTTCACTGACTTTGAAAGGATAATAATCAACTTTATATGGAAAAAATAAAAGACCCAGGATAGCCAAAACAACCCTGTACAATAAAGGAACTTCAGGAGGCATCACCATCTCGGACTTTAAACTCTACTACAGAGCTATAGTCCTTAAAACAGCCTGGTATTAGCACAACAATAGACAAGTGGACCAATGGAATCCAATAAAAAATCCTGATATTAATCCACACACCTACAAACACTTGAGTTTTGACAAAACAGCTAAAAGTATACAATGGAAGGAGGAAAGCATCTTCAACAAATGGTGCTGGCACAATTGGATGATGAAGATAGACCCATGTCTATTACCATGCACAAAATTCAAGTCCAAATGGATCAAAGACCTCAACATAAATCCAGCCACACTGAACCTTTTAGAAGAGAAAGGGGGAGGTACCCTTGAACAAATTGGTATAGGAGAATATAACTCCAGTAGCACAGACACTGAGATCAACAATTAATAAATGGGACCTCCCCAAACTGAGAAGCTTCTGTAAGGCAAAAGACACAGTTGACAAGACCAAATGGCAGTCCACAGACTGGGAAAAGATCTTCACCAATCCTACGTCTGACAAAGGGCTGCTCTCCAAAATATACAAACAACTCAAGAAACTAGTCTCCAAAACACCAAATAACCCTATTAAAAATGGGATACAGACCTGCATAGAGAACTGTCAATAAAGGAAATAAAAAAGGCTGAAAGACACTTAAGAAAGTGCTCAACATCCTTAGCTATCAGGGAAATACAAATCAAAACAACTTTGAAATTCCATCTTACTCCTGCCAGAATGGCTAAAATTAGGAACACCAATGACAACTTATGCTGGAGAATATGTGGAGAAAGGGGAACACTCCTCCACTGCTGGTGGGTGCAAACTCGTACAGCCATTTTGGAGATCACTATGGCAGTTCCTCAGGAAAATGGGAATGAGTCTACCATAGGACCCAGAAATTCCCCTCTTAGGCATATACCCAAATGATCCACATCCATGTAACATAGGCATGTGCTCAATTATGTTCATAGCAGCATTATTTGTAATAGCAAGAACCTGGAAGCAACCTAGATGTCCCTCAACTGAAGAATGGATAAAAAAGATGTACACATTTATACAATGGAATACTACTCTATGGGGGGGGGAACAATGGAATCTTGAAATTTGCAGGCAAGTGGATGGAACTTGAAGAAACCATCCTGAATGAGGTAACCTAGTCAGAAAAATAGGAACATGGTATGTACTCGCTCATATATGGATTTTAGACATAGAGCCAAAGACCACCAGCCTATAATTCACACCACTAGAGAAAGAGAAACTAGGATACAAGGAGGATTCTAAGAGATTCATATAAGGTCCTTCACAGAAGGAGAAAGAGACAAGATCTCCAGAGCATATGGGCAGTGGCAGAGGGTAGTGAGTGGAGAGGGTACTAAGAAAAAGAGAAGAGGAGGAGATGAAACCACGTGGGACTAGGAAGATTGAGTCAGGAAAGAAATAGACGAGAAGAGAGAGAGAAAGAAAGAGAGAGAGAGAGAGAGAGAGAGAGAGAGAGAGAGAGAGAGAGAGAGAGAGAGACCATAAAAAAGCCATTATAAGTTTGAAGAGAAAACTGAACCTAGAGAAATGTTCAGAGACCTACAAGACCAACTAACAATTTGAGCAACAGTAGAAATGCTACCACAAATGCCCTTCCCTGATAATGAGATAAATGACTAACTTATCCACCATTATGGAGACCTCATCTAGTAGCTCATGGAAACAGAAGCAGACACCCACAACTAAACACTGAGCCAAATTGGAATGCAGATGCAGAGAGGGAGGACAAGACCAGGTTGCAGAACACACATAGAGACAGCTGATCTGAACAAGGAGGAGCTAATGGGCCCCCAGACTGATAGCTGAGAATCCAGCATGGGACTGACTCAGACCCTCTGAACATGGGTCTCAGCTAGAAGGCCTGAGTAGTCTAAGAGACCTTGGACAGTGGACCCAGGATGTATTCCTCGTTCACAAAAGAAATTTGGGGGCACATCTCCCATGGAGCAATACTCCTTTAACCTAGAGACAAGAGAGAAGGCCTAGTCCCTACTCCAAATGACTTGACAGATTTATATGAGTCGTCCTGGAAGGCATCACCCTACATGTGGAATATGGGAGAGGTGGGAGGGGAGAGTGTTTAGAGGGCATGAGAGGATGAGAAAGACGGAAAGAGAGAGGAAGGGAGGTAGAGGGAACTGGCACAGATATGTAAAATAAAAATAAAAACAAATCAATTATAAAAAATTAAAAAGAAAAGTAAGCTGAACACCAGTCTCTCTCTCCCCTCTGTGTGTATGAGGTTTTCTGTCTATAGATAGATAATAGGTAGATAATAGCTAAATATACAGATACAGATAAAGATAGATAAAAATATTGATATAGATGGATATATATCCTTACTGACTAAAATTGTGAGGGGCTGCCTGCTCAGCCATCATTACTTCCAAAACCAAAATAAATTCTTTATCCTTTAAGGTAGTTCTTGTAAGGTATTTTAGTACAGTAAAGAACAAAGTATACTCTGGTATAAAATCATGTTTTGTACCAGTTATGACCAAGTCTGTCCAAATGTGTGATTAAATGTCAAAAGGTGAATATATGGTGATTCTGAGTACATAATTTAGCTATTAAAGAAAACGTTTAGTGACCTTAATCTAAAAATCCTAAATATTTCAAACTCTGAAACTTTCTGAGAATGAAGATAACATCAGTGTTGAAAAACTATGGTATTAACTTCATGTAACAGGTCACAGCCAAAATACAGATATGTTAAAAATAGTAATTAAAGTTACTTTCTAGGTATGAGTAATATATAAATATGAAACAAACTTGGCTTTTAGACTCTAGTCACGTCCTCAAGTTAGGTGCATGACAGTTATAATGGCTTGCACAAGATGTCCTCCATAGTCTGAGACATTTCAATGCTTGGTCTCCAGTTGATAACATGGTTTGGGTAGGTTTCAGATGTACAGCCTTGATGGAGAAAGTGTGACACTGGACAAAGGTTTTGACTTGCATGATTTGCAGTTCATTCCATGCTTCCTGATTGCTGTCAAAGACATGAATCTTCAGGTATGCTCACCCACCGTGTCTGCCACTTGCTGCCACGATTTCTTGCCATGATGGACACTTAAATGGTGGTTGCCTTGGTCATGGTGCTTATCACAGCGATAGAAAAGTAACAGATACAAAAGTATTCCAAAGTATTAAGGCATCTTAACTCAAAACCACTCTGATCCCAGGTTCAAGATGAGAAAAGGTGAGACTTGGACTTAATGGCCCAATGTGTCCTGTAGCTTTCAGCATCCCATCTCATTCATAGCATGAATCATAAACTTAGGATGAGAGATACTCAAGATGGTTAGCATTTCTAACTTAAATGCTACTTTGTTCAGGTAGATACTGCAATCAATTCAAAGTTGTATCCTTGAATAACCAACTAGTTCATCATAGTTCTCTTCCAGTCTCAACAAAAATTAGCCCTTTGTGTATTCTAATAAGAACATTCATAAAACTATAGTACTTACATAACTTGAATAATGTCAAACAATTAACAGTTAATACCCACCACTGATAATAGGCAATTTAAGATAATGGATTTTATGTTTAATCAGGGACTTGATGAATATTCTTTCCTCAAATAACCAAAAGTGAAAAAAAGAAATTACATTTAAAAAGAAATCTACAGTCTCACCTCATGTCAGAGACTTTCACCAGCTATTTGAAGTGTGTATTTTGATACCCAAAGTTCACTCTTTCTTATTGGTTCATAGTCTATGAGATAACCATCACTTGTTCTTTCTTGACCCCAAACAACCTGTGGAGTATAGAAGAAATTAAATATGTGTTTGTACTTTTTCTGACCTATAGAAGGTTTTTAATTTTATCTCGAAAGCTGAATATGCTACCATAGAGAAAATGAACACATCAACCTCAATAAAACTGTTTGATCATAGTTGCCCTTAAGTGTTCCCATCCATGATTGAAATGAATCAAAACACTACCTTTTAATGAGAAGAATTAAGTATCAAAAATTTTACATTAATTCAGCCAACTCAAGATATAAGTTGTACTTCTTTACTGAGCATATAAGCAAATGCCATGTCCAATATTGGGTGTGTTTTCAGTATTTCTTCCTACTTCATGGTAAGCAATTCATGGAACATAAAATTATTTTAAATGTGTGTTTCTGGCAGGAAAATCATCAATTAAAAATAAATTATCAAGAAACTATTTTAGTTTCAGTTTTCCTGTCAATGTCACTTCCTGGCTTCTGGCTAGCTCTTCATACACCCAACTTTCTTGTCAGCTTCCAGGACTCATGAGTAAGGGCAGGCAGAAGAATAAGGGAATTTAAGGCTGGAATAAAAGGAGACAGATTATGAGGAACAAGAGAAAGAGGAGGAGGAAAAGGAGAAAAAGGGAGACTTGGACTTGATAGTTCAATATGCCCTGTAGCTTTCAGCAGCCCATTTCATTTAAAGTGTGACATGAATCATAAAGTCTTTCAAGTGCTAATGGGGTATTGTCCTTCTGTATATATGTTTCTTATTGATGAATAAAACATTGATTGTCCAATAGCCTGACAGGAAGTATAGGCAGGGCTTCCAGAAAAGGAGAATTCTGGGCAGAGGTCTCAAAGAAGCTGCCAGGGAGACAGCATGTAGCTGCTGGGCAGATAGGATGCCTGGCATTCTCCAGTAAGATAGCATCATGTAGAAATACATAGATTAGTAGCTATGGGTTAGTAATTAAGAGAGAGAGCTAGCCAGTAAGAAGCCTAAGCCATTGGCCAAACAGTTTATAATTAATATGAGCTGCAGTGTGTTTATTTGGGTCCAAATGTCTGCAGGACCAGTCAGGACAGAAACTCCATCTACAAAGTGTTACCTGTCTTTCAATTTTCCTCTTTTTATTCACAGAAATTGGAGAAATAAGACAAAGCCATTTTAAAAGGAGATCTTAAAGTTTCATTATTTTTGTATTGCTCAGTGCGAAACAAAAGACTGAAAATGAAGTCATCCTCAAAGTAGAAACATTTTGCCTTCTGATTCATAGGCTACCATCTCATTCCAGGATTTGTATAAGCAAAAGTCTTCTATGTCCAGCATCATCTTCCCAGCCTGGGAGAGTAGTGTTCGACACATATGGTCACCCAGAGGAACGTCACTGACAACTGGAACATGTTTCTTGTTGTGTCATGAGGTAGTGTGGCATTCCCCCTTGGAGAATCTTCCTGGTTACCCCAATTTTTTCATTGCCTGGTTACCCCAATTTTGGTGTGGACTCCTCTTCTTATGGTCATGCAATCTGTTGCAACAACAGTATTAGACCATTCCACCAAAATAGATTCGTATTTAGTGCTCAATAATGCCACAGTAAATGTGAGGTGATAGATGTTAGGGGTGAGAAATCTTCCCAAAGGTTGAACTTGGAAAGACAGCGGGTAACTCCTGAATGCAGAGACCCAGTCTCATAACCTGAAAAGAAAATATCATCACATTTCTTCACATACAGTGGTGCCTCAGGGATCTCTGCAATCCCTGACAGGGGCTGAATGTTGTTAACACAAAGATAATTCCTATTATACGAGTTCTTAGTAAAAACCATTTGCAGGCAAATTAGGTGAAACCAAATCAAGCTGACTGAAGCTATGAAGATTCCATTATGAGAAAAAAAACAGATTTCACAGAGAAGGGCAATGGAGGCCTAGTAGATTCTGGGAAACCTGGACAGAAAAGCTCTGAGCTTCTCACATCCACCCACCACTGTGTCTATTCCCTCTGCTGATATTCTTATTTCTCTTTTATCCTTTGAAAAACCAGATATCTTCAGTTTTTCCCTCACTCCCAATGTGATATGGAGCATCTCATATCTGTGGAAAAAACAACTTGATAAGTCTTAGACCCAGGACCAAATTCTTTTTAATTTTGTCTTTGAAATTTACACACACACACACACACACACACACACACCTTTTTTCAATCCCCAATTTTTGAACAAGAGTCTAAAAGAACTTCTGGTTCAGGGGTCCCTCAGGACCCATTAGTTGTATGCAAAGAAGTCAGATCTGAAAAGAGAAAAAGACTAGCTACTAGAAGAACTTGGTGTGGACAAGTGAGATAAGACATATTCAACAGCCACCTCAAATGTGTTCAGTGATTCAACAGATGCCCCAAATTTATAACCTGTACAGTGCAGTGATGAAATGTAGAAGGTAAGTTGCTACTTCACAGACATGAAAGTTGATAAAGTCAAGGAACATTGGATTACCTTGATAAATGTCTGTTATAAACTGATTTCATTTAATGTGTATTGCTTATATTAAATATAAGTAATACAATATCATTTATTGTCCATAATGCTATTCAAAAGAGAAAATGCCTGGCAGAAGTCCAGTGTGAAGAGTTGGTTTTATTTTATAAGGCATCTCACACACATTGAACCATGTTGTATTTCTAACTTTTTATAGTTATGTGGAAGTCAGAGGACAATTTATGGGATACTTTCTACTGCATGTAGCCAAGGAATTAACCCAGGTCATATATCTTGGGAGTATGTGTCTTTACATACTGAAGCACTTTTCATGTCCCTATCTCACCACATTCCTTTAACACATCCTCTCTGATGAAGAGCCAGTCGGTGAGCTTCTCTGCATCTTGGCATCTTGGGAAGGATCCTTCTGTTGTCACGGTTAGCAGCAGCATCACTATGATTTGGTGAGCATTAAGAAAAGATTAAAATAAGTAAAAACTTAATGAAATCTTCTCTGAATTGCTTGGAATTCAGTTCAATCTAAAGAACCTCTCAAAAACTGCTAGCATTCCAAAGCAGTCACATAAAGGGTGGGCTGCCGCATGGAGTCAAGTATTGAGCACATGGTCACTGGTGCCATTGGTCACTCCCATTGATATCATTTGGTTCTATAACTTATGCTACATCTTTCCATTGTATCTCCAGACACAATATTTGAACTCCAACATGTCTAAAGAAAGTAGTATCTTTCCAGAGTCTGCCTTACTTACTATTAAGATCTAAGTTACTTTGGGGATGACTTTTAGGTCTTTGGTTCAAATACTTTATGGTATCTAGGCCTGGGGATATAATTTTAGCTACGTTGGAGTGCTAGTATAGGAGGATCACATGTTCAAAGCTATCGAGCTATGACAGGGGTTCAGGCTAGGCTGGAAAACCAGGGATGGAGATGTAGCTCATAGGTAGAGAGCTGTGAAAGGCCCTTGGTTAAATCCCCAGTATCACATCTCTAGTAAGAATGTAAAGTAATGTAGGCACTATGGATAACAGAACAGAGATTCTCAGAGGTCTAAATTAGACCAAGCTGCAAGACCTGGATATACCTCCTGGACTTTTCTCCCAAAGATTCCAAGTCAACATGTCACAAAAATACTTGCATATCAATATTTTCTGCAACACTATCCATAACAGCTAAGTATAGAACCACACTAGGTGTCCACTAACAAAGGACTAGATAAATACAATGTAATGAATATACATAATGAACTTTTCAAAGAACAAAGTTACACTGTTTTCAAGAATGTAGCTATCAATTCAGTGGGATGGATCAAGTTAAGTCAGTCTCAGAAAAACAAATATTGCCTGGCTCCTTGTCCTTATTGCTATATAAAACCTAGTGGACAAACAACATGAAGATGGAAAAAAAACCTACATACAAAAACACAGGGAGTTAATGGTGGAGGGAGAAGGAAAGAGCACCAAGGCAAGATGGGAACACAGGAGGCTAATGGGTGACAGAGGAGAGAGGAAAGGTGAGAGTTCTAAGGCGTAGTGGGATATGCTGAAAGTACATAATTATATACTTGCATGAAAATGGCCTTATATAAGCCTGTATGGAAAAAAATGCTTCAAAGATGCAAAATACTAAAGATAATAAAGTTTAAGATAGGCAATTTAGATCCATGTATTCCAGCCTACTAGATTCACCTCACTTGGCTCCTAAGCAATAGCCCTAAGGACTCCCTAGCATTCTTTGTGAGTACACATTATCTGCCTAATCAAAATTGCTTTTATAAAAGCACATTCTCTTGGATTAAGTTATCCACCTATAATAATTGAACATGGCTATTCCTTCATGAACACAGGCAGACAAGTTTCTTAGATGTTCAGGAAACATGGTTTTATATAAAAGTACAATATCAGTGTCATATTTTTCTTTATTTACATTGTAATGCTGTGAAAATATTTTATTTTCTGGAATTAAGTATAATATGAAACTTGGCTATTGATCTGTAACTCCTTCATGGCCATCATGAAATAAACACATGCTGAAACATTTTGGTGAAATAGCCTAGAAATTCAAACAATAGGAACAGTTAGGATCCCAACTTGCTATGTGAGTCTAGAGAAATAAAACTTCATGCCAAGGCTGGTAAGTTTGATCAGCAGATAAAGACAGTTCCTGCTCAATGATTGAAGTCCAAGAATGTGAGTTTCATGCCCAGAACCTAGAAAGAGAAAGAAAAGAATTGATTCCACAAAGATGCCCTTTGATCTCTGCACATGAACCATGGCAAACGTATCCCCCCCCCACAAAGAGATGCAGATAGACAGTAATATTTCTTTAAAAAGTGTGAGCTTCAGCAAACATGATATCACTGCTGTTCTGGGAATGAAACTGGCAGTATTATTAAACTCCAGTGTTTGGGAGCCCAATAAGATAGTTCAGCAGGTAAAAGGTGCTTGCCACCAAACCTTAAAACTGAATTTATTCCTCGGGATCCAGATGGTAGAAGGAGAGAACTAAATCCTGCAAGTTGTCCTCTGACCTCCACATGTACAGCATGGCACACATGCATCCATGCCCAAGCACTGAATATAACAATTAAGTTTTTAAAAATCTTCATATTTAAAGGCTAGTGTTTCTTGACTATTTCATAAGAGTTATGTGGGAGTGACACTACCATTCCCACTTACTGATGATGAAACCAGGGCTCAGAAAGGTTAAAGGGCTTGCACGAAATTATAGGAGTTGTGCCTGGCCGCCTGGCTTCCTGTTCTGGCCCATTCTGCTGCTCTGTAACAAAGCAAAATGTGATTGCCCAGATGTCAACAGAGCCACCATCTGTTGTCAGTCACCACCTATTCCTCACTCACATTGCAGTTCTCAAAAGCACACCTGGCCTGACATCTGGCTTTTACTTTAAGACAATAAAATTTGAGAAGCAAAATTACAGAAAAAGTTTAGTAGGAATTGGGAAGACAGACTTCCTGCTATGTTAGGAATGAATAGTATTAAACTCTATCATTTTGGGGCCAGCTGAGATGGCTCTGCTTTTAAAAGTTCTTGCTGACAAGCTTGACAACCTGAGTTCAAGCCCCTGTGACCAATGTAGTGGAAGAAATTGCTTTCTCAGATCTCACAACAGCCATGTTACTTAACACTCTATAAACTGAAGACCTTTAGCAGGCAGTACACTGACCCTTCAAGTACACTATCAGCACTAAGTGCTCAGTGAGCATCCCATTGACTGGGCTGTGGTCTTCTGACTGGGGTAAAGATATTTTCAGAAAGTTCATAATTTTGTTACAATAGATGCTCTTCAACAATATAGCTGTTTCCCTATTCATTGTGTGCAAGAAAATCAAGTATGTGAAAACTAAACAGTCATCTGAGGCAGTATTAATTATTTCCTAATAAACTTAAAGGGAGGAAATTGAACTTGAAAAGCATGTCTAGGAATAAAGTTCAATAATCTAGCACTTACCTAACATTCACAAGATCCTGAATATTATAAATTTTTCCTTTTCTATCATGTAATACATTTTAATTATGTTATCCCCTTTTCTCAAGTCATCCTAGATCCTCCCCCACATTTCTACACACCAAACTTTATGTTCTTTCTTTCCCTCCTTAAAAAGGAAACAAAAACAAAATAAATAAGAAACAATGACAAAACAACAAAATTCACAATAAAAGGGCAAA
The DNA here is from genome assembly GCA_030556225.1 of Cricetiscus sungorus. NCBI lineage: Eukaryota > Metazoa > Chordata > Mammalia > Rodentia > Cricetidae > Cricetiscus > Cricetiscus sungorus. The sequence continues at coordinate 8,224,618 of JANBXA010000729.1, read as the reverse complement.
AGAGGAGTAAGACAAAAACCTCTAAAACAAAGCAAAATAAAACAAAATTTCATTGAGTTCATTTTGTGTTGGCCAACTAAATCTGGGCTTGAGGCCTGCCCTGCAGTGCAGTAATATTTTCTAAAATCATGCCTATATTATTTGTGAAGAAAAATCACAATGAAATCATATCAAATTTTAAATATATAAAATAGTAGAAAATTGAAGCAATGAATTCAATGAATTTACCCAGTTAAAGTCAATGCTTTAGTAATGATCTATAAGAATGGTTAGTCCTTCTCTTTGGTCATATAAAGAACAAAGGTAAGAGACTGGATAGATGGCTTAGTAAATAAAAACAAGTTGCAGAATATGGGAGTTTGGTTGTCAGTACCTACATTATCATGCTACAACCACCTATAACTCCAGCTCCAAGGATCTAATGCTCTCTCCTGGCCTCTAAAGTTACCTGTAGTCACATGAGTATACACAATTATACATGTACATAAATAATATTTTCATCTTTAAAAAGGTTAAAATTCAGCTAGCTCTTTTTATTGATATTAAAAATCACCCAGCAAGGCCAGGCAGTAGAGCAGTGGTGGTGCACATCTTTAATCCCAGCACTCTGGAAGCAGAGGCAGGTAGAGCTCTGTGAGTTTGAGGTCAGCCTATTATCAGAGCAAGTTCCAGGAAAGTCTCCAAAGCTACACATAGAAATCCTGTCTCAAGAAACCAAATAAATAAATAAATAAATAAATAAATAAATAAATAAATAAATAAATATAAAAATCACTTAGCTACCCAGAGGATCATCAACTCAACATCAGTGATACCATCTTCTAAAGTGTCTGTGGTGAGTGTCACAGGGATTAAAATAAAAATTACACAATCTCAGCTTGATATGTCTCTGGAGAAAGATGATAAAAAGAGCCACTCTAACAGTCTGATTCTCTAGATAGTTTGGAAATGTCACAGCAAATAATGAGGACCTTTGGAGTGATGGAACAAATTGATGAACCCTGTCAGAGCGGAGCTGTGTTTTTCTCAGTTTCAAAAGATTTGCTGGGAGTACGCCCACAGCTCTGATCATTCTAAATAATAGATCTAGCAATTTCCTCTCTCATTAGATGGAATTAAAGCTCCCTGAAAATTTCAAAGCATTAGCACTTGAGAAAGCTGATTTTAAAATCTTGAGTTGATGAGGAAGCCTCTAAGAAAGTTGTGGTCTAGAATATCCAATGTTAACATCTGAATAACTTTTGTAAACATTGGCCCACTCAGGAAGGAAGCTGCAGCCATTAGACTTTGTTAAAATGTTGGGTTTTCTAATTATCACTTGTGAGAGTTTGGGCTGGACTTATTTCCTCTGAGTTTAATTTTGTTACTCAGTGGGCGATATGTTGCACTAGGGTATCTTAAGCTTGAAGCACATGTTTGGAAAAGGTTCTGCATCATATGTGACCCTTAGGGATGATCTCAGTTATGCTGGTGGCTGCTTATGCAGCGTGTGAGGTTTCCATACTACTGTGTCCCCAGAAGAACTAAGTCAGGACACAGGACATGATAGGGCTTTGCTGCTATTCCTCATGCAAGGTCTGGGATGTATAGGTTCATAGATATCTGTGAGCTAAAGGGCTGGTGCCTTATTACCACTTGCAATGGTAGAACCTCTTACCCTAAAATCTAAGCTTTCATATACTGGCACATCTTCTCTCATTATATATTAGAACAATTCTATTGACCTGTTGGCATTCAATGGAAAATAAAGGAATATTAAGAATACCTATATATCCACATATTTCAAAGGTGAACTTTATAAACTCTGAGAGAGATGTAACCAACCAAAATCTATGCAAAGAGAACCAGCTAATGCTTATCAGAATCACACTATAGTTTTTGAAGATGTGGTATAGGTGAGTAACAATTCCCCAACAGAAAGCAGCAAGGCTAGATGGTCTTCCTTTAGGAAGATGTGCTGCAAATGTCTGTATTTTGATATCTTCAAAAAAATGGTAGCTGAAGGAATACTTCCTAACTCATTCTATGAAATTAGTGTTAACCTTATGCAATAAATACCCCAAATACATTCCAGAAAGAAAAAATGTAGCCCAAATCTCTTGAACATAAATGTAAAACTCAAGAAAATATGAGCAAATAAATGTAGCACTATATTGAATTATTCAACAAACATGACCAAGTGTTAATTATTCCAAGTTATCTGATGCTTATCTAAAGTCCAAAATCAATTACTGTATTATATATATACAAGGCTAAGCTGCTTTAAAACAGAACAAATTTGAGTATCAATTTGTGATTTTAAATAACTTTCAAAAAGCATAATAAAGAATAATTTCATCTTAGTTTAGGACATGAACAATAATAAAGTGACATCACACTTAATGGAGAGAACTCAATAGTCTCCCTCTAGGACTAAGAACAAGATACTGTATATCCTCTCACTACTCCAGTTAACAGAGCTCTGAAAGTGAAACCACCACAATATGACAAGAAAAGGAAATTGGATGTATGAAAGACGAAACATAAGATATATGTCTTTGGGGTATATACTTTTGGGGTATATACTTGTCTATGTACAAGAACCCTAGACTCAGTAACAACAATAATCCTAAAATCAATAGGCAATTGCAGCAAGTCTGTAGAGCATAATAAAATAGAAAAGTCATCTGACATTTTTTTAGGTAAATAAACAATGAATTACTGGATTTTGAAATCAGAAATACAAATACCATCTATATTAGCACATAAGAAATAGTTATAAATAGATCAAAATATTTGTAAGATATGTTATGGGAGATGTGACTCTGTAAATATGTTTCTCATATTGGTTAATGAGCAAAGCATTATTGGCCAATAGGACTAAGAGATAAGGAGGAGAGAGGAAGAAGTAGGGAAGAAAGTCAACATGTAGAGACTTGAGAGAACAGAGGTTCAGGCCCTCTTTACAGTAAGATGAGATCATATGGAAATACTTAGATTAACTTAGAAATGAGTTAATATTTAATACAGAGCTAGCCAATAAGAAATGCTAGTAACAGACCAACAGAATTATATCTAATACAGCATCTCTGTGTGTTATTTTGGGCTGGCGTGGCTCTGGGATCAGGCCAGTGGAAAAACCTACTCATAAAAGATATATATGAAAAAAAGTGTAAGAACTTCACTGAATTTAGAGTCTAGCATTTGTTTCATTTCCTTACAACCCCTTTTCAGAGGTTCATTCCTATTGTATAAAATAGTTATTTGTAAAATAATCTTGTGGCTGAAGAGATGGCTTAGTGGTTAAGAGCACTTACTGCTGTATTGGAGAGAACCTAAGTCCCATTCCCAACACCTACATAATGTCTTACTGTAACTCCAGTTCTAGGAGATCCAATGCCCAATTCTGGCCTCTATAGTGCCAGGCATACACATACATGCAGTCAAATACTCATACACATAAAATGACATTATACAACTATATTTACAGATAGATTTGCAAACACCAGTAAGATATCCTTATGGTTTTTAATGGAAAATAGACTTTCCCATCATGGAAGGTTTTTTTTTAGGTGGTATTGTGTCTTCTGGGAAACATCCTCAACCATCTACCTGTTTATTTCTACAGCCACAGACCTAAGCCATATGATCAGGAAATGTTTGTCAAGCACTCTAAAAACTTTTTTATTAAATGGAATAATAGTCGTCTGGTGTCAGAAACAGAACTGAGAACTTTCACTTAAAACTTAACAAAAGCTTAAAAAATAGTTTTTAGAAACAAAAGAACAGAGACAAGCAAGGCTTCATGGTAGCAGCATTTTTCTGGGTTGGACTCTGTGAGAGACAAGTAAATATTTGCACGGCTCCTTTAACAAAGGTTTCCAAAATTTGCATAAGCGGCAAAAAAACCTCAATGCTTTTAAAGAGCTCTGCTAACAATGCATTGGTGTGTGCAAGGGCTGGCAATGAAGGTTTACAGTGTGTTTTAAAATATATATGTTGGCTTGGGATTAAAAAATACAAAGAATAAAATGGTTTTAAAAAGACAAGAGTGTGGCTGGGTGTGGTGGCACACACCTTTAATCCCAGCACATGGGAGGCAGAGACAAACAGATCTCTGTGATTTCAAAGTAAACCTGGTATGCAAAGTGAATTCCAGGACAGATAAAAGTTACACAGAGTAACCCTGTCTCAAAATATGTAAATAGAAAAGAAAATAGAGTAATAAAAAAGCCACACAAAGATGGAAAGCACAGAGAAACTTTGGATATTGTACACTGTTCTATCATCTTTAAATTGTTTGACTGCTGAGGAAATAACAACAACTGATAAAAAAATGCTGCTGGATTAATTCAATATACATATTTTAAAAATGCTTTGACTCCAAAATTTAAGTCCAAGGACAAGTTACTGGGGAAAAGGATTTCTAATTTTGTTACCACAGAAAATGAAAATCTGTGGATTACTTCCAGACTAACATGGTTTGATCAAGCAAGACTGCCTTAAGCAAGGTCAATGGGACAATGCAGTCTTGCAGACCACTACAGCCAAGATTTCTGTGTCTTCTTAGCATCCCCATGACAGCTCCCCCTACCAGCAGGAAGAAGTTTAAAAAGAATAACACCCAAATTCCTAAATATTGTTTATAAATGTTTGTTTCCATTTAAGTGGGCTTGATTATAAATGGTTAATGACCACAACCAAGGTAAAAAGGAAATTATGGTATGGATTTGAATACTTGGTTTTGGAATGGATTTTCATTTACTGATACAAATTTAAGGTCAATTTTGTGATTTGTATATTTCTCCTCTTGTTTAGGTATTGTGTTTATATATCTCAGTTAGAAATGTAATGTATAATTTAATACAGATTATAGATAGTTACCTATATAGTCAAAACTTTAGTTAGGTGATATACAGAGATGCAGTTGAGATGACTAGGCATTCTTCAAATCTTTCAAAGACCTACAGAATATGGCATTTAAAATGGTTTAGGGTTTTTCTTGACAATGAGACATAACTGCTCCTGGAAACACCACCTTCATTAGAAAGGAAGATGGACATTGAAGAAACTAATTACGAAGTTTGCTTTCAATATGGCAAAACTAGCCATTTGGGCAAAGTACTGCTCTTCTGGACTGTTTGACTTTATGCTGTATAAACTGGACATGCAAAACCCACAGAAAAGTGACTGCTGAAACAAGATGGACATTTCTACAAGGTTCCTGCTTCATGAAAGAGTCTGCCAGACACACTATGGCCTATGGGCTGAAGATGGAACATTACAGAAGAACTTCAGATGACTGACCAGGCAGTGAATTGTCTGTCATTTTAGAGTTTATATATTATACTTCTGTGGTCTTTGAAGGAGTTGAAAATAAATAGTTATGGTTATAGTTGTCCTTAGGATTAAAGATAAGTTACATATATGACTTTAGACTCACAAAGATAGGATTGATGATATTTTCTTTAAGTCTTACAAAATGTTAATGGACTAAATATTATTAACTGTGATTCTTATTTGATAACTGTTGTGTGATATATTTTGCTATGTTAAGGTTAAAACCCTTCTTTTATTTTAGAAAGAAAAGAGGAGATGATGGGAGATGTTATTCTATAAATATGTTTCTCATACTGGTTAATAAATAAAGCCATGTTGGCAAATAGGAACACAAGATAGGTGGAGCTAGGAGACTAGGAGGAAGAAAGAGGAAGTAGTAAGAAGGAGTCAACATGTAGAGCCTGGAGAGAGCAGATGCAGGCCCACAGCTCTCCAATAAGATGACCACGTAGAAATACTTAGATAAGTAGAAATGGATTAATAATTGTGACAGAGCTAGCCAGTAAGGAATTAGTTACTGACCAACTGAATTATATAAAATACAGAGTCTCTGCATGTTATTGGGGGCTGGCGTGGCAGCGGGACCCGACCAGCAGGGAAAAACATGCTCATAACAATTGTCTTCCTCTTTGATTAATAATGAGCAATAGTTAACATAGCACTTCTAATTTAGTAACTTATACATAGTAAATACTTGGTAGCCTCTAGATGTTGTTTTTCTATTGAATCATATAAGTGCTATAAGGGCTGAATTACCATGCCATTTCTACAAATAAGATATTAAATGTGATCCTCCAGCAAAACTATCTTTTTATAATTTCATTAATAGCTATCTATGGCACCCAAGGTCAAAGAAGATTCCAGTAGAGCAAAGTTTTGAACTTGGAAAGGAGATGTTATCAGTGACAAAATACACTAATCATGGCAAAATTAGGTTATTTTGCCATTGTAAATGGAGAAAAAAATGCAACTGAGAAAATATTTTACTACTACTACTACTACTACTACTACTACTACTACTACTACTTTAGGGGCTAGAGAGATAACTCAGGAGTTGAGTTTGCTGCTCTCACAGGAGACTGGAGTTTGGCTCCCAGCACCCCCTCAGGCATCTCACAACTGCCTGTTTTGCTATGTTAAGGTTAAAAACCTTCTTTTATTTTTGACAGAAAAGAGGAGATGATGGGAGATGTTAGTCTACAAATATGTTTCTCACACTGGTTAATAAATAAAGCTACAGGGCATCCAACAATCTATTCTAGTTTCCGTGGGTATGGTTATGTACAAAAAGAAAAAGTTAAAATTTAATAAAATATTTTCTAAAAATAAATAAATATATAAAAACTAACTCATATTCACAAATTAATACTGTTAAGATGACCATACTCTAGAAATCAAGCTACAGAATCCATGTAGTCCCTCTTAAAAGTTCAACTCACTATTTTGCATCAATTTAAGCCTGATGCTAATATAAAAATAATAAATAAAAAATTAAAATGTCTATGAAAATTTAAAGAAGCCTAATAGAAAAAAAAAACAACCAAAAACATCTTAAATAGGAACCAAGTACAATTATAATTTGATTCATTATTGTATACAGCAGTATAACAATAAAAATCTTGCTCTTTTAATACAAGGATAGATCCACAGGCTAAAAGGAACATGATAGAAATTACTCTCACATACATCATCAATTGACTTTGGACAAGTATATTCAGTTAACAGTTCAATGGTAGGTATGGTAGAAAAGAAAACCATGAAAGTGTGTTTTATCAAAAGGAACTGCAATACCCATAGGAAATAAATAAATGAATATATGGCTAAATTAATAGGCAAATTAAAAAAAGAAAACTGGTATAGGACAGACACACATCTACAGGCAAGCAACAACAACAAAAATGTCAACTAGGGCTACAACTCTGTAAAAATTAACTCAAATATAGAGGCCTAGATATAAGAGCTAAACCTACTAAAACCACTAGAATAAAACAGATCAAATACAATTACTGGTCAGGCAATGATGTATTAGATATGATGCCAGAGATACAACAGTTGTACTACAAAAAAAAAAAATGCATCAAAAGGCATCAAAAGTTTTCACTTGGTGTAACACCACACACACACACACACACACACACACACACACACACACACACACACAGAGAGAGAGAGAGAGAGAGAGAGAGAGAGAGAGAGAGAGAGGAAGAAAGGGAGGGAGGGAAAGGAGAAAAGGAAAGAAAAGAAAAGAGAAGAAAAGTAAAGAAAAAGAGGTACAGGAGATAGTACTTCCAAGTCACAGCTACCAAAAGGCAATACCTGCTGTTTGGCCATTTGAACAACTGAATAATAAAAAGACAAACAGAGGTTGGAATGGGTGAATGATCTGTGCAGACACTTCTCCAGTGCCTATGCATTGGTGACAAATCACACATGAGAAAATATTCAGTCTCATTGGTTATAATGCAAATTAAAATCACAGACACTACTTCTCACACAAGAGAATTGCCAATGATAGACAAATAAGAACCAATATTGGTGAGAATGTGGGGAAATGAGAGGCCCCCAGCCGTGCTGATGGACGTGTATGTTGTTGAAACTTTGGATAGTATGGCACTTACTGAGAATGGTATAGGGAATGATCCAGGAGCCAGTATTTGCTCACTATGGTGGGTACTTTTGGAGCAGCAAGAAGTCCAAAACTCCATCTCTAAAGGAGATTATCAAAGAATTGATAATGAACTCAGGCATTAAAGTATCACAGGATACTTTTATGTATGTGCAAACTGTCAGTTCTATGGGAAGCAAATGTTCATTGTACTTTACTAATGCCAGTATTGGTTTGGTTAAATTTTTTATTGATATTTTGCCTGATCAGGTGATTGTAATTTATGTCCTACTTTTAATCCAGGTAGAATTGCCTGTTTTTGATTTGTTTGTATTTGACATTGTTATCTTAGCATTTTGATAACCACAGGGTGGTATTTGGTTTTCTTTCCTGGCAAAGTGTACAGTTACTTATGCAGTTGAATCTTTGGGTAGCAAAGACCTGTATCCTTCACAGGTCTCTGTACTCTGGCTCTGACCTGAACCCCCTTACACCTGAATCTCCAGATGGAGAGAGATATTTTGATTCCAACATACCTGCTGTGCACTCAAAAAATTCACAACCAATCTGGGTAGTTTCTATTGTCTGTGAATGCTTCTCAGTCTGTCTCTATCATTACTGTTATCTGTATTTTCATAAGATCCATCTCTGTCCACACCATCTCTTGTAGTGTGCCTACCCTGACCAGCAAGGAGGACACGACCCCAGGAAGATCTTCTTCATGCAGTTTTAACCAGGATCCTCGAACATGTTTCTTCTGACCCGTGGGGCCCCAGGGGACCCCTGCACAGGCTTAAATCTCCTTGTGCTAACCAACCTCAGTGAGCTACGTGGACCTTGCAGATAGGCTACTCTAATGCAGAAGCAGACAGGCTGAACAGACTTAACCAAATAACGGCTTGTTTACGCCAGAGAGTGCTCACCAATAGCAAGGTGGAAGGAGGAAGCCAGCACCATCTTTAAGGTGCGGCACTTAGCAGCTCTCTACAGTTCCCCCTTTTGTTTTTAATAACGCAACAGGCAAGGGTAGTGGTCTGGTCTCCAGTAAAGCAGTGGACATTGTAATGACCCTGAATCCTGGGAGTCAGCCAAGTCAGTGCCACACCTGTCCGGCATCTTTATCCTGGAGGTGGGGCCTCGGACACCAACCCACATGCAACCAGACTTGCCCTTCTCGGAGTTGCTCACTTCCAGAGCTAACTCGGAGTGCAATGCTAAGCCATACAACCTGAACATGAAGGATCAATTCTTGTTCATGACTGCAAGCCATGCTTGGGGAGACTGTCCTGCCTCAATGGCTGTAAATGCCTGGACAACCATAGCTGCATACCGCTTCTGAGCAAACCTCATCTTGCAAAGGCACCACAGGCCCACGAAGGAGATAAGCAACAAGAGGGCAGCCATGGCTCCCATTTCCACCCACTCTTTCAGATGATCCATGGCAGCGGGAACCATGATGACAATCTGGCTGCCAGTCCCGCATCCACACGTGTCGAATTCAGTGACAATGGCCATTCGCAGCTGTACCATCAAGTCATCAAAGTCAGCAGACCAATTTCCTAAAAGATAGCTAGACAACTGTTGTGACAAATTAGCAGCACGTGTAATACTGAATGCTGGTAACACACAAACCTGGATATTTCATTTCATATCCCAATTGGGCCAGCTGCCACAAGGTATCTATTTGCTCCTGCACCAGATCAATTCTTAGGTTTACAATCATTAAACCTCCTTTTAGTTGAGCACCAATTGTGGATTGAGCATCTAAAGTGGTAGCCACATTCTTGGACAACTCATTTAGCTTATAGGCTGTCTGCACCAATGTGCTCATAGCCGTGACTGAATCCACAACTGCAAAAGAGATAGCTGCAACTATGGCTGCTGTAATGCCAAAATCTCTCCCTGCAGCCTCTACCAAACAGGCCATAAAATCTGAAAATGGTTCCATTGGGCCTTGCAGTATCTTAGTGAGGTTACCACTCACCTTTCCCTTATTAGGTAATGACTTCCATGCTTTTATGGCAATATGATTCACTTGTTTAAAAACTTGTATTTGGTATACTGTCTGTTGATTTGCAAAGTGTCCCTGTCCAAGTAACATGTCCCTGTCCCATGCTGCATTTCCGGCTACCAGATTAGCTGCAGCCTGCTCATTGGCATACTCAATTAAAAAGGCTTTCTAATCCAGATACTGCCTGGGGCTTAGGCATGCTCGAGCCAGTGCACTCCAATCACTAGGAGTCATGCTATGCCTATTTAGGGTTTCAACTTGAGCTACAGTAAAAGAAGCTGAAATTCCATATGTTCTCACGAACTCAACCAAAGTCTTGATGACCTTAAAGTCTAAAGGCTCCTCATATCTATTGCCTTGGGCATCCTGGAAAACTGGATAAGCCAGACTTAAGTCATTTTCTACAACTTTCCAGATCTCAGGGCAAAAGGAGCATCCTGTACCTGGGCCCCGCCCTTCCTCACTCTGATAAGGAGAAGGCACCAACAGAATTGTCCCGGGAAGGTTTTCCTCCTCCTTACATAGCAGTTTCTCCTTTCCTTCTCCATTCTTTAAGGGACTGTTTCTGAACCTTTTTTCTGAGGGCTTGCAATTCTTCCTCAGAATCTATTTCATCCATACCTGACTCTCCTGTGCTCTCAACCTCTTCTGATCTTTTTTCTTGTAACATTGCTATTGCAGCTTTCCCTTTTTCCATCACCACTTTACAGTACCTCTGGTCTTCAATACAGCTACACACTAACTTCCAAACCAGTCGGACTCCGGACTTTAGTTTCCCTTGTTCCCAAGCAAAGTCAAAATCCCTGCGTAACTTGTCCCAGCACGCTACTGTGAGGTCTCTTGAAACTGCGAACCAAGGTGCAATGGCATCACACTCTCTCAGGAATCTTTCTAGTGTGCTTTTCTTTAAGTTTCTTTGACAAAAGTAGCTCCTGAAGAGCCAGAAAAATTGGATAAGACTGAGAAGTCCCCATTTTAAAAATTTTACTTTCGATTTGTTACAACCTCTTGCTCAATGCCTGAGACTTTATTGCTGCTTTTTTCCCCAGTCTTTAACTTGGTCCCAACTTACCTGGGACTTTATTGCTCCTTACAGGAGACCTTATTGCTTCTTTACCAAGGGCCTTAGCTTGGTCCCAACTTACCTGGGACTTTCCAGTCGACTGCTCTGACTGCAAGACGTTCTGATCTTAAGGTCCCCGTACAGGCCACCATTTGTCGTGCGCCTACCCTGACCAGCAAGGAGGATGTAATTCCGGGAAGATCTTCTTCATGCAGTTTTAATCAGGATCCTTGAACATGTTTCTTCTGACGCGCTGGACCTCAGGGAAATGCCTGCACAGGCTTAAATCCCCTTGTGCTAACCAACCCCAGTAAGCTACGTGGACCCTGCAGATAGGCTACTCTAACACAGAAGCAGACAGGCTGAACAGACTTAACCAAATAAGGGCTTGTTTACACCAGAGAGCGCTCACCAACAGGAAGGTGGAAGGCAGAAGCCAGCGCCATCTTTAAGTTGTGGCACTTCGCAGCTCTCTACAATCTCTTATAATTTCATTGTTCTCAATGATTTCCAGATCTGATATTGTCCACTTCTCATCATCTCTCTAGCATTGACTCCATCTCTTCCATCACCTTCATCTCTGTCACGACCTCCTGTGCCCCCACCCCCTTCTCTGCCACCAACTCCATCTCTGCCATCATCCCCATCTCTGCCATCAGCTCTATTTCTACAATAATGTGTCACTGCCTCTGTCTTCCCAATTGCGTTATTTCTGTCATCTCTCACATTCTCATCCCTATTTCATTGCTTCTTTAGTATATCTTTTTCTTACTCATCAAAATTACTTATAATACTTTACCCAAAAACACCAAATCCTATTTCATTGCATGTATATAAAAAACTTCCAATAAATAAGTTTTAATGTGGCAGCTAAGGCACATGGTACTTTATTCATATCTGCAAGGTTAGTTCTCTACAGTGTTGTCATGAGAAGCTACAATCAGTTTGGGGATAAGATTTCATATTTGTCCAGAATAGCAGATAGATGAGACAGTAACTTCCCTGAGTGCTCAATCAAATACATCAGTATTTTCTCTGTGCTCCAGTAGAAGGCAAATGGTAAATACAACACTCTGAGGGGCTGGTACATAGCATATAGCTGATATACATCAGAGATCATCTTATACCACCTAATATCCCACACAATGAAGCTTGAATTAATCCAAATGTTGTACAGGAAGTGCTGGGAAAGAGCTAGGATACACACCCTGCCTCACTAACCCCAAGCCCATCCCCTGATCCCAACTCATGCCTGCCTACAGGATTGTACTGATATTGAGGCCACTGCATGTCTATCTAATCAGGTCATATGACTCCTTGTGTGTAAGCCAGAGTACCATATATGGCTTAACTGACTCTCTACTCTGAATTTAATGCTACAGTGTACACTTTAAGTTGGGGAGCAGTCTTATGATTTGGGCTGGGTTGAGCTGTGCTGAATTTTGTTGTCTTACATAAGCGAGCTTCCTCTTTCTCTACCCGCCCCTTCCTTTAAGGACTGAATAGGTCTGACTTGGTAGAGCTTATGAAATTTGACAAGATCATGTTGACAGATAGAATGACCATAGATTGCCTGCTTCTTTCTTCCCCTTTAGCTCTACACTTCTCTTGTTCTCCCCAAACCACCAAACCCTATCCATCCCACCCTACTTAGTCACTCAAGAATACCTCATCTACTCTAAATTTCTAAGATCATGTGCCAACATTTCCCATCCAGTTCTCTCATATGTAGCTAGGCAACTTCATAGTGACTTGTTCTAGAATTTTTCATTAAAATTTGAAACACAATTATACTGATAGGAAAGGTGAGTAGTTTTGTAAAGAAGGACATCTTATTGATATTTGCACAAAATAATCCCAAGAATGAGATTGTGAAGGGGGAGATATTTAAATATTCTAAACTTGCAATAAAAATCTTCTGACCTTTCTATGAATTTGTTTAATAATGACTCTGGCATTTTCCTACTTAATTGAATTGGAAAAGGTAGTCAGGAAAAGTTTGTCTAGTCCCTAGTAACTAATTCTTATCTGAAGTTGAAAGCCTTGTTGAAGCAACTCCCATTTTCACAAGGATGACTCTTAAGGTGAGAATCACATCAGCTATGAAAACTCAGCTGTGGGGGTGCTGTGTCCATCCATGCCTCTCCTCTACCTTAGGGTTTTGCCAAGGAACATGTACTTTTCTGGCCCAGTTGCAGTTCCTTGGTAATAAGAATCCTGCTGATGGAAGCCTGATAATTCACTAGGGTTTAAGGACACAAGGCCTCACCCATGTCCCTAAGAACCTCATCTCATCACTGAGATGGAATCAACACTCAAATGAATTGTGTTTGCCTCTCATGGTCTTCTGTGCTGTCAGCACTCCACAGAAATGCCTCTAGCTAACTGGCAATAGAATTAAATAGACCGTAAGTGTGTCGTGAAACAGGGGCATGATAATCATTAACAGCAGCTGCTCCATTTGCTCCTAAACCTAGGAATTTACAGGAGGGTTGTCTGCCTCCAGGACCAAGTCAGGATTGCACAGCAAGTGTCTTACTAGCTTTACTGAAGTCCCTGGGATGGGCTACAAAGTCTGAGACACCCAAGCCTCAAGGTATAGAACTACATCTGTCTGTCTATACCTTCTTCCACTGACAGTCACTTGTCCTGATTTTTGCTTCAATGTGGCATCTTCTGACTAATGCATAGCTTCTCTCAATTCTTCCCTCACTTGGGTGTTCCTCTGGAACATATCTACATTAAGATTTCTGCCATGAGGAAACATAATGGCTGGTCATCAGACTAAAGCCATCTATTCACAAAACTTTTCACAGCTCTTTCTTGAGTCAAGCATATAAAATACCAGCTTTGGGTCGACAACTGATTTCCATGTCAATTATTACTCCAACCACTGGGATTCATGCAGAATCCCAGAGTATGCCAGGAAGCTCTTTTGGCCTTTATGCACAGAACTAAACTATACTATTTTGTTTGTTAGTTGGTTGGTTTGTTTGGAGTGTGTGCCCATTTGTGTGTTTGTGTGTGTGTGTCTGTCTGTGTGTATATATGTGTGTGTGTGCATGTATGCATATGTGTGTGCATTTGTGCATATGTATGTGTGTGCGTGCATGTGTGCGTGCATGCGTGTGTGTGTGTGTGTGTGTGTGTGTGTGTGTGTGTGTGTTGCCATGATGCATGTATAAAAGTCAGAGAACAATTTGTGAGAGTCCCAGGGATCAAACTCAAGTCAACAGACTTGGAAGTAAACATTCTTATTTGCTGAGCCAGCTTGTAAGGCCAGACTTATCTGTGGAAGGACAGATAGCTCAAGCATTTCAGACTCTTCTGTTTGAACTATGCATATGTTACTCAGTGTTCTGTGCCTGTACTTCCTTCTCCTTGTCCCTTCCTTTTACTTCACCTCTCCCCCTTCCTTCCTTTCCTCCTTTTTTCCATATCTCTGGCCCTTCTTCCCTTCCTCTCTTCTTTTCCCCTCTTTTTCTTCTCCCTCTTCTATTTCCCCCATTCATCCCTTTAATTAAACACCACAATGCTAAATATTTTTGCTGTTATCTACACTCACAGAGACCTAGCTCTCTCATTTCACTTAATTTTCAGATTCCTTTGACACTTTCATCATCTATTAACAAACTTCCATTCCTTTGGCTGTTATGTATTCCTTGTGATTTCAGACACTGATGGTAAAAAAAATACCACTGGATTTTTTCACACTGCTATAAGAAAGGCTAAATAAATAACAATGACAGTATGCACTTTACATGTACAAATCTATTTATTCTTTGCCAGAGCCCCTGTATGCTCCAGTACCATTCCTATGTCTCAGTTTAAGTGGATGTCAATCACCCAGTGACTGTATTAGGAAAGCCAGGTTTCAGGTGACCCAAGTTCAATGCAAGTGAACCACATGGTAGAAGAACTGACTTTTGCCAGGCCCCCATATGTGTGCTGTGATGTACACAGGGTCATACAATAAATAAATGTAATGGGAGTTTTTAATGGATCAAAAAAGACTATACATAAAACATGCTCAATGCTTAATACAGAGTTTAAAAGTAAATGGCCTCAAGTAGCAGCACATCACTATTGTTCGATCTCTATTCAGTATGTGAGTACCATGCCAATCTTCAATATTAAATCAATAGCTGCTACTATTTGTGTTAAATAGCAACACACTGAACAGCAGCCATACAACATACAGGCAGATGCAGCCTACAGCCACCTCACCATCTTAGAATCTTACTGTGATCTAGGTTTCCAAATGAGCAAATGAGAGATCTACAAAAGAAGCAGTGGTGTCATAGGGAAAACTGCAATTTTTACAGGAGAATAGAAGAGGTATCTATATGCTTTCACAAAGAGTAGAAGCATGGGTTTTCTGAGCTTTCCTTACCAAATGCTTTGTTTCAACTACAATTCAAGGGACATAGTTTCTACTGTGTGCCTTCTTAAATGTTCAGGGCTTAATGAGCTGTCTGCTTTTACAGGCTATCTATTGACTATCCTAATTTCCTAGCCAGAGGCCAGGATGAGGTAAAGTTTCAAACAAATGTTTCACATATTTTAGTGACCATAAATATGTGCATACCCATATTCTGCACAAATTTACATGCCTGGAAATGCATGAGAAATTGTAAAGATGACACAGTGCCTCAAGAGCAGGAGGACCTGAGTTCCAATCCTGGAACCTACATAAAAAGTTTAGACATGACGGCACACACAAGTGAACACATTGTGGTGATAATTTCATTTGTGCTTTAACAAATGAAGCCTGAAGATCAGAGTAAGGAGCTAAGCCACTACTTAGCCATAGAGGCCAGGCAGTGGTGGACTACCTTTAATCCCAGCACTTGGGAGGCAGAGGCACATGATCTCTGAGTTCAAGGTCACCCTGGGCTACAGGAGATTGATCCAGTCTGAAAGAGAAACAGCCAGGCCGTGGTGGCACTAGGGAGGTGGAGACAGGCGTGACATATCTTGGCAGAGAGAGGAATATAAGGTGGAAAGAGACAGGAGCTAATGGAATTCAGTCTGGGGATTCCTAGAGCTAGGATAACCCATTCAGTCTGAGGTAGAGGTAAGAATTAGTGTCTGGATGCTCTGCTTCTCTGATCTTTCAGCATTTACCCCTGTATCTGGCTCTAGGCTTTTATTATAAGACCAATTAGAATTTGTGCTACATCTCATTAGTGAGTAGATGGGAGATAGAGGCTAGTGGAACCCTGAGGATGGCAAGCCATCTTGCCTGGTCTACATGGTGAAGCACCAGGTCAATAAGAGACCCTATCTCAAACAAATGATAGAAGGTGACTTAGCATCAAAACCCAAGGTTGTCCTCTGACTTATGCATGCACACACACACACACACACACACACACACACACACACACACGGGAGGGGGGGAAGGTGGAATATAGTGTTATTTTCAGGATCCTTCTAAGGCCATCATCTAATTTCATGAGGTCCAATCTACAAAGATACTGGCTCCTGTCCCTACCACTGAACAAAAAGCAAGCTTGTTCTAGTGGTATGACTGACAAGAATGTAACATGGAAAAATAAAAAGGCTCAGAGTCTGATACTGGGGTCCAAGCTTCAAGCTGAATATCAGAAAAGCAAAGCAGCTGGCCACTAGCTTCTTACCTCTACCTCAGGCTGAATGTGTTGGTCCTGTTTCCTCAAGCTCTCACCAAACCTCATACTGTCTCCTCTCCTGAGAGTGGCTGGAGAATGAGTGCCCCTATCGTTCAGTGTGGCTGGAGAATGAATGAATACCTCTCTGAAACTTTGATTCTGTCTTATATACTTTCCTAATGTTGGGATTAAAGGTGTAAGCTATAATTCTCTGTTAGACTGATTCACTCTTGTGTAGATCTGGGTTGACTTGGATTCAAAGAGATTCGCCTTAGGATTAAAGGTGTGTACAACCACCTCCTAGCTCCTGGATGCTGGGATTAAAGGCATGTGCCTGGCTTCTATGGCTTCTAGCTGACTTTGCTTTTCTGAATCCTCAGTCAAGCTTTAATAAATTATAAATAATACATCAGTACACAAGAGTGAACACACATATGGATGAACACCTCTTGCAAGAAAAAGAGGGATCTCAAAAGATCAAGAGAGGACTTGGTTTCAGCAAACCAATCACAAATTAATTACAGAATTGTTTTATTGGCCAAGGAACATAATCTGCTGGTATGAGTTTGCATTAACAATATTCTTTAGCTCCCAACTTAACTTCAGGACATTTGCATAAGACAAATGGGCAATAAACAATTTGAAGTTAACACAGATCTATTCTGCAGGAATGAAAAATTGTTAAATGAGAGGGAAAGAAAACATTTGGAGGCAACTCTTATTCTATTTTATTCCGGTTCAACAGAAACTAATTTCTGAGTTGCTTCATTTTCATTCAATGAATATTTGAAATTTAGTTAAAAATAAAGTCAATGATCTTGGCTGGCCTTGAACTTGATTATGTATTGACCTTGGACTTCTGATCCTCCTGCCTTTACCTTCTGGGACTGCTAAGATGATAAGAACATGTTTTTATGAGGCACCAGGATTGATCTCAGGGCTCCCTGTCTGTTAGGCAAGTACTCTTATCAACTGAGCTACACCTCTGCTCTAACTTTTCTTATGAATATTGCTATTTTCCTTACAGTTGTATAAGGAAGACAAAATTTGAAGGAAAACACTCAAAATCAGTTATATTCTGTTCATTAACTGTGATTGCTGATGCTTTTCTCATATGCTACTGAAAGGTTAATTCCAATTCAACAAATTCCAAGAATGATTTCAGTGGCTGACAATAGTCCTGGGGCATGTAGGGGATATGTTAATGTACTTCATAGGTTATCATAACGTCCTGGAACAGAAAAATCTTTTCAGGTATACTTTTTAAGCTACATGATCAAAACATTAAGTACATCAGAGGGAAATCCCAATATCTTTTTATTAGGCTGAAACATTGCTTACAAAAATCAGATTTCATAGGATAAGAAGTTTTGAAAAGAGCCAAATACAATCATATAGATTTTCAAATTGAAGTTCCTAATGGCATCTTTTCTGACCATCCATCCAGTCATTCATTCATTCATTCATTCATTCATTCATTCATTCATTCATCAACACATCTGAATCAGAGAAGGTTCACATTGACCATTCTTTATGGCTAGGAGTGGTAAACAACAAAATTCTCCAAGTCTTCACTGCTTTCTGCATTCAGTATATGAAGGACCTCAGCTCCTCATCTCTGGAACAGCAGCCATAAGAGATCTGGACTTATATGTGCCAAACATACACAGTGCTGGAAACTACACTGCTTAATTTCTGTTGAAGCTGAGTATCTGTGCAGTCTATATTTTGATGTACTTAGTCCTACTAACTCAATTACTACAGCTGTTGATATACCCATTCCTGTCTATAATTTCCTTAAGTATGGTATGGCACTGTATATGTGGGATGTTCCCCAGTAAACCTTAAACACACATTATGACACTATGAAGTATAGTTCCATTAAATTCCTAGGATCTTTCATTCTCTGTAACTGAAACTTTGTGCCAACATCAAGCCATTACCCTGCCCAACCCTGATGATTAGAACTCCTCTTCTTCTTACTAGTACTTTGCTTGTAGCTTCTTTATCTGTTGGCACTTTCAGGCTACTGCTGTTTGTCTCCTTGGATAATCTATCATGATAAGGTGACTCTTCAGAAATTAAACACCCCACTCCCATTCATTCCCATACTATGCTCTTTGGTTAGGCAAGCTCACAACTTTAAACACCAACCAAGCACAGACATGAAATCTCAGCTATTCCTTAGCTCCTCAATCATTGTCTCTAACCCTCTGAAACCATAGCCAAATCAAATGCCTCCTTTTATATGTTACCTTGGTTGTGGTGTTTTTATCACAACAGAAAAGTAATGAGGACATGGGCTTACAAGTAGATGCCACTATGCCCCACTTTCCACATGCATTCTGGACATTAGACTAGGTCTTTATACTTGCATTGCAAAGACTTTATTATGACACAAAATTAACCCCTAGACAGTCTCCTTTGAATACATAAAATTAAAAAAGGTCTGAGTATACAGTGAGTCTATGAAGGGTTCCATGTCACAAAGAATCTGAATGAATACACTGTGACCTCCTTGTTATGTGTTTTATATACCCAATTCTACTTTAGTAACAATTTACATGTGCTAAACGGGTATAGATATTTTTCTTGTCACTATTTCCTAAGGGTGCATAGCAACTATTTTCATTGCATTATATGCACCGGTAAATCATCTACAGATGATTTCAGGTATCTTAAGTATATGGGTTAGGTTTTGTTCAAATACTGTATGTGCCATTTTATTCTAGCCTCCATTAGTCCCTCATAGATACCAAGGGCAATTATCCTGGTTCTATCTTTACCAGCCAGGCATTTGTCCAAACCAACGTTTCTAAAAGAGGCTACAGCAGACACCAAGAGCTTCTATTATCCTCCAGGGACTTCAGATTTTCCCAGTACACCATCTATCCTCAGGGACTGACACTCAGTTCCCTGGGAAGTTCTGAGGCACTCTTCCTAATATTCTAGTAGAAATAGTACAATAAATATTATCTCTATAAATATACCCCAGGGCACATTAATAAAGCAAACTCAATTATAAAAAGCCTGTGTCTCACCATAAAACAGCACATCAACTCTGAATTTCATTTCATAATTCATGGGAAAAGCCTATGTATTTTCCTTCATCTTACTTCACTACTTCATAGTGGTACAGGCACCTAGTAAGGCTAAATTAAACTTTTTTATTAAATTTAAAATAAAACCTAACAGACCAAGGTTATGAGTCATGTCTTAAACATTTGACCAAAACAACCTATTTTTAAGAAATTAATATTTTGGCTAGGAACATCCTCAAGACTGAGGTCTCAGGACTGCATGCAGGGGAGGCTGCCCTAGAGGACTGACCCATCCGGAGTCTGCCAACATCCTGGTCCAGCCTCCAAACAGGGGAGGGGTCCTGCCACCACCCATTGGAGTAGGAGAGCCATTGGAGTATTGGACCTGCTTGCACCAATCAGAAGAGTACCTTAGTCCTGTACCCACCAGAAGAGGGAGAAACCCTACCAGTACACATTGGAAGAAGAGAGATAGATGACAGTATAAGAATACAGTCAACAACAGAAAGATCGATATGACACCACCAGAGTCTAGGGATTCTACAACAGCAAGACCTGAACATCCCAACAAATATGAAGAAGAAGAGAATGACCCTAAAACCAACTTTATGACAATGATAGACACCCTCAAAGATGTAATGAGAAAATCACTTAAATTGCAAGAAACAAAACAGTGCAAGATTTGAAAGCTGAAATATAGACAAAAACAAACAAACAGTCTGAGGGAATGTTGGAAATAGAAAAGATAGGCACTACAGGAACTACAAATGCAAGCATAACCAACCAAAGACAAAAGATGGAAGAGAGAGAATCTCAGGTATTGAAGATACACCAGGAGAAATAGATTCATAGACCAGAGAAAATCTTAAGTCTAATAAAACCCTGACACAAAATATCCAGGAAATATGGAACACCATGAAAAGGTCAAACCTAAGAATAATAAGTATAGAAGAAGGTGAAGAAACTCAACTCAAAGGTGCAGAGAATATATTCAACAAAATCATAGAAGAAAACTTTTCCAACCTAAAGAAAGACATGCCAATGAAAGTAAAAGAAGCTTACAAAACACCAAATAGAGTATACCACAAAGTTCCCTCACCACATAATAACCAAAGCACAAAATATACAGAATAAACAAAGAAAAAAGGAAAGGAAAAAGGCTAAGTAACATATAAAGGCAAACCTATCAGAATTACACCTTACTTCTCCATGGAAACTCTGAAGGTCAAAAGGCCCTAGATACATATTCTGCAAACACTAAAAGATCACAGATGCCAACCCAGAATACTATACCCACAAAAGCTTTCAGTCACTATTGATGGAGAAACAAAGGTATTCTATGACAAAACCAGATTTAAACAATACACGTCAACTAATCCAGCCCTACAAAAAGTACTGGAAGGAAAACTCCAATCCAAGGAAATTAACTACATTCACAAAAAATCATAGGCAATAGATAATCTCACTTTACCAACATTCAAAAGAAAAATGGGGTGGGAGGGGGTGAAATCCACACATAATACCAACAACAAGAATTAACAATCAATAATCACTAATATCCCTCAATATTAATGTCCTTAACTTGCCTATAAAAAGACACAGGCTAACAGAGTGAATATGAAAAACAGAATCCATCCTTCTGCTGTATACAAAAAACACACCTCAAATTCAAAAACAGAAATCACCTCAGAGTTATGGATTGGGAAAAGAATTTCCAATTAAATGGACCCAAGAAACAAGCGAGTATAGCAATATTTATATCAAACAAATTAGATGTTAAACTAAAAATCAAAATTGACAAAGTCATTTCTTATTCCTCACAGGAGAAATCCATCAATATAAAGTTTCAATTCTGAACATCTATGCCCCAAATACAAAGGCACCCACATTCGGAAAAAAAATATGAAAACTCAAATCTCACATAAAACCTCACACACACATATATTGGGAGATTTCAACACCCCCTTCTCAACACTATACAGGTCCAACAGACAGAATCTTAACAAAGAAATAAAGGAACTAACAGAAGTTATTACCCAATTGGGTTTAACAAACATTTTTAGAACATTCCATCCATACACAAAAGAATACACCTTCTTCTCAGCTCCACATGGAACATTCTCAAAATTGACCACATATTCAGCAATATAGCAAACCTCAATAGGTACAAAAAACTTCCTAGAATTCAATGAGAATGAAGACACAACATACCCAAACTTATGGGACACCTTGAAAGCAGTGCTAAGAAGAAAGTTCATAGCCCTTAGTGCCCACATGAAGAAACTCGAAAATAGTCACACTAGAGAATTAACAGCACAATTGAAAACTCTAGAACAAAAAGAAGCAAACTCACCCTGGAAGAGTAGATGCCAGGGAATAATCAAATTGAGGGCTGGAATCGATAAGGTGGAAACTAGAAAAACAATACCAAGAATCAATGTAACAAAGAGTTGGTTCTTTGAGAAAATCAACAAGATAGACAACCTTTATCCAAACTAACCAAAAGGCAGAGAAAGAACATGCAACTTAACAAAATCAGAAGAAACAAAAAGGGAGACATAATAAACTGTCACTATTTGCAGGTGATATAATAGTTTACATAAGTGACCTAAAAAAAAAAAACTGTACTAGGCAACTCCTACAGCTGATAAGCACCTTCAGCAAAGTGGCAGGATACAAGATTAACTCAAAACAATCAGTAGCCCTACTATATATAGATGAGAAAGGGGCTGAGAAAGAAATCAGAAATATCACACTTTACAATAGCCACAAACAATATAAAATATCTTGGGGCAATACTGACCAAACAAATAAAAGGCCTATATAATAAAAAAAACTTTGAGTATTTAAAAAAGAAATTAAAGAAGATATCAGAAAGTGGAAAGATCTCCCATGATCTTGGAAAGGTAGGATAAGTATAGTAAAAATGGCAATCATGCCAAAAGCAATCTACAGATTAAATGCAATCTCCATCAAAATCTGATGGGAGATGTCATTCTGTAATTATGTTTCTCTTATTGATTAATGAATAAAGCACTGTTGGCCAATAGGAAAGCAAGATAGGTGGGACTAGGAGACTAGGAGGAGAGAGGAAGTAGTAGGGAGGAGATTCAAGATGGAGGACAGAGAGAAGATTGCCAGCCACTTTCTCTGGTAAGATATGACCACGTGGAAGTACTTAGATTAATAGAAATGGGCTAATATTTAAGACAGAGCTAGCCAATAATAAACTAGCAACTGGGCAACAGAATGATATCTAACACAGCATCTCTGTGTGTTATTTGAGGCTGACACAGCAGAGGGACCAGACTGGTAGGGAAAAACTACCTAACAAAAATCCCAGCACAATTCTTTACAGACATTGAAAGAACAATCCTCAACTTTATACAGAAAAACAAAATACCCAGGATAGCTAAAACAACCCTGAATAATAAAGGAACTTCCAAGGGCATCACCATCAAACTCTGTTATAGAGCTATAGTCCTGAAAACAGCTTGGTATTGGCATAAAAATAGACAGGTAGAATCAATTGAAAACTCTGACATTAACCCATACACCTAAGAACACCTGATTTTTGACAAAGAAGCTAAACTTATACAATGGAAAAAACAAAGCATCTTCAACAAATGGTGCTAGCATAACTGGATGCTGGTATGTAGAAGACTGCAGAGAGATCCATATCTATCACCATGCACAAAACTTATGTTCAAATGGATCAAAGACCTCAACATAAATGGAGCTACTCAGAACCTCTTAGAAAATATATACCCTTGAGTGAATTGATACAGGAAACCACTTCATGAACATAACACCAGTAACACAGACACTGAGATCGATAATTAATAAATGGGACCTCCTGAAACTGAGAAGCTTCTGTAAGGCAAAGGACACAGTCAACAAGACAAAATGGCAGCCCACAGAATGGGAAAATATCTTTACCAACCTCACATCTGACAGAGGGCTGATTTCTAAAATATACAAAGAACTCAAACTAGTTACCAAAACACCAAATAATCAAATTAAAAAAATGGGGTATAGAAGAAAATTAAGAATTCTCAATGAAGTAATCTAAAATGGCTGAAAGACATTGAAGAAAGTGTCCAAATTCTTAGCCATTGGGAAAATGCAAATAAAAACAGGTATGAGATACCATCTTACTCCTGTCAGAATGGCTAAAATAAAAAACACCAAAGATGGTATATGCTGGAGAAAATATGGAGAAAGAGGAATACTCCTCCACTGCTGGTGGGAGTGCAAACTTGTACAGCCACTTTGGAAATCAGTATGGTGGTTCCTCAGGAAAATGGGAATTAGTCTACCTTAATATCCAGTAATTCTACTCTTAGGCATATAACCAAAAGACACACATTCATACAACAAGGACATCTGTTCAATTATGTTCATAACAGCATCATTTGTAATAGCCAGAATCTGGAAGCAACATAGATGATCCTCAACTAAAGAATATATGGAGAAAATGTGGTACATTTACACAATGGAGTACTCAGTGGAAAAACAGAATGGAATCTTGAAATTCACAGGCAAATGGGTGGAACTAGATGAAACCATCCTGAGTAAGAGAACTCAGTCCCAAAAGATGAACACA
Organism: Cricetiscus sungorus; assembly: GCA_030556225.1. Taxonomy (NCBI): domain Eukaryota; kingdom Metazoa; phylum Chordata; class Mammalia; order Rodentia; family Cricetidae; genus Cricetiscus; species Cricetiscus sungorus. The sequence goes on along the minus strand of JANBXA010000729.1, from coordinate 8,200,340 downwards.
TTATGTATTCACTCATATATGGGTTTTAGACACAGAGCAAAGGATTACCAAAATACAATTCACACTGGCAGAAAAGCTAGAAAACAAAGAGGACCCTAAGAGAGACATACATGATCCCCTGGAGAAAGGGAAAGGGACAAGATCTCCTGAGAAAATTGGGTGCATGGAGGATGGGAGAGGGAGTTAGGAGAAAGAGAAGGGGAGAAGAGGGGAGAGGTGGGCTTGAGGGAACAGGAAGATGGAGACAGGAAAAAAATAGAGTAGAACAAGAGAAGAGATACCATAATAAAGGGAGCCATTATAGATTTAAGGAGAAATCTGGCACTAGGGAAATGCCCAGAGATCTACAAGAATTAACCCAACTAACAATCTAAGCAATAGTGGAGAGGCTACCTTTAATGCCCATACATGATAATGAGATTGATGACTAACTTATATGCAATCCTAGAGCCTTCATCTAGTAGCTGATGGAAACAAAAGCAGATACCCACAGCCAAACACTGAGCTGAACTCCTAGAGTCAAGTTACAGAGAGGGAGGAGTGATGAGCAAAGTGGTCAAGACCAGGCTGGAGAAACCCACAGAAACTCCTGACCTGAACAAGTGGTAACTCATGCACTCCAGTCTGATAGGTGGAAAACCATCATGGGACCAACCCAGACCCCCTGAATGAGGGTGTTACTTAGGAGGACTGGGCAGTCTATAGGGCCTCTGGTAATGGATCAATATGTATCTTTAGTAGATGAATGGGCTTTAGGAGCCCATCCCACATAGAGGGATACTTTATCAGCCTAGACACATGGGGGGAGAGCCTGGGCTCTGCTCCAAATGATATGACAGTCTTTGAGGACTCTCCATGGATGGCCTCACCCTCCTTGGGGAGCAGAAAGAGGATTGACTGGTATTTGGGGAGGATGGAAGGGTGAGGGAACTGGGATTGACATGTAAAACAACCTTGTTTCAAATGTAAATTAAAAATAATAATATTTTACTTTTGGACTAGGAACATATCTCAGTAGGTACAGGTTCTTGTCATCAAGCCTGACAACCTGAATTTGGTTCCTGGTTAGAAAGAAATAACTGACTCATAGAAATTGTCCTCTTACCTCCACATGTGTGCCATATGTCACACGCATGCCTGAACACATGCATGGACACACAAAAGTACATAAAAATGTAAGAAAAATATTTTGTTTACTGGTACTGATATTGTCTCTTTTGTGCAAATTCTTTACAAATATTTACAAGTGAGTTTTATTTTTTAAATTGAGGTTGTCTTAGTCACATTTTTCACCTGGACAAAAGTCAATGGGAAGGTTTTCTAGTTCATCTAGTTGATGAACTAGAATGAGGCAAACGATAATTAAGCTGAACTTATCCCAAAACTTGTGTTACAGATTTTAGTGCAGTTCAGGGACCTTCATGGTCCTCCACAAAGATGCTCTTACTTCACAGCTGAGAAAACTGATACCCAGAGGAGCAACCATGCAAAATCCTAACTACCTCATACCTTGTTTAACACCGCATTAGTCAAGACTATGCTTTCAATGTGATTGAGATTTAGTCCCCCAAGAACAGGATAGAGAAGTGGTGTGGCCTGAAAGAAAGTACTGAATTAATGAGAGACTTGGGAACATGTATTTGCCTCAAGGGAATAATTATGTTTGTCTCAAAGGACTAGATTTAAACTCTAGTGCCTAGATTAGGTCTCTAATGGACTCCATTTGTTACGTATTAAGTATGGATTATTTTAGAATTCAGCTTTCTAGGCTTATTGTCTTTCTTATTTTTTACAATGTTAAACCTTTTCTATGAGAACTTTGTCAGAAATCAATGATGGTACAATCACATCAGTCCTCCAGAACTGTGAACTACATAGACCCCTTTTATGAATTACTTAATCTTGGAAATTTTATTAGGGTAATTCTAGGTGGACTTAGTTAGTTGATAACTTTTATATGCCAACCTTGCTGAGATGGGAGAAGCCAAGCATGAATACATTGTGTACTTAGGACTGCAACTGTGACTACCAAGTTTTCTCAGTCTCAAGGCAAAGCTCTTTCCTTCCTAAGCAGGTGACCTTTTGGAATGACCTCTGTTCTCTTTGGGGCATGGAAGTAAACATCATTTACTGTTTTGTGACACAAGCCAAGTACCCATCAACTCTATACCCCAAGAGTCAATCATTGCCAAAGTCATACAAATAACATTAGATCCAACAGTATTATCCAATCACCATATGACTTTGAATACATTCTCCTTTATTTCCAGCCAATGCTGAATTATCTATGCCCCAGAGCATAAAAATTTTGTGCATAAATCAAAAACAAGTTAGGCTTTTTTCCCCTCTATGCTGTTGCAGAAATATCAATTTGCCACATCATTTAGCAGCAAAGGAGAAAGCTCCAGATGGATCAGAGAAGTATGAGCAATGAGCCTGATGACTTAGGAATAATACTTGGAATTTCTTACCAAATTGAATTCTTTACAGCCTCAAAAATTGATATTACCATATAGAAGTCCATGACAAGAGCACACACACATTGTCTTCCTTTTCCTGTATCCTTAGTTTTATTTGCATTCGTTTCTAATGCTTTAGTTACAACAACACACCAAAATTTTCCATCCTTTCATTTATTTTAACAACTTACCAAAAGCTCCCTATGCTGGGACAAAATCCAGTTTTGTATCTATCTTCCTATCCTGGCTATTTTTTTTATTAACAGCTTAATACCACCTAGAGTCACCTGGAAATTTGCTTGATTTCTAATTGATAAAGGAGGACCAAGCCCACTGTGGGTGGTACTACTCCTAGCAAGTGGTCCTGGCCCATGTAAGAAAGTCAGCTGAGAAGGCTAGAAGGGAACCAGCAGCATCTCCATGGTTCCTACCTCCAGGTTCCTGCTTGAGTTCCTGACTCAGTGATGGACAGTGACAAGGTAGTGAAAGACAACTAAAACCTTTCCTCCTCGAGCTGCTTTTGGCATAAATCTTTTATCACAGCAACAGAAAGGAAACTGGAGCATTTGGTAAGCATAAACCTAAGGCTCTTAACCATATAAAGGAGAATTGCTATGCACACATCAGTAAATGCAGTAGCCAGAGGCAATCTGCTCTTGGCTACAGGGTGTGAGAGATGGCTCAGCCATTAAAAGCAAGTGGCTTTCTGTTACAAGCAGTTTCCCAACAGCCTGGTCCCGCAGCCATGTCAGTCACCAAATAACATGCTGAGACTCTATATTAGATATAAAGCTGTTGGCCTGTTACTAGCATTTCTTATTGGCTAGCTCTGTCTTAAATATTAACCCATTTCTATCAACCTAAGTGTTCCTACATGGTCTTACTAGAGAGACCAGACCTCTTATCCCCTCATTGCCTACATCTTGACTTCTCTCATCTTGACTTCTCTCTACTACCTCTCCCAGAATCATCATTGTCTCCTATTCCCACCTATCTTGCTTTCTTATGGGCCAATAGGGATTTACTCATTAACCAATAAGAGAAACATATTTTCAGAATGACATCTCCCTCTCTTAGAGATAGAACAGGTAATCCCATGCCCTCTTCTGGCTTCTACAGGCAACTACACTCTGATGGGAGATGTTATTCTGTAAATATGTTTCTCATACTGGTTAATGAGTAAAGCACTGTTGGCCAATAGGAAAGCAAGATAGGCGGGACTAGGAGACAAGGAGGAAAGAGGAAGTAGTAAGGAGGAGTCAAGATGGAGAGCCCGGAGAGGTAGAACACGAGCCACTCTGGCCAGTAAGATGAGCCACGTGGAAATACTTAGAATAGTAGAAATAGGTTAATCATTAAGACAGAGCTAGCCAGTAAGAAACTATTAACTGCCCAACAGCCTTATATCAAATACAGAGTCTGTGTGTTATTTGGGGCTGGTGCGGCCATGGGACCAGGCGGGCTGTCAGAAACAACTAGCTAAAATACTCTTGTGTACAAGAAGCCCCAACACAGACACAGACACACACACACACACAGACACACAGACACACACACACACACACACACACACACACACACACACACACACACACACACAAATTAAAAAACAAAATAGCTCTTTAAAGATGAAAAATCCTTAGGTTAGGACTTAGTATGCTGGGTCTGAGTCTGACGTGTGACCCCAGTATCCTGACACCCAGAACCTGGTACATATAGGATCTTATGTGCCTTATCCAGGAAATGCCTCCCAACAGACAGCCCTTCTGCACTAGGCATAGCCTTGTCATCTACTGTCTACCTCCTGCCTATTTCCTACTTAATGTTTGTTGATGTTTGTAATTGGTCATTTCATTCATCAACTCCAGACAATCTACCTTATGCTACCTCATCAACTTAACTCCAGCTTCACCTCTGGATAGGTCACACTCCACTGTCACTGTCTCACTTCATTCTAAGTCCCTATGCTGAGGTCTGGTTATACAGTGCATCACAGTGATGCCTGTAGTTTTACTGCATTTTTTATTTGTTTTGGAGTTTTACTATGTGGCCCCAGCTGGAATTCACAGAAAACCTTTTGCTTCAGCCTCCCAGATCCCAGGATTAAAAGCATAAACTATCATGGCATTGGCATTGTTTAACTGAGTCACTGTGTTTACCTCAACACTTTATATAAGACTCACTCTCTAAATGATCAAAACTTTCTGGCCTCAGTTCTCATCTGTTCTCAGCCAGTCTGAGCAGACCCAGTGGTCCTCTAATGAAGAAAACATGAGACCACTATACTGTTCTCAGTTACAGTTAGTCAGTGGGTCTTACAGCTTTTACATAGTGTGCAAAAGTGTAGAGTTATCCTTTGGATTTCATTACAATTGTTTTCAAGTGCTAGCAAAGCAGCACCATGTTACAGATGCTTACTACAGGATGAAGTTACAGACAGCTATAGTGAGATGAATTTCCTATAAGTGCTGAGGCAAATTCAAGGCAAATTAAAAAAAAAGTGTCTTTAAAAATATGCCTTGGGCCAGGGTGATGGTTGTCACAAGCACAAGCATGAAGGCCCAGAAACCCATGTAAATGCCCAATGGGTATGGTAAGCCACTTGTAATTCCTGCTTCAGAAGATGGGACAAGGGTGTCCTCAGAAATTGCAAGCTTGTGAGTGGTGATCTCTTTGAGTTTGACTGAAAGACAGAAAATAGAAAGAATGAGGTAGAAGAATAGAGTGTGATTCCCAAAATCTGTCTCTGGACTCCACATGCACACGTATGCACAAGTGGCGCACGCACACGCGCGCACACACACACACACACACACACACACACACACACACACACACACACACAAGTAAAGGTTAAAAATACCCCTCTGAGGCATTTGTTAGTAAGCTAAGGGAATTGTAAGTTTAACCACCAAAAATATAAAATCATAGAAGAAAATAGAATTGTTTATTAAAGGCAAATTTTGTTGAAAAAAAGATCCATCTTCGAAGCTTTATATTTTCAACCAAGCAGCTATTCTTGAAGCTGTCATGGTAGCTCAGTCAGTATATTGCTTGTCTTGCAAGCATAAGGCCCTGAGTTTGTGCCTAGAACACATAAAAATGTTAAGTGTGACAGCTCATGATTATAGCCCCAAACAAGAGAGTTAGACTCAACACATCACAGAACACCCTGGCCAGCCAGCATAGTCTACTTAGCAAGCTCCTGGCCAGTGATAGATCCTTAATAAAAACAAGGTGGACAGTGCCTGAGGGACCACCTCTGTGGTTGACCTCTGGCCTCCACTTACATGCAAGTGCAAATTGTGCAAATACACATACACACTTAAGGAAAAGCATTTTTTATTTATTTTTATTTATTTATTTTTTTATCCTTCAAAGGACAGGAGTCTTCAGTCTCCTTGACTACAGAGAAATGCAAGACATGTCACAGGCCAGCCCAACCCAATTTGAGATGAAATGATCCACAGTGTCAGGTTGCAATTTGGAAACAAAGGGACAGATCTGATCATCTGGGCCAGTATTCATTTCTACTTGAGGAAAAAGAAAACAAAGAACAATTTCAAGAACTGTCCTTTGCTGTTAAAAGTAAGACGACTGCCTCAGCCCTTCAAAAAATGTTTTGTAGTATTAATATTTCATTAATGACATTTGAAAAGCTATGTTAAATCCCTGCTAGAGCCCTGCTCTCAGCAGTGACAATGTGGGGGACTCTTAACAAGCAGGACCCCAGTCTCTTACCCAGATTGAACTCATTTATTACCCAGTGCCCTGGCCAATTCCCGCCTCAGATCCACAAGAGAGTTTTCTATAGCTGTTTGCTAAATTTGCCTTTGCAATGATTTCCATTATTTCTGGAGATCTGCCTACAATAGTTTAAGTACTCACAGAACAAGAAGCAGGTGTGGGCTGCCACTCACCAAAGGAGCCCAGAAGAGGCCCCTTGTCAGCTCCCAGGAAAGATGGGTACTGGGAAGGACTTGCAAGGCTCTTTGAAATGGAATTCCCCCAGTCACAGATGAACCTGAACACTAACTTCAGGAATTCTTCTTCAGAATTTAGAGGCATCCCCAACGTGTACTTTGCCAACATTGAGTCATTCTGATGGCCCTATAAAATTAGAGCTTCAAAAGAGTTTGGGGCCCAAAGGTCTTACTGAAGTATTATTAAAGGGCATTTTTCAGGAAGAAAAAATGAACCAAAATGAAATGGATTTGGAGATAGGCCACCACAGAGAGGACAGAAAATGGGAGAACAAATCAACTCCAGATAAAAACAGTAATGATAAACAGTTCTGTGTTCATAAAGGCTTAATCAAATTTTATGTTGATAACAAGATGAATGGAAGAAGTTCAGAAAAAAATTCAAATGTGCTAAAAGTTTTGTTTTTGACTTATTCTCATTTATATAATATGTGTGTATAAAGTTTACATGGAAATAAAGATATAGTATGTGGATCTCAGGCACCCAGAGTAGACCAGCATTGACATGCTGTCACAGGCTCTCAAGTATGTCCATGGTGACAAACATAATACTGAAGCTAGGCTGTCCCGGACTCAGGTAATAGAGTAGTTTGCACTCTGAGGTCAGGAAAGCACCAGAACCCAGACTCCACAGACCATGTGCCCTGGGCCAGCTTTATTAGGCTCCTACTGCAAGACCAAAAGTTCTGAAGATATAGTTTCAAATGGAAAATGACATGAACAGGAGCAATCAAGACTCCATGTGTGCTCAGGGTACCCAAACCAGGATGAAACAGGTTGTCTTTGGGTGCCCATGCCAGGGTGTCCTTGGCAAGTGTGAAAAGCATAGCACAAGGTGATTTTGTTTATGCTTTTGTTTTATGTTTTGTTTCTGAGATAGGATCTCTCATAGCCCAGGCTGGCCTCCAACTCTCTATGTGGCCTGAGGTGAAATTTAACCACTGATCCTCCTTTCTCCACCTCTGGTGTGGTGGAAGGACAAGTGTGCATTCTAAAACCCAGTATGTGTAGTACTGGAGTTCAACAAAGGGCCTCTTAGACACTGGGCAAGCAACCCATCAACCGAGCTACCTGCCCAGTCCCAGAGTGCTATTTGGTTGTTGGGTTGTTTATGAGATCTCCTAAGTAATTAAGAGTCTAAATTGAAAAAAATAGTTTACTTATTTAACCAGTACTGACTTAGTATATGAGATCAGTGAGGTGCAAATACAAGGGGGAAGTTGAACCATCTTCAAACTCTCAGTGTCAAAGGGAAAATGGAGTTCCAAGTTGGGCAGAGAGGCTGAGAAGAAAGGCTGACCCAGTAGCAGTCAAGCTCTTCCCACCCTTGCCATGTTCTGCATTCCCCTCCTCCTGATAGAATGGGATCCAGATCACCTGGAAGCTCACTGGGCCCCAATCCCACCCAGTTTCTATTTGAATCATCTGAAGGGCCAAACTTTGCATTTCAAACAAGCCCCCAGGTGATCCTGGTGCTTTGATCTCAGGGATGGCCACTTTAACCTGTGTCCCAAGGGGAGGAGAAAAACTGAGCAATTGAAGACAGGGCTACCAGCAGGCCAGGAAGAAGAGACTGGATGTGCAAAGGCATGTGGCCAGACAAGCAAATACTGAAAACAAGATGGATCAAGATAAGACATATGATATGTCAGATGCCCTGAGACATCTGGCTAACCCCAGCTAGATCCGAGCAAAACTGTGAGAAAATGCAGCAGTTGTAATCTTAAGAAAGTGACCACCTTTCCCCCTCATTCCCTACCTTTGAACCACCATCCCTAATTTACTAACTGCTAACATTAGTCCCAACCTACTCAGTGGCCATTGGGTACAAAACTGCTCCCCTCCCTCAAAAAGAAAAAGAATTACAATTCCCTCAGAGCAGTCAAGGGTAGAAATTTCAACCAAGAAATGACACTTTCATTTTTGTTTTTTTTTTTTTTTTTTTTTCTCCCCTGCTCCCTCAGCCCAGTGCTTTTGCTAACATAATTACTCCACCCTCCATGAAAATAGGTTGAATCCTGGAGCGCAAGACTTAGAATGTTGCTTTCCTTATTTGGAATTAGAGTTTTTACAAATATTAAAACAAAAACTGAAGTCATCACAGTAGATCTTAATCCAGTATGACCAATGTCCACATTTCTCTTAAAAGACCATTTGGACCTAGAGACAGACACAGATGGGGAACAGTATGAAGACACACAGAGAGTATGACATGTGAGACAAGAGATGGGAGCCATTGTCTGTAAGGACAGCCAAGGGCTCCTGGCAGCTAGGGGAATCTAGAAGACACAGAAGCAACTTCTCCCAGGTATTTCACTGTGGCCCAGCAGACACCTTGAGCGCACACCCCTTAGTATCCTCTACTGCATGCCAATTAACTGTTGTTCTGAATCCTCCAAGGGTGAATGTTGTCCTCTCTCTCTCTCTCTCTCTCTCTCTCTCTCTCTCTCTCTCTCTCTCTCTCTCTCTCTGCCTGTCTTTCTCTCTCTGCCTGTCTTTCTCTTTCTGCCTGTCTTTCTCTTTCTGCCTGTCTTTCTCTCTCTGCCTGTTTCTCTCTCTGCCTGTTTCTCTCTCTGCCTGTTTCTCTCTCTGCCTGTTTCTCTCTCTGCCTGTTTCTCTCTCTGCCTGTTTCTCTCTCTGCCTGTTTCTCTCTCTGCCTGTTTCTCTCTCTGCCTGTTTCTCTCTCTGCCTGTTTCTCTCTCTGTGTGTCTGTCTCTGTCTGTCTCTCTCTGTCTGTCTGTCTGTCTCTCTCTCTCTCTGTCTCTCTCTCTGTCTGTCTCTCTCTCTCTCTGTCATACACACTCTTCTTAATGTCAGATATATTAAACATGAGAGTTCTATATTGTCCTCCAACATTAAATAGCCTTTGTCTTCAGAAAAAATGGGCTGTCTTTCTCAAAATACAGTGGCAGGGAGAGAGAAGGATCTATTTGATTTTGAGAAAATGGTAAAGAAAAATCCACTCTTACTACTCTAAACAATACGATCATGTAGTCACACCTGACAATCAAAGGCCTTACCCTGTGGCCAATCATGTGGTCATCAATCTTATTGCTTCCATCCTCCTTGTGGAGAGTGAAGGAGGAATTCACCACAGGCTTTCAGAAATATGTGGGCAGGAGAGGCCCACCATGTCTACAGGAGCCAACTGCAAATTGTTTGAACTCTCTAGAGTTAAGTGTCACTTCCTGTTAGTGTTTTATTTTGCTTTCATTATCTTTTTCTATTGAGAGACAGAGAGTGAAAGAGAGAGACAGAAGGTCAGAGAATAATACTAGTATATACAAACATTCCTCTAAAGTCAAGCTAACTAGCTGGCCTTGCAGCCATGTGACAGAGAAGGATGGTCTTGCACCCCTGGTGGTCATCACAGCAGTGATGAGGCAAACAGCAGAGACAAAGCCAGAATGCAACAAGTACTGCACCACAGAACACCTCCTCACAGAACATCCCGTGAGTATGTGCAGAGATGGGGATCAAACAAGAGCCAGGTGATGGGACTCATCACCTCCAAGTGACTCTGGATGCCCCCTCATTATGACAAGAAGACCCAAAGAGGGACTGCCATCTTCACTCAGAATAGTCCTCACTCCCACAAAGGAAAGCAGATGGAGTCATATTACCTAGTTACATATTCCCTAGTTACAAACTGGCTCACATAATCCTCTAATTTTTCCTCCATAGCTTGGATGTATTATTATTATTATTATTATTATTATTATTATTATTATTATTCATCATTATTTGAGATAGGATCTTGCAGGCTGGTAGTGGTATAGACACCATTAATCCCAGCACTTGAGAGGCAGAGACAGGTGGATCTCTGAATTCAAGGCCTGCCTGGTCTATTGAGTGAGTTTCAGGACAGCCTCCAAAGCTATAAAGAATCCCTGTCTCAAAAAAAAAAAAAAAAAAAAAAAAAACAAAGAGGAGAACAAAAGAAGAAGAAGAAAAGAAAGAAAAAAAGAAAAAGAAGTCGAGATAGGGTCTTGTATAGACCAAGACCAAGCAAGACTCCAATTTGATATGTAACCAATTTCTGGTGCCCTATATTTGACCTAAATCTCCCATGGCATCCTTAAGAACTGTATGTATTGACTATATTGCCCTGACTATAATTCCCATTTTTTCCCAATAGGAATCCCAAAATGCATAGAGCTAACCAGCTACCAGTTCCCAGTTCCCTTCATTCATCACTTACCTGGGGCCAATGCAACTAGGATCCTCACTTGAAAATGCCAAGTTCTACAAGGTGCTCAGACTCTTTTCTTCTGAGGACAAACTAGCAGAACCAGTGCTACCTTCAGCTAACTCAAGAAGCTGCTTTTTTTGGCCTAAAGGAATGTGTCAGCCCAGCTCTGGTGCCCAGGAGATTAAATACTTAATGGGATGCATCTGTAGACTGTGCCCCCAGGAGGAATAAATCACCTTTTGCAAAGTCGCTCCACCTGCAGGATGTAAAGATGATCGTGCCAAACCAAGCTTTCCTCATACATATAAAGAGGTCTCCTCTGTTGGAGGATGTGGGCTAGTGGAGGAGAAAGAATGGCTAGTCAGGCACTTAGGAGTACTCTGTGGTTCCTTCCAGGCTTCTTCCTGTGTTTCCCATTCTGTCTTCCTTTGAGTGGACAGCATGTGACCGAGGTGCCAGGCATGCTCCACTGTGGGCTACAGAGCTTCCAGTTTACTGTGAACCTCAGCCTGGAGACAGAGAGCCCTGTGTTAACAGCTTGGGGTAAGTCAGACTCAACCAGATACCTACTCTGAAACTTCCTGTCTTGACTCTATCCTTCTCTTAAAATCTCCACAACCCCTACCCACAGAATGAATAATCAAAACTGTGCCACTTCCAAACCCACCCTGTCTTGTACTTTTCAGAATGAAGTCCATTAGAGTCAAGGGGTAGGGCTGGTTGTTCACTGATGATTAACAATGCTTTTCATGTTCCACCTGCCCTAGATAGCCGAGGGCTGCCACACAGGCTAAAAAATGACTCCGACTGTGGTACATGGGTGATGGACAGTCCTGGTGGCTCTCTGGTGTTGGAAGCTACCTACAATGGCTGCTATGTCACTATGAATGTAAGTAGATCCTAGCTATCAGATGAAAATCCTTCTAACCACCAGCTAGGCTGATGGTTATTGCTTGTCTCTTTAGGGTTCCCACTATCTCATGGAAGTTGGAGTGCAAGAGGTGAATGTAAGTGGATATATGGCAAGGGAGAGGAAGAGACTGCTTAAATGCCCTTTGGATCTTAAAGGTAAGTGTAGAAAGCAATCAGCTAGGGAAGGGTCCTGCCTAAAAGGTGTTCTCAGGCTACTCCTGTCTACTCCAGGAGCATCAACAACTGACCCTAAGAAGGACTCTTCCTTCAGTGTCAGCCCTTAGAAAAATTAACTGTAGGAAGATGCCAGCTGTGGCTGGGCATGGTCAGAAGTTGTCACCTGATTTCCTGACTCGGTGTTCTAGGTTCTATTGGGCCTGTCTTCAAGAGCTTTTCACCAAGCAGCTTCACCTGTGATTTTTCAAAGTTGGAATTTAAATGAGAACTAACTCTTATCTGGAACCAGGAGCTTCCTCACCTTTTTGAAGGGATGGAAAACACAAGCTCAATAGGAAGTAGCCAGAGAAGCCATCTCCTCCTGTGGTCTTCCACCTGCAGGAAAGCTGAGGCGATTCTTCCCTTTATTGTGATTAGAGAAGATTCCCACTTAATTCTTTCTTGCCACCATCTGGTTACCCAAACCAAATGAGTCACAGGCTATGGGCAAACCTGCTGGAAGTCCTATGGCTTGAAAAGTTCCTGTGGGGTCACCCATGTCAAAACTTGATAGGTCCCTCTAAAGAGCCAGGAATGTACTCCTTGAAAGCCATGTTAAGAGCCGCACTGCTCCTACACACACTGGGAGAATGTTTTCCTCAGCAGGAATCCATTTCAGGGGATTGACAAGGTGACTTAACATTGATCTTCCTTTGGGATTTAATCTAGAGTGTGTAGAGTCAATAGTCCTATTGAGGTGGTCTAGATGTTCTGGAGTTCAAAGCCCAGGCTTTGTGACAAGATGGTCTACTGAAGCACCACCCTCTGCCTAGCTTGAACTCCCTTTCCCTTCTCAATATCCAGCCCCAGACTCTCTAAATACTGAAGTGTGCAAACCTGTGCCCATAAAAGAAAGGCTTCCCTGTGCTCCTTTGCCCATTTCTCAAGGAGACTGTGACAAGCTGGGTTGCTGCTTCACGTCTGAAGAGGAAGAGGTGGGCTACTGTTACTATGGAAACACAGGTACATGCTTCCATCTCAGATGAGTTGAGATAAAAGGGCTTAGTGATTTCTGGTGACAACAGAGCAAGGAAAGCTTTATTCAGCCAGCAAATAAAATAAATAAATAAATAAATGGTAGTGAATAGGCAATGCTATCTAGAACTAGAACTTCCTATACCCTCCCACTAAATCTCCTAGAAGTCAAACATAAAGGACACCTACAATGACATTAAGAAATTAAGCCTATGTTACAGGTATTTGCTAATAAACTTGTTTTTCCAAGGAACATCCACTTAGGTGGCTGGGTAGTTTTAAGACTGTAACTGTATCTAGAAAGAATAGTCCCCAAGTGACTATCAACATATCCCATATCAAGCTTGAAGGTTTTCTAGCACATTAAGCACCCAGAGCCCAGTTGTAAGTAGTAGATGAAGGTATTTGCAAACTTGCATTACAAATGTAGGTGTACCTAAGTAACAGCTTGCTTCTGGGCTCTAGGTTCTGTTGGGCCTCTCATCAAGAGCTGTTCATGAAGCAGCTTTGCCTGTGATGTGCAAAGTTGAAATTTAAATGAGAACTAACTCTTAGCTGGAACCTGGAGCCTCCCTCACCTTTTGGAAGGGGTGGAAAATACAAGCTAGGGATAAGAAGTAGCCAGAGAAGCCACCTCCTGCTGTGATCTTCCACCTGCAGCTGGAGACACTGGGCCATTTAACCATGAAACTGAGCAAGGTCCTATGGAACATAATCATTGAAAGCCTGGTGCAATGTCATTAGTGGAGATAACTATCTCACTATGGGGGGTATCTGAAGCAACTGAGTCATTAGACTTAGGTCCTCCTGGATCCATCTCAGTGACCTGATGTCCTCCCTCTCTGGTATTCCAGTGACCTCCCAGTGTACCAGAGAGGGCCGCTTCTCCATTGCTGTGTCCAGGAATGTGACCTCACCGCCCTTGAACTTGGATTCACTACACTTGGTCGTTAGGAGTGACAGTGGCTGTGACCCTGTGATGGCAACACCCACCTTTGCCCTGTTCCAATTTCCATTTACTTCCTGTGGGACCACAAGGCAGGTGAGATGACTGCCTTGGAGGATAGGGGTGGAAGTAGTGCCCTAGAGATTAGATGATAAATTGAGATATTATAGTCAGGAAGACCAGTCCTGACCACTGCCTGGTGTCTAGAACAGTCTCTGTGGCAAAGACCTTGATTAGAGGGTGGATACTTTTGCTGTGGTTCAGCCTGTCTTCCACCATTTTGTAGAGAACAAATATATGGAGGAGATTCTTCACACTCCAGGATAATTATAAGGAGCATGCTGACTTGGATATGGGTGGTCTATATTTGCCTAATTTCAGTACTTAAATCATCTCCTCATTCCTTGGTTCTGGATCAAGCATAAGCCATACTTTCCAAGTTATTCACCAACAGGACCCTCTGTCTCTCTGTAGGGAATCAGAAAATAGAATACTAAACAGGATGTGACTAAGAACTTGGTCTGGGCAACAGATTGAAGTGACAATTTCTCTTTACCCATTGAACAGATCATTGGAGACCAGGTCGTGTATGAAAATGAGCTATTGGCCACTCAGGATGTGAGAACTTGGGGCAGTGGCTCTATTACCCGAGACAGCATCTTCAGGTATAGTCAGTTTTGACCAGAATGGCCAGTAGGCCTTTTCTTCACAAAGGCAAGAGTCCTGGGGTAAACTAAGCCCACAGGAGAACATTTCTCAGCAATAGATGAATCTGCCTGTTTCCTTGACTTGACACACATGTTTGACCACTGCATAATTGGGGTCTCTGCTCCCAATTTGATCTCATCCTCATACTCAAGACTTCTGTTCTTCCTACCTCATGGAGAAAATGTTCCTCACCCGGGCCTCCTTTTTACCTTGTCTAGGTTGTGGCTGAAAGAATTCCTTTCAGACCTGTTTCTCCAGGTCTCACACTTGAGCTTCACTGCTGTAGATTAAAACAAAGTACTATGGTTGCCTCGAGAGCCCTGTAAGATAACACCTGTGGTGTTCTCCTCTCTGAACATTTGATGCTCTCAACCTCTCCAATCCTAGGCTTGACTTTGCATGGAACCCCCATGGAGCACCTCCCACTTGGGCTTCTTAACAATCATTTTCACTCTTAATATCTAACTTGTAAAGACATTCAATGATTATTACCTGCTTTGTACTAGTCACCCATCTCATGCAGCACAACTTGTTTTGGGGTCTTGGGGAGTGGGGTTTGAGAAAATGTCTCTGTAGCTTTTAGAGGCTGTCCTGGAACTGGCTCTGTATTCCAGGTTGGTCTGAAACTCAGGTCTGATTTCCTCTGCCTCTCAAGTGCTGGGATTAAAGGCATGTACCACCATGCCTGGGTAGTGCACTTGTTTCTTACATAGTTTTCTCACCAACTCATATGCTGGTTTTATTTGAATAGTAAGAATAGAAAAATAGCTCTGAGGACAGAAACCACCTCTGATTTAGTTATGAACTTGAAAAGTCACCTACCACTTGATCCCCTGGAGTTAAATTAGCAGGAGAGGCCAACACACCCATGCTACTAAAATCTTATTTTTCTGCAGGCTCCAAGTCAGCTGTAGTTACCCTGTTCTCAGCAACACATCCACAATTAACATGCAAGTGCTGACTCTCCCACCATCCCTTCCTAAGACCCAGCCTGGGCCTCTCTCTCTGGAGCTTCAGATTGCCAAAGGTAAGCCTTCCTTAGTCAATGAATCCCACCTGAAGTCTATGGCTGTCAGTACACTAACTTGGTAATAGGACACTTGTATTGAGGCTATTCCTGGTAACAGTTTTCTAGTTCTGCTTATAACAGTTTGCTGTGTGTGTGTGTGTGTGTGTGTGTGTGTGTGTGTGTGTGTGTGTGTGTGTGTAGAGGTCAGAGGTCCAGCTCAGATCAGTTCTTATGTGCCATCTACCTTATTTTCTGAGGTGGGATCCCTCACTGGCCCAGATTTTTGTCTCTGCTTTGCCAACTCTAGGATTATAAGCACAGACCCTCAAGCCTTGTCTTTTCACATGGGTTCTGGGGGTCAAGTTCAGATCCCCATGCTTCTACAGGTTGGTATTTTACCTACTGAGTTATCCCCTTGCCCTATTTTAATTCTGGCTTTCTTTCTGCAGACAAAACCTATGGCTCTTACTATGATGCTAAAGACTACCCACTCGTGAAATTTCTCCAGGATCCTATTTATGTTGAGGT
Organism: Cricetiscus sungorus; assembly: GCA_030556225.1. Taxonomy (NCBI): domain Eukaryota; kingdom Metazoa; phylum Chordata; class Mammalia; order Rodentia; family Cricetidae; genus Cricetiscus; species Cricetiscus sungorus. The sequence continues at coordinate 8,184,412 of JANBXA010000729.1, read as the reverse complement.
CTCCATTCTTCATAGAACAGATCCTTCTTTGGGGCTACTGCTAGAGCAGTGCTGGGCCACACCTGGCCCTAACCCTTTCCATCAACTACAATGGCCAATCCTTGTGAGAGGGTAAGTGGGTCCTCCATGAACTTGTGTGGGAACCCAAATAAGCCCAACTTGACTGTGTCTCTTGGCTTAGATGCCCATATGCTGGAGACAACTATCAGACCAGAAGGATCGATGTCCACAAAGTATCAAGCCCCTTTCCTTCTCATCACCAACGCTTTAGCATCTCCACCTTCAGCTTCACAAATGCTGTAAGGGAGAAACAGGCTCTTGGTGGACAGGTATGGTATCTCCTCCTATACCCTTGCAAAGTCCAGTACTCAGGAGAGAGTACCCTTCTACCACCTCTCTCAGGTGGCTTTGACCTTTGACACTGACTCTAAAGTGTTGAGGACAGCTTCTAGGTGGTACCAAGAACATGAGTTCCCATCTATCACCTGAACTCTTGATTCTTCAACACTATTGTGACATTAACTTAGGCACATGGCTATAATTTTTATCAACTTTGTGGAGAGATGTGTTATGGGTTTTGGGAGATGTCTGATCTGGACGATATCTACCATGGGACATTGATCTGTCAACCTCCAGGTATACCTGCACTGCAGTGCACTGATCTGCCAGCCTGCTGGGACACCATCCTGCATGGCAATCTGCCCTGCTTCCAGGAGTGAGTACTTTAGCTATCTACAATGAGACCTAAGTGAATCCTGATGTCCTACCATGTTAGTGTCAACCATTAAACTAAGAATTCATCTCATTAATGGCACTTTCCTCAGTACTAACTATGCACAGAGACAGAGTTGACTAGATTGCCAAAATCTCAGGTTTAAAAAAAAAAAACTAATTCAATTTACACAAAATTTGACTAAACCAGAAGCAAAGTATGGCTCAACATGTGACTGAATTGACTTGCATACAGTATCAGATCCAGACTTTAAAACATGGGTTCTGGGATCAAACTCAAGTCCTCATGTTTGCATAGCAAACACTTTTACTGACTGAGCTATTTCCTCAGCCAGCCACTTGTCAACTTTTCTCTTGTACATCTGGACTATTCTCCAAAGTAGATGTCCTGACTTACTTGAATGCAGGTCTTCAATGTACACTGAAGGTACACAGGCAGAATAACCATAGATGAACAGTAGAGAGGCAGTATGTTCTGGAGTTGGCCAAATCCAGACATCCTTATAAATGTAGATGTTCTACTTGAACCACTCACTTGAACTTGACTAGTCTGTAAATCATGATTCAAGATTCTTGATCCTTAGATGTTTTCTACAAGAAAAATAACTCAGTAATTCAATGCACTCATGGTGTAAGACACAAATACAAGCCAATTCTGATTATGCCCATTATTCTTGCTTATAAAGACAATAGATTGACCTTTTCCACATCATTTAACTGGCAATAGATGTAGGATTACATCAGTTGTGTTCTCACTTCCTATATGAACATATAACCTCTGGACTATAAAGGTAACTGAATGCTACTATAGGTGCTCTTTCTAGGAGAGGATGCTAGTTGTAAGGTGGGGGTGGAGATCCTTGAATGCAATTATCTATGTCCAACACTTGGTGAACTGAAATGATACTTTCATAAAGATGAAAAGAATATCTTAGACTTTATTGGGTTTGTATTAGCACACAAAGGGGTTTTTTTTTATAGCATGGGATAGAGATGTGTGCATCAAAGGACTTGGCTTTGTGGCTTAGTCCCTTGGCTCACCCTTGAGTCATTTATATAACTGAAAAATGTCCAACAAATTAAAAGCTCTCATCTCTCCATCAGGAAGAAGAAAATCTGAGCTTTATTTTAAAAACAACACTGCCAGCATATCTAGCAAGGGCCCTGTGATCCTCCTCCAAGCCACCAAGGACCATGCAGACATGCTTCATAGATACTCAAGTGAGTGGGAAGATATCAAATTACCAGCTACTTTCTAGCTAGTGGCAATATTGGATGCTTGTAATCTCAGGAGAATGATTTCTAGTTCAAGAACAGCTTTGGTACATAGCAAGATGCTATTACTCCCTTATCCTTAAAAGTTGCTTTCTTTCCCTGCTCCTTAATGTTCAATATGTTTTCCCCAAGAAGAAATTACCATTCCTATAGAAGACCACTTGCTTTTTGTCAAGACCTAGAATAATTTGGCTAATTTAGCATACACTAACCCACCATTCTACTCTACAGGTACCCCCATGGATTTCCCCACTATGTGGGTGGTAGGACTTTCTGCAACCATGGTCATCATTGGTGTCTTGTTAGTATCCTACATGGCCATCAGAAAACTGAGATAAATTACCCAAACCAAGTGTCTCAATAAAACTGATTACATTCCCAGCATAGAATGGGCTTGTTACTTGGAAGATCATCTGGTTCTGAATGAACACCTTGACTTATCTGAGCATCTCACTTTCTCACTTAGGGAAGGCATCTTATCTCATCTGAGCAAAGAGTAACATGCTACCCTTTTATCTCTCCCACCTAATTAGAACAATGTTTTGATAAAATACAATTTCGGGAAGGAGGGTTTACACATACATACCTAACTAAATATCTTGTCTGACAAGGTTTTATAAGCTTTGAGATACAGAAATTTTCAAGCAAAGCGAACTAATCTTTGGATATCCACAATTCTGGGAGTGCTGGGTTTTGGATTTTAAGAGGACAGCCAAGCACGTCATAGGGGGGTTCAAAGGCCATATCTGTGTATATCTGCAATCCTAGGACATGGGATTCACAAGATGACAAATCAAAGACCAGCCTAGGCTACATAAGAGACCCTGTCCTCTATCATTTAAAAAGTCAGAAAAATAACTCTGTGTTAGAGCACCTGCCTGGCCTGTTCAAAGTCATGGGCTTGAGGCCTAACAGCATTCCTAAAATATTACTATCCTGACTTCTAGAGTGACTTAAGTGATCTAAATAAAAGCTTATAGCTGTATTTCTAACTACAGCTTCTAATTCTAGGGCTCTTGCCCTAATAGAGGTCAATTTGTCTGTGATTAAAAACTGACTCACTTTGGCCATCACAATTAGGAAATGAAAATCTATCAATTTCAAGAATACCCATAGCTGCAAGTCCCCATATTAGCATCTAAAGACCAGCATATTTTCATAGCAAGTCTTGTGAACTTGTGTTCTACTGCCAGATGTTAGACTGAGTTTTTCTCTAGTTCTTTTTTTATTCAGGGTGACTTCAAACTCTTTTTATATAGCCAAGTTTCACCATAAACTCTTAATCCTACTGCCTCCTATTCCAAAATTCTGGGATTATAGGCAAGTGCCACCATCCCATTTCTGTTTTGCTGGAGATTGAACTCCATGCTTTGTGAATTCTGGGTAAACACACTATCAACTGAGATATCCCCTGACTGTTTCATTCACATACATGTGAATATATATATTGCATATATATAATACATATATAATTATGATCTTAATAGCAGAATTATAACTAAGAATATTGACAGGAAGCTATCAAAAAGCATTTCATGTAAACATTTACTTCAGGCTAACTGGGATAAATGAACATGACACATAGGTGAGGTTTAAGTTAAAATATTTTATAGCTTAAACTTGTTAAATGCATTTCACATAACTCCAGAAAATGTTACTTAAACTAAGCTCAGTACTCACTTTTGTCCTTGTACCAGCCAAGTCTAAATGCCCAACAACCTCTGACTCAGAGCTGACAATGTGGAACTGCAGTTTGCTCATTTCAGACATGCTGTCTGTACTATTTGACAGGTACTATATTAATGCACAGGAGAAAGAAACCAGAAACATGGTAAGAGATACACACAGAATAAAGTGAAGTAAGGGGGGATTTGGAAAGGGCAATCAAGTCACACTGACTCTTTAAGAGAAATAGGTGGGCATGGTCAGGTATTCTTGGCTTACCATATAAGCAAAGCAATTTTGTGTAGGGTGCTCTAAATGGTATTTACCAAGCAAGCAAGGAACACAGGCTTTCAACAGAAAGGAAGGCTTGCCCAGCCCAGCCCTCATATGTAGGTCATTTATGAAGATAAGCTTGCCCCTTTTAAGAGAAGTGAAGCAACTCATATTTAATATGAGGCGTATATCTAAATAAAATCCTGATGCTAAAGATTCAATATAAAACTGTCTAGGCTCTTTCTAGATGGCTATTAATATCCTGTGGGCCTCTGAAAGGAGAGGAACTAGTTGACTATACACTGTAACAGGTAATCCCTTCTCATGGTGTTTCAGAAGCAATACCAGAAACATCAGCTAGAACCTTGTCAGAAGCCATCTTTGTGGGGCTGCAACTGGAACCTGTTGAGCAGTCCTAAGTTTGTACCTGAGTGGGGGATGTGTGGATGAGGAAAAGATCATATCTGAGTGGGGGTGTGTGGACAAGGGAAAGGCTAGCTGTAGATGATAAAGAAAATACAGACAGAATTAAAGGAGGGCAGATCAGTCAATACTAAAATGGCACAAGTTTAATTTTCACCACTCTTATATACAGTATCACGTATACAGAACAGACGTTTCTTCCTTACTTATTCTAAGGGTTCAGTAACCATATCTTTGCTTCAACTTGTTTCCTAGCCTTGAGGATCAGGAGTAGCCACACCTCAAATTCAGGTCTGTTGATATTTAGCCTAAGACAGTCAAACATCCTTTAGGTCTTATAACTTGCTGAGGACAGTTTTGAATTCTCTGTCCTTGTACCAAGATGGAGCTCAGCCATCTTTATGGGCAGCAACAGACCTTGTGATAGTTTAACTTGACACAAACTTGGGACATCTTAGAGAGAGACCTTCAATGAAGAAAATGTGTTCATCTGACTGGCCTATAGAAAAAGTCTAAGGCATGTTTTTTACATGATGTAGGGAGTCAGCCAACCCACTGTAGGTGGTACCACCCTGGGCAGGTGGTCCTTGGTTGTATAAATAGACTGAGCAAGCCATGAAAAACAAGCTAGTAAGCAACATTCTTCCATGGCCTCTGCATCAGCTCCTGCCTCCAAAGTTTAACCTTGAGTATCTGCTCCAACTTCCTTCAGTGATGGAGTGAGACCTCAGAGTTGTACAATAAAATAAACCCTCTCCTCTCCAAGTTGTTTTGGGTCTTAGTGTTTATCATAACAGAAAACCAAACCAGGGCATGCAAACAAGCTGATAAACTCCACAATAAGCCAATGGTGAGGAGAGCGCCTACAGAATAATATAAAATTTTTTGAAACCATTATCTTATTAAGCTTGCCTGCCCTCAACTTGCTTTGTAGTGCTGGCTGGCCTGGAATTCACTATATAGTCCAAGCTGACCCTCAAACTCATGGCAATCCTCCTGTTTCAGCTTCCCATGTACTGCAATGAAAGATGTAAATGGACACACCTGGCTAATATAAGGTCTTATATACAAAATACATATAAATAATTTAACATCAAGATTGGACTGCTATGTACTCTGCCTCTTACCAGAATCATCTCCTCCTGTTTTTGCTGCAAAATGCTGCTTTTCTGCCCTTGGTGATATGACAGGGGCTGCAGACATTGTCATAATGAAATAAACCCGCCACACCCAGAATACCTGATCATGTGACAGGAGAGTCCTACACTTCAAGTTTCTGGTTTGAAGCAATATGGTTTAGAGATGAAGGGAACAAAAGGATGCCTCTGAGGCAGACTTATAGGAATAAAATAAAGAATAGACTCAGGTGATACTGGACTAAATGAGTTGCAACTATGAAATTTTGCCTTTTAACATTCCATAACTATTTTACAAAATGTCTCTACCATTTTGCATGCTAATAATGCATGCAACTTTAATGTTTTCCATACATTTCTCAGTATGTCATTGTTTTTATCTAATATTGGAAAGTGACATAAGTGATCTTAAATATATTATAAAATGTATAAAACAATAAACAAAATTCATCCAAATATGGGTTATCTTTTTAAACATTTAATTAAATTTCATTTTCTTTGCATTTATGTTCTTATGTGCACGTGTCAAGGTGCATATGTAGAAATCAGAACTATTTGCAGGAGTCATTTCTCTCCTACCATGAGGACTCAAGGATCAGTTTCAAGCCATTACTGGGTAGCAAGTGACTTTAAACACTGAACCACCACACTCCTAGTTACTTTTATTTTACTATGGCACTATACTTGTCAATAAACACAGGGCTAAGGAGATAGTTCAGTCAGTAAAATAATTTCCATGCAATAACAATGACTTGACATGAATTCTCAGAACCAGAGGATGATGCTTGTTACTCATGATTAAAGAGGCAGACACAGATGGATTCCTGGGAATTAATGGCCAGCTAGCATAGACTACTAGGCAAGCTCTAGTCAATGAGAAACTGTGCCTATTAGAGCAAGGCTCCTAAGGAATATAGCACACTATATCGTCACTATACATTATTACACAAATACCTGCCCCCCAAACATACTTACTGGAGGAAGGATTTGTTTTTACTTAGAGTCTCTTGGAAGACTGTCCATCATTGCAGAGATGCCAGGGCACAACCACCTGGCACATGGTAGGGGGAGCCTATGGCTGCCAATTCTTACATTTTGGTAGATTGGGAAACAGAGAACTCTGATCAGAATCAGAAGTAAGAATCACCTCCAATGGCCCTCCCACCCACGGCACTCTTTCCAGTCAGCTAGACTATAGACCTAAAGATCCTACAACCCCCATAAATCAGCACCACCAGCTGAGACCAAGTGTTTAAACACATACATATATAAGGGCATGTTTACATCAAGCCGTAAAAAAAAATACCAAGTTGCAAGCAAACATAAAAAAATCAAACATGAAAGCACGCATTAGCAAGAATCCCCCCTCCCTATTTCCAGTCCCTCCTCAAAGAAACAGTGAAAAATAGATTTCTATGTATCTACCCCGGCACAAGCCTCACATGAGTAGGCCCCTTAGTTCATACAAAGCAACAATTCTGCCTACCTTTCCTATACTCAGCTGTTACTGTTGTCTTCCTCTACATTCTACCTGCCTATGGAATATGTCTCATGTCCAGGACTCCTGTAGCCTACCAGAGCACAGTCACATTGGCTGAAGATACTGAGTTAAGCCTTTCAGAGTCTGGACACTTTCTCCCTTTGTGTCATTGCCCAGGACCTAAGTGCTCTTGACATCAGAGAAGCTACTTATGCAAGAGGACTTTGATTTGATTATCATAGGGTGGAGTAGACAGAGTATGGTTGGGTTGTTTTAATATACCCTCAAGTACACACAGATGTGCCGAAGGTTGAGCCCTGGGAAAAGAGCCTTCTGCTCCAGGCTCTGCATTTGTCTCCAGGCTCTTGGTAACACTACATGCTCTCTCTCTCTCTCTCTATCTCTCTCTTCCTCTCTCCTTCAGTTTATGCCTGCAGGCATGTTGAGGTTGGCACTAACTATTACCCAGCAGGCTGCAAAACGGTGATGGGAAAGTGTCCATAAACAAAGCCTTTTGTACTGGCAGCCAAGGAGGCAGATTTCTGTCAAGGTCACCTTTGAATTCCACAAGTCAACATTTTGGCAATTACCATGCAGAGACTGATTATAAGCAATCTACTGGAGTCACTTATGTGAGATGACACTAAAGACCTGAGTCACCTCTAGAATGACTCAGTGTCCCTGTTTTGGGGCCAATCCACTTGAGGCTCTGTATTTCTTGTGAATAAGTTCTTCAGTTATTTCCTCTCACAGCTTTTGCCTCATGACTTTCCCTTGATTAGCATTCTATCCTTTTAAAAATATTCTCTGAACTTGTACATTACAAATTAATACTCATAAGCTACACACACACACACACACACACACACACACACAAAGACAGAAAGGAAATAAAGGGTCAACAATTTTACCTATAAAAATACTAAACATGAGCATTTTGAGGCCATAAAAATTAATCAATTTAAACAAATTGTGAAATTTCTACTAGGTGAAATGCAAGAGAACACAGAAGAAACTTCCTCATCTCAGATTGGTTGGAATAGTGCACCAGACTATACTCCTGAAAATGTAGAGTACAAAGCAGAATGACTTCAATTATGTTTCTGAACAATATTCATGTCATGTTAACAATGGCCTGTGTTGGCCATTTTTCCTCTGTTTCCTAGGATGCCTGGAGGAGCGTGCTCCTTAAAGTAATCTAGTTCCTAGTAGAGAGGATGCAGGCAAAGTTATACCCAGCTCAGCCCAGGATAAAACAATCCTGCTCCAAATTGTCCATGGAGGAAATAGATTATGCTCTTCAGTGACCAGTTAAATCTGCTTTCCATGAGACAGGCCTATTTACATAAACCTCCTCCCATTTTGAAACAAAGTAACAATAAGCTAAGCTACTTCAGAACACATAGTATTTGAAAAAGCAAACCTTTGGTTTTGCCTATGGCAGGATCTGAACAAAAAGATAAGCGCCAAGTCCTCCATTGTGACAGAATTCCCATGAGACAAATGACTCCTTTATTCACTGTCCCATTTAAAATAACCCGGCAGTGATTACATGGGTTGAATCTTGTTCCACCAGAAACAGGAGAGAAAAAAAAAAGAGAGAATTTTGCAGTGTCAAAGGACTCCTCCTAGACCGGATAAATCCTTCCCATGAGGGCAAAGACCAGTGTGTTCCCTTATTATTCCTTAGCCTTGGTTTCTTGTGTTCCTCTGAACAGGACTGAGCCATCGTGGATACACCAATGCTCAGTTAGCTTACATATTAGCAGCTCCTATCCACAAGTCTTTTTCTTGAGCTTGCCACAGGTCACGTCTTTCCTTTTTCTCCTATAACAACTCTAGAGACAGCCAGTATTGCTGAGTTTTTCTTTCATGATGAGTGGATGCCACAGCTATGTGCTCACTGAGCAATCCAGTTCATGGATAGTCTGCAGTCAAGTTATATGAACAATTTGCTTCAGCCTCTGTCTAAAGATTAGGCATGCCTCCCCTCTCCCCAGCAAACAAGATCATAAGTGGTCTTCCTAAGGTTGTGTCATGTCACTTCCAAAACCTAGTTTAAGGGCCTCAAGAATGCTTGTGATTTATAGTAGTACAGGCTTAAATCATGACTAAATGAGAAAGGAGAGAGGGAAGGGCATATATTCTACACATGCATACGCAGTTACAGAAATCAAGAAAATAGTAAGTCTTCCTAAAGAGAAAAAAAAATCTGTTTATTTTAGATCTTGGATTAAGCCTGATTCATGAAGATCATTTATTTGAGTACAATCCCTGTTTAAAATCAGACTTTGGGTTGGTTTGTAGAACACATGGAAAGTTGTTCACTGAGTAATCAACTACTTCTAGGTTAAGGACATCAACTTTCTACTTTGTTCTGCAAAATTCCAGTGTTTTAATAGAGCAAAGAATTATATTCTCTCTGAGATCTTCAATTTTCTTCTAGGGAATTCCTGTCAGGTATCAAATACTTTTTAATCTGGTCACATCTTAGGAAAGCATGACTGTAGGTAAAAGCATTTCCCACACAAATGTGAGGACCAGAGTTCAGATCCCATTGTTAACATAAACCTGGGAGTAGTAATGTGTACCTGCAAACCCCAATATCACAGGGAGACAGGAGAACCCTTGGACTTTCACAAGATCAGGTGCCTGGTATGCTATGCAGCAAACAACAAAGAGATCTTGTCTCAAACAAGTTGGGAAGCAGAACTAAAACCCAGTGCTATCTGCCCTCCAAACACGCATCATGACCTGCATGCATCCTCACTCAAACACAAATTCATACATGCTCACATGTGAGCACACACAGAATCAAAAATTCAATAACATATAAAATAACAATTATCTTTCCTCATTTTAGAAACCGGAAACCAACTCAGAGACCAAGACCAAGGAAGTTAACAAAAACATATTCATTTTCCATCTGCCAAGGTAGTAGAGCCATTCCCTTCTTTCCTTTAGAATATTTGCAACAGCCATTTCATTGTTGTTATTGAATATATTCCTTTCACAAAAGACATGGAGAAAATTAAAGGTGTGAGATCAATACCTGTTCAACTAGGTGTTTCACTGTCTGCTGCCTTGGAGGAGACCTCATCAAGGAGACTTGATGTAGAATGGTATATACACCACAAGCTTAATAGCTAGTCCTAACAAAATAAAAACAATAAGCAAACATATCAGACCCACCCTGTCAAAGTGTGACCTGGGGTACACACAGGGGATCTTAATTGTGTTCCTCACTAGCTAGTCTCCATAGTGAAACTTTCACTCTGCCATCTGTTCCTTTGTTCTCAGGACTTCTGGTGTTTCCTGCTTCTTTATCAATTCTCCAGTCTCTAATTTCTTCAAGTAACCACAAAGGCCCAACCAACAATTTGATAAGTTTATAGCAAACAGACCAGTACATTTTTCCTGGTTTTCAAGCCATGGCTCAATTCTACCTCTCTTACATTGCTGATTATGGGGCCCCATGTTGGGCAGGCTGACTCGGAACTCTGGATCTCCCTGCCTCTACCTCTGAACTGTTTGTTAGGCTGTGGGCATGCACCACAGTATATTGTTTTACTTCTGTATCTGCTTGTTAAACCTCTGGGGATTTGATTTAGTTTGGTGTGGTCCTGTTCATCATTCCTCTCCCTCTCTTCTCCCTAAAGAGGCTTTCTTTTAATTTCTCTTTCTGCTGTCCCTGCCCTTCCCTCCTAATAAGTGTGTATGAACATGTAAAACTGGAGAATATCCAAATGTCCTGAATGTAGACTAATTTGGGGTGATGACTTAGGGCCCCTGCAAGGAGGCCAGGTTGCTCTTCTGTGAGATATAGAGAGAAAGAAGATGCTTTGTGACTAAATGTGGAAATACTCAAGAACATAGTAGCCTTGACCTGCAGCCCATCACTGCACTGAATCCAGAGAATGTAAGGATTGGACTGAACCACAAAACCAAGGTTTGGAGGACAGAAGAGCAAGAGGGAGAAAGGGGGGAGCAAAGAAAAGAAAGAAGAGCAGTGGAGAGGAGGGCAGAAAGGCAGCAGGGGGCCTGAAAGGAGAGAGAAGGAAGGCAAGAAAAGGCAAGGAGAGGGGAGAGAAGATGGGGCAAATAAAAGAGAAGTAAAGGGTAGGGGAAGGCAGAAGGCAGAAGGGGGAGGAGGGGAAGGAAGGAACGAAGAGGCAGGGAGATATATGTGAGCTCTTTGCACCCTTGGGTCCTGGGTTATATAACAAGTGCCGTTTCCTTTTGCTTCAATGGTTCTGACTCATATTTATCTCACTGGCAGCCAATGGAGTCTGTTTCCTCCACATCCTAAAGCCAAGCTATAACAATTAAGATAATTAGCTAATAATCTAATTTATACAACATTATAAGTTACTGGAGGCTGGATGTCTGATCCACACACTCCAAGGTTGTTGCTGGATTTTTGAAAGAGCACCAATAATGTGAAGTCCTCTTTTCAGAACTCTGTACTGCTACACTATTTTAAAAAGAGTTTCTCCCTCTCTTTTCTCTCTCCCTCTCCTTCCCCTCTCTTTCTCTCTCTCCTATTAAGCAGTGTCCTGTTTAGTTTAAATTGTCAACTTTACACAATCTAGAATCACCTAGAAAGAACATCTCAAGGAGGGACTGTTGACATCAGGTCAGCTTGTGAGCATATGTGTGGTGGTTTATCCTCACTGTGCTAAACGACATGGGAAGACCCAGCCCATTGTGGATGGTACCTTTCTCTGGGCTTGGAGTCCAGGGCTGTATAAAGGAGAAGAAAGTTAGCTAAGCACTAGCAAGTATGTACTTTTTTTCCTCTCTGCTCCTGATTGAAGGTAACTAGCTGCTTCAAGGTCCTGCCACTATAACTTTCCTGCTATGATGAACTATAACCTGGAATTGTGCTATGAATAAACCCTTTCCCCCTTCATTTGTTTTTTGTCAGGGCATTTTATAATAACAACAGTAAAGAAACAGGGTCAAAAGAAAACATGGAGATCTCAGATAGTCTCCCTCCTTCCCACGTATTAACATCTTTCATTAGTCAAATATGCATAATGGTAGAATAACCAATATTCATAAATTGTTAATGCTCCTGTACTCTATCGGTTTTGACAGATAAAAAACCATGTATCTATCATTACAATACCAAACAAGACAATTTGTCTTCCTTATAACATCCCTTGTACCTCACCAGTTCACTATTTTCTGGCAGCCTCCCTCCAAACTCCTCTAATGTCCCTTCCTGTACTTGCCTACATTTCTGCCTTTCTAGAGTGCCACACAATTGGGATTGCATAGTATGTTATTGTGTCAGCCTGACTCCTTTCCCTTAGTGATATGCATTTAAGGCCCCTCTCTATTCAACCATAGCTGACAGCCATTTCCTCCCATTTCAATATGCTATAATTTTAGGATTTTTTAAAAATGTCCTCTCTCCTGTGGGTATCACAGTTTCTTGCAGTAAGGACAAATGTGAGCAATGTTGCTATGGATTAGATGCACTCTTTCTTGTATGTCTGGCCTATCTTGTTTCAAATGCTCCTCCTAGTTTTCAAGAAACTCTCAGATTACAGAGACAGCTCAACCAAAATCATGGAAACTCATGGAGACTCCAGGGGATGGAACTAGGCCCTTCATATATGGGAGACAGTTGTGAAGCTTAAACTATCAGAGGGGCCCCTGGAAATAGGATCATTATACAAACCTGGTTCATGAGCTAGCTTGTTGGAGCCATTCCCTATGGTGGGATGCCATGCTCAGGATTAATTCATTGGAGAGGGCCTTGGTCCTGCCCCAACCTATTGTGTCAGACTTTTCTTGACCCCTCATGAGAGAGTGGACGGGGTGGGGGGGAGGATGGTGGGAGTAGGGGGAGTAGGAGAAGGGGTGGGAGGAAGAACTGTGGTTGGAATGTAAAAGGTGATAATGGCAGCTGTTGCTCCTTTCTGTAATTAACATTGATCTCCACACCCATAACAGGTCCCACTCAGCTAATTCTTTACTTTTTTGCCATTTAATCATTCAGGTAGAGGCTTTGGTATGGCGTTTCCATTTGTACATCTAAAATATTTTGAGAGTGTTTGCTCCCACCATGGCTGTTTCTTAACCTATCTCTTTCTCAATTTGTCTTAGTTCACATCCCTAACAGCATTCCTTTTGCTGCCACTCCCTTAATCCATTCTAGCTAGAGTCCATGTGTGAGGGAAAACACAGGTGGTACCTGTCTTTGTGTTCAACCTTTAATCAGTCATTTCTTCTTGACCTTAGTTGATAAGTGCAATGAGCTCTATTTCACAATAGCAAACCATGTCAGAATATCTACTTGTATTGTTGCTAGGGGCCACACCTTACTGCTATACCAGGGATGCTCCAAGCCATTTCTGTGGCCAAATATCACTGTGAGGTTAAAGGGAAAAGGCCTTTAAAGCAGCTAGCAGAGAGCCTGCTGCCAGATTTGCTCTCTTCCTTTCATATCTCACTTGCCAGTGCAGGAAAGGCCCCAGGGCACAAACGCATTCTTCCAGCTGAGCACCCACCCCAGACCATCTGGGTTCCAAATGCAGGCTACATCACTCACAGCTAACTTGCCTGGGGATGTTCACAAAAGTTGAGTCAAAGATTAAAATAAAATAAAAAAATTAAATTCTTTTGAGCAGTACCAACACAGGGGATTTAATTACACTATAATGAACTTTGACCTCACAGTCATGACTACCTTTGCGATCCCTTTGTACACACACACACACAGACACACACACACACACACACACACACACACACACAGAGTTCAATAGGGTTTGCCTAATTATATTATTTTGCCAAGTCATTAACTATACATTTGCAAAAGTTCCTGCCTCCTTCTGAGATTTTTATCCTAATGACCGGTGTGCCTCCTTCTGTCAGGAAGTTTTGTCCCTTGTGCACTTTTTGTTTTGCGAACATATCAAGATGCTGAGCCAGCTGCAGCTCTGCTCTGGTGACCAGGAACTCATGCTCTGAACATTCAAAAGATCTCTCCCCTCTACACCAGCACCTTTGTTAAGGTGTTACATCTCCACCCAAAATGTGTATGTTTAAGAAGTATGACACAATACTTTTGTGTATGAAATATTGTAATATAGTGGCCATAAAGCAATCAGAACATTGAAACTCCACACTAGCCAATTCTTGATATGAAGACACATGGGATCTGAAATCAGTAGATATAAAGGTCACTAATATATAATATAGATAAAATAGTCACTAATATAATATTACTAACTATAATCATGCTGTCTGTTATTTTCTGTGTGTGTATGTGTGTATGTTCGTGTGTTCAGGTGCACATGTGTATATGCACTCCTGTGCAGGCCAGAGAATAACCTTTTCTTAAAATCCACCTTTTGTTTTGAGACAAAGATCTTCTCATGATCTAGAGTTCAGTAATTATTCTCAGCTACCTGGCCAGGAGCCCCAGGGACCTGCCCGTCTTTGCCACCCAAGTGCTAGAATTACAAGTGTGTGACACCCTGCCTGTTCTTCAGTTGGGTTCTAGGGCTCTAATTCAGGTCTTTGTGCTTGCCTGGCACCCACTTTACAGACTGACCTATTTCCTCAGCTCAGAGAGTTATGTTATACAAAACTAACCCAAAGCTGCATTTGGGCTGTGAGTCCCTACACAACAGACTATAACTTAATTTAGTGTATAAAGTTGCTACAAACTAATTTAGGAATATGTTATTATAATAAATAGCTGAATTCTGGTCAGTCGTGGTCTCTGAGAATCCATCAGTCATATAGTTCTACTCATTAGACCATATGCAAATGAGGCAAATGCTGGCTTGTAACTGTTAGGTTCCCACTGTACCTTACTTCAGTTTTCTCTCCACACAGTCTGCCTCCTCCTGGTGTAGACCAGAGTTCTCTGAAGCTGTCCTGGTTCTGGGAGGGCACCATCTTGGCTACATTCCGGTGCATTTAATTTATGCAAAACTTGAAGGTTTCCATACTGTCTATTAGATTCCAGACCTTAGCAGTCTTAGTGAAAATGTATACACTGATACGTTTGATCACGTAATTTCCCATTGTTCTTCTGGAGACAAAATTACCCTATTGGCCTCTGACCCAGGTGACAGGTGTATGAGCCCCAGAGAAATCTCACCTTAACACACAACCATATCATCAAAGCTTGGGACAGAAAGCAGAGGTACATGGCCTTGGACGGTAAGGCATTATTATGGGGTAGCTCTACATTGACATACAAAGATCAATATAAGGATCTGAAGAGGCTGCTGCAAGGATGACATCTACCCATTTAGAGTTATTTCAAAGATGGTAGCAACCTAATTGAAACCCTCCCATACATAGCTGTACTCATTTCCAACTAAATCTGTGAAAAACTATCAAAAATCATTCCCAACATTGTTAAGTGGTACTGTGAATATTGTCAATTGTCTCATGGTACACTATAGAATTTTTCAAAGCCATTTGAGTCTGTTTTTCTGGGTTTTTTATTTTTATTTTTTTATTTTTGCAATGTGAAAAAACACAATGAGGAGTTGGTCTGAATTTGGAAAGATGAGGAAGTTTTGAAGTCCTATGAATGGGGTGGATGCCTTGCTTTTAAACAGTGATTACTCCCCATGGAAGCAAGTAAGTGCCTGAAATATCCTGGACTGATGCCAGTCCATTTTCAGTGGTAAATTGGGTCACTTACAATTGGGATGATAGAGGAAGTGAAGGGAGGCACTCCACAAAACTGAATGGTAAACTGTTTCCTTCCTTGGAAACCTCTGAAGTGACTGAAATATGTTTTAAATTGATTTTCAGTGAAAAAAAATAATTTTAGGTTCTGCATTTCAATGTGCCAGCATGCTTGTCACATGTAGCTTGTCATGTATCTGAAGAGCAAACATTACATCATAATAAATCAGACTGATAAGTATCTTCATAAAATCTTCGTAAAATAAAGAGCCTGACTCTGGCTAAAACCACGTGCACCCCCATTACTTAACAGAACAAAGTTTATACCAAAATTTGTAAAAAATGATCCTCACCACCCAAGCTAATGAAAGGCTGTGGTGCACTGTCCTGAGAAAATCCCAACTAGCACAGAGGCAGGAGGCCATTCAACATGTGTGTGGCATACATATTTGGAGTTTCATCCATACCTGTGATTGTAATTTTAGAAAGAGTGTAAAATATTAAAACAAACAGTAGGATATTAACATCCAAAGACTCACCTTAGAACTCAAAAAAAATCAGGTTTTTAAATGTTTAATCATGTGTATGCGTGTATGTCTGTATATGAGTATGTGCATTTGTGTACAGGTGCCCTTAGAGGCCAAGGTAGGCTAGTGGATTCCCTAGATCTGGAGTTAGAAGAGGGTGTGAGTTCCCCAGTGTGGGTTCTGGGAACTGAACTTTGTTCCTCTGGGAGAACAGCAATCATTCTTAGCCAATGTGGCACCTCAGTGGCTCTGAGAACCTCTTGAGTATATTCTAATTTCCAGAGAATAATAAGTCTTAAAGTACTGAGATCTGGACAAAGTTGGTAACTAGATGAGGCCATAGAATGTTGGCAAAAGTTGAGAAGTAGAAAGACAGGAACTGTATCCACTGAGATCTTCTCTAGTGAAGCCCCAGGAGGGTGGGGGTGGGGACTGATGATACAATGTTGGAGGTGGACAAAAGTCAGAAAGGAACATTTGCAATGCCAGCCATGTTGAGAACACATAAAGCATGGAGAACATATGGTGCTGATATGAATTAGACAAGGTCAGAGAATTGAGAAAGAGGTGCTGGAGAAAGTTTATTTTAGGAGCTGTGAGCAATATAATGTCAAGAAGGTTATACCATTGGCACATCTTTATGAATTGGAGATTTGACAGCAAGCTATGGATATATTTGGATATAGCTCAATGAAAATGATGAAGGGCAGGAAATGGATGTTATGCTTTTACTGCCCTGATCCAATAGTGACTCAGAAGTTTAACCTTTGTTGTGGGGGAGTTGAATATGTGACAGAAAGTTGGGGTTGTACTTGACAGTAGCTCAAAAACGAATACAGACAGGGTGGAGGAGACACCAGAGGTACCCAAAGAAAGTGAAGCTGCCAACATGTTTACAAATGTGAGCAACTTCATTCTTGAATTTCTTATAAAAGGATTTTAAAGGCAGCCAATTTATAATTGATTTGAGTACATTGGGTGGAAGCCATGTGCCAATGACACAAACAAGGGAAGGAGCACAAAGAGAAGTCTTGGAGTTATAAAGTGAGTGAAAAACATCCTAAACCTGCTTTCGTATACTAGGGGGAAGTGTCATTTCCCAGCATAGTTTATTACAGACATGTCTGTTGTAAAGACTTTAGAAGTGTAATTATAGCCTGGGCACAATTAGAGCTGGTAGTATTTCAAACTACTTAAACAACAAAAAAAGTACCATGCAAAATAAAGTCATTTGCTTTGCCATAGTCCTGAAACAATGACAGACCATTAAAAGACTAGTATCTAGAACATGGCAAGATGACAGGTAAAGGTGTTTTCTCCCATTCTTAGTGACCTGAATCATCAAGAACCCACATGGTACAAGGGAAATCAACTCCCACATGTTGTCCTCTTATCTCCAGATATGCACTACCAAACAGACAGAGAGACAGTCAGACAGACAGACAGGCACATGAGCACGCACGCACACACACACACACACACACACACACACACACACACTGTAAATGTAAACAATGTTTTTCAATGGTATAATAAATGTTGGGTACTTTAAATTTCTTGCTGTCACAATGCACTGAGATGTGTAATGATGTACAGGTTAAGATACATGGGACAAGAATAAAATATAAATTATATATTTTATTCTGGGAGAAGTCACTTACACAAGAAATCAATGACCCACAAGTTCCCACTCCAAGGATCCACACCCAGGCTTCTCTCTGTGACCCAACCAGAACCACAAGAGAGCAAGCCTTTTCCAGACCCCAGACCAAATACCACTCATTCACCTACACACTTGTGACCAAATGGGCATGGTCAGTACCATAGGTGCACCTAAGTAGATCTCTCATTACAGATGTGCCTATCTTAATCTAACAGAGAAGAAAGCTGGCCTTTAAGTGGATTAGACAATATTTTATATTCTGTTTCATTTAATTCTGTGTCAGTACACCTAAACTAGTATCTGGTAGAAAAGGATAACTGATGAATGCATGAAAGGAAGAATCTAGAACCATTTCTAGAATGTGTAATAGTAAACACTTTCAATATATTCTCTTCTTTGTACCATAAAATGGACCATGAAATACAAATATGTGGGTAATAATGTTCAAAATTCTCAGCCGCTAACAGGGCAAGACATTTCTACCCCTTAGTCTGACCCTCTCTATCTCTGTTGCTCTGTCACCCTGTCCCCCTGTCACTCTCCCATCCCCCTATTC
Source organism: Cricetiscus sungorus (assembly GCA_030556225.1). NCBI lineage: Eukaryota > Metazoa > Chordata > Mammalia > Rodentia > Cricetidae > Cricetiscus > Cricetiscus sungorus. The sequence continues at coordinate 8,166,015 of JANBXA010000729.1, read as the reverse complement.
TCTTCAGAAGATTCAAATTGAGGGCTGAGAAAGGGTAAGGTCAGAATTGTGTGGCTTAGACAATGCCTGCTGTATCATTCACAGCCTGGAAATGCCATGTCCTGTATTTTTATGTGTGTGTCTTTATCAACTGAGTAGTTGAACTGCCTCAAATTTTTGGGTATTGGTAGCAGAACGTGTGATCTGGAAACTGATCATGGCTAACTTCTTCCATCACTTATTCCCAGGGGCACATGTGCCTAAAACTCATTCCTAAGGCAAACACGGTTCATATTTTCATGCAGCACAACTTCTTCATGCAGAAGCTGGTTATGTCTCTTCTAGTGGTTTCCATAAGGTTTGTAGCATTTCAGCACCATGGAGAGTTCTGTGCACCTATAGTGTGCAAAGAAAAACCTAAAGACTTACCGGGGCATCTACCACATAGGAATGCAGGTAAACCAAAACCAATCTATTTGGTAATGTCTTGCAAGACAGCTAAAACATCATAGTCAATCAGAAAATGTGTAGAAGAATAGAAGTGGCAAGATAAATATGTATATGCACGCGCGTGCGCACACATACACACACATTTAGTAGAATTCTTACATGACAGACGATGAGAATTGCTAGCTGCTCAGTTCATGAAAAGGGAGACCAGCAGTTTCAAGCTAGTACTGAAGGTGTGGAGAATACCTGGAGTGCTGCCAATATTCAAACCACATTAGAAGATAGAAGCAGGAGTCTGATGTGTCAGACAGAAGTCATAGAAATATATGGCATTTGTCAATTGATAATTCAGACATGGACCCACCAGAGGAATGATTCTTGTGTAGGTTAATCCTCTACAGGTGAGGCCTACATGACCATTGACTCTGAAAACTGTTGCTCACTTTTGCTAAAGCAGCTTGGTGTATCCCCAGTACCTACATTGTAGTGTGTAATCTAATGTGACATGTATATGTAATCTCATGATAATATCTCAGTCTTATCGACACACATATCTGTGGATGATAAGAAAGATTATTTTTCATTTATTTATATAATTTTTGGTGTGTAGAGTATGTGCTAGGACATGCTACATAACTATACCTATTTGTCACACAAGGACTGTAGGCACTTAAAAGCCTGCTTTGTTCTTTTGCTCAGGCTAATTGCACACAATTAACTCATTTTTTTTTAACCTCAGAGCAAGTTCAAACTAGACTAAAGGCTGTTGTAAATAGATCATAAGTTTGAGGCTTTATGGCTATGCACAAGGTTAGAGTCACAGGTGTATAGCCATGGTTACTACACAAAGCACTCTAAGAAAGCATGTCAATTCTTTGTTTGCCAAGTCTAGCTGACAAAAGACCTGTGCCTCAATGCTTATCCCAGTGGGTACTGTGCTCCTGCCCTCTGGACACAGTCTTACTCCTGTAACCTTAGAACTCTGCTATGCCGTGGTAAAGGGTTCTGCCCTTATCACTTACCCCCCAAAATGTGCTTCTGACCAATGGCATGTAAATCTTGTAATTTCTTTACTATTTCTCAAGCCTCCTGTAAAATAAAGTTGTTTAGGCTGGAGAAAAAGAAGCTAGAAGGAATTAGAAGTAGGACAGGAGAATTAGAATAGAACCAGAACAATAAAGAGACTGATTCAGAAAACCAGGAAGAATTTGTTCAATTGCTCTCAGATTAAAAAATAAAGTCTCTTTCACTTACTCTAACATCCTGTCTGAACCCTGAAGAGAGTCTTGGGGCTGCACCCCATAGGCTCTCATTAGTGATGTCAGTGAATGCTAGTTAAACTCATCAGAAAGAAGCACAGACAGCACAAGCAGGCAACAAGGCTTTTTCCTTGGACCTCTCTACATGTGGGACACCCTTCAGAGGTATCATCTACTCACGCAGAAGGTCTTCACTCGCAGGTTAGTCCTTCCTGGAAATGGTCATAAGGATCTTCACAGAGGCATCACTTATAAGTTGACTCCAGATATCAAGTTGACAATCAAGATTAGACAATAGCAATCAACACAGCAAAATTTTAAGGGCTAGTCAGAAAACAAAAACACCTCCTTTTCACTGCATCAGCAAACAAGGGAGCCACATGCCCCACCTACACCTGAAGGAAATGAGTGTCTGAGCTCCCAGCTAGATAGTACTACTCCCTAGTTCTCTAGACCAAAGACCACAGGGGCACATCCTGTGTGCCAACTCATCTACCACAGCCGCAGTGACTGGGCAGCAGCATTCTCCCCACCCCTGAGCCAGCCTAACCATTACCCCATTGCATTAGCGACCAAAGAAGCCACATACCCCACCTATATCTGGGGGAAGAGGTTTCTACCTCAAGACTGAGCAATACCACTCTTCGGTATATACCCAAAGGATACCACAAGGACATTTGCTTAACTATGTTCACAGCAACATTATTTATAATAGCAAAAACCTGGAAACAACCTAGATCCCCATGAACCAAAGAATAAATAAAGAAAATATGGTGCATTTATACAATGTGTAACTCATCAGTAAAAAAAAAAAATGACATCTTAAAATCTGTAGACAAATAGGCAAAATGACATCTTAAAATCTGTAGACAAATAGGCAAATGGATGGAACTAGAAAAAACATCCTGAGTGAGCTAACCCAGACCCTTAAAGACATAAGTGGATATTAAATGAAAAGCAAAGGATAACCAGGGTACATTCCACAACCCAAAAGAAGTTAAATAAAATGGGGGACCCTAAGAGGAACACACATGGAAGGCCCCAGGAAGGGAAAGTGGTTAAGATCTCCTGAGTAAACTGGAAATGGGTAGAAAAGAGGGGATGGGGGATGGAGGGTGGGAACATGAAGGATCAAGAAGACCAAGTTGGGGTAGCAACAGAGGGAAGCCTATGTCCAGTAACTGATAGAAGTAGATGCAGTGACCCATAGCCAAGCACTAGGCTGAGCTTCTTGAATTCAGTTGAATAAAGGGAACAGGGATCATAAGAACAAGGAAGGTCAAGATGATGATGGGAAAAACCACAGACAGCTGGGCTGACAGTGGGGAATCTGCCTGGGATCGAACTAGATCCTCTGAATGGGGATGATGGTTATGTGGCTTGATCTGTTGCTGGGGGCAGGGGTAGGAGGCTGGCAGTAGCACCAGGACCTATCCCAGGTGCATGAACTGGCTTTTGGGAGCTAATTTCTTATAGTGGGATACCTTGCTTAACTTTGATACAGAAGGGGGTGGCTTGGTGCTGCCTCAACTTGGTATGCCAGAAGTTTGTTGCATCCTCAAGGAAGGCTTTATCCCCTCTGATAAGTGCATGGGGGTCTGAGAAGAGGGAATGTGAGGGGTAAATAAGAATAGGATTGAGGGGCAACTGAGGTTGATATGCAAAATGAAAAATAAAATATTTTAAATAAAAAAGGACTGCCCACTGGAAGTTTGACCATCCTCCAGTGAGTATATGGGCATCACAAATTGGACTTGGCATTTTCTTCTTTTTCTTCTTTTGTTTTGGGGGAGGTCACAAGGGTGTGTCATGAATCTGGGTGGACTGGGAAGTGAATGTGATCAGGGATGCATTATGTGAAATTTCAAAATAATGAATAAAAGTATTATGTTAGAAAAACAAAAAAGTACGTCCCCCCATACATCCCTCCCTTTCTGTTTCTCCTTTCCCAAAAAACATCAAGTGAGTGTTCAGTTGCACATGTATCTAAGTGGGAGCCCCAGAATGGGCACAGAAATCCAGGAATACTGAGGAGGGGCTCTTCCCAGGAAGTGAGAGAAGAAGGTGTGGGAAGCCCCTGGGAGAAAATAGTTACAAAGCTAGAAAGTGGTGGTGCTGGCAGGTAAAACTGTCTCTGTGTGGCCTTAAAGCCCAGGGATGTAACAGCCTGGGGAATGTGATGGGAATGTTCAAGCAGAGGACAGTGTGGCAGCCAGTGAGGGGCTCTAGGGTACACAATAAGAAGTATGGGACCAAGAATTGAATCAGTTGAGGGTAAAATGTTTCCAACTAGGAATGGTGTTACAGGTAAGTGAAAAATGTACTTGGGCTCTTCAAAGTCAAACTGGGTAGGTACGATCAGGAAAAAATTATTAAAATATAGATATATAGACATGAAAATGTGTGCAGCCTAAATACATATCCATTGGCTCTGTCTACTCTATATAGTTTTACTTTAGAGTTGGGATGTCTTTATCTTGTCTCATTTTCATGACCGTGTTATAAAGTATAAAGTGCAAAAGGCTATTGTAGACACTATTGGAGATTGTTTTGTCCCTGCTGTTACTGGGAATTGTACATTTGGCAGCATAGAATATTTTCACAGTTTGGGCCTTTTTCTAGATGCTGTTTTGAGGCTGGGAAATTTCTTCACTTCTATGTTCGTTTCAATCACAAGAGAGAATTGTATCAGTGTTTCAGCATCAATTGAGATTATTTTCTTATTCCTTGTTTGTGTTTAAAAAAAAACTCCCCATTTCAAGATGTTTTATTTTCCTCTGTGTGTTTTTAAGTGAACCTATGCAATCTAAATTTCTATTAGCTTTGTCTCATGTATACTTCATCTCAGACATTGTACTGTTAGGTAATTCTATTCATATTAGTTTTCTGTTACTAGAATAACAGTGTCACATTCTGATACCTTGAAGCAATACTCATTTGTTATGTCATAGTTTGGAGGGCAGGGACCCTACAGCCTTTACAGGATTGGATGATGTAGGCACAACTTGTTACTTTCTGGAGGTTCAAGGGTGAATCCATTCTCCACAGGCTGCACTGAATTCCATAAGCTGTAAGATAGAGGTCTCTGTATCCTTTCTGGCTGTCAACCAAGGTCATTCACTAATCCTAGATGTCAACTGGACATACATTTCCTGACTCTCTTCTTCTGTTTTCAAAGTCAACAACAATGGCTCAAACTCCTTTTGTACTGTAAATCTCTCTGCTGTCCCTTCCTGACTTCTCCCTTCCCTGCTTTCATGCTGACAGCACCTTGGATGTTTCAGTGCTCTACAGGCAGAGTATGTTTTCTCTTGTTCATTTTCTCTCTCATTCTCCTCTCTTCCTTGGCATCTTCAGGCTCTGATCATTATTTCCCTTCTTGTTCTGAGTAATAAAACCTAATCAGCCTGAACAATTTTTATAATGAGACAATATATTAAATTGTAAATCCTTTTAGAAAGCATCTGAGCTTAAAACTTTGCCAATGACCAAAATTTTCTGTGAACTCCCAGGTACATAAGTAAGAACTGCTGAGTAATACCTTTTAGTTTTCAAGCAAGTTTTCTCCACTTTATTTTATGTTTATTCTTTTAGGAACGCCATAGTTTTTAATATCAGCCATGTTTGTTAAGGAAACTATTATTTATTATTGTGCCACCTTGTTGATTATTTTGTTTAGTCTTATTTGACATATTATTTTATAAGATATTTAGTCATCCATACATTTTTCTTTTTTCTTTCATACCAATGTTTTATCAATTATATTTTATGTTTTTTATTGCATTAGCAACTAAACTCTATAACAGCTTGTGTAATGGGCAATTTAAGTTATATGACAGTAATAAATAAAGCCATAGTCAAAATTTAAATCTATCTGCTCTTCTAATTTCACAGTTTAATCTGTAGACTTCCAAATACTAGACATAGCAACAGAGGGAGCATTTATCCTCCCTTACATGGGCAAGGAAACTAAATATTAGTTTCCTCTTTGCTATTACAATTCTGTGACTTAATCTTTACAAAATTATTTGACCTTCTGAAATCTTGTTTAGTAATGCTATCCAAAATTTCTAAGGGAATATGAACTAATTTCATGATAAATGGTATAACCTCAACAGTGAAAAAACTGATGGATAGTTATGAAAACCAAGTTTTCACTACAGAAATGGGATCAACACCAAAACAAACTATTTGATGGGTATCCCTTATTACTAGGGAGTAAAGTAGACATTGTCTCTTTATTCATGAAGATTCTATTCAACTGTGCATACCAAAGCCAGTTTATGTATTGATTCCCCTGGGAATTGCCTTGTCAAAAATGTAGGGTGTCAGTGAGCATCACTGATCTTTACTCAAAACTCTCCTCTCTGTTTTCCCATTAAAGTCTCTAAGGAGCCTGTGATTGTGCGCACTGTTCTGCTTGACATAGGATATTGGAGGCTAACAAGAAATTTACCTTTGGGACTGACAAGATGGCTCAGTGGTTAGGGGCACTGGTTGGGGAAGTAAACAAGTGACATGTTGTTCTTGAAAACATGCCAGATGTACTTCTAAGGAGGAGCAAGTAGCTATGTGATCAAGGGGCATTTGGAAAGCTTTGGCTAAAAACGCAAGGCTTAGCTTATTCTATGGATCTTAGGGAAAATTGTTTTTATGGAAAAAACAATTAGAGGAGAACTGAAGACCTTAAGGATTTCTACATGTGTTGAAGCTTGTGTAGGGACCCAGCATGACCACAACATCATTCCTGTGAATGCGGGGGAAAGAATATTTATAGGATGACTGACATGCTGTTAATTGAAATGATCCTCCACAGACCCATGTTTGAAAACCTAGATAGGTGGTAGTGCAATTTTGAAAGACATGGCTCCAACAGGTAGATGTAGGGCTATAGGGAGCAGGGCTGACTGCTCTGCTTCCTAACTGGCTGAGATAATAAACAAAATATAACAGCTTACACCACTGTGAATACACTGTCACCACATATCCTGTCCTGATGGAATATAACCCTCAAACCTTGAGCAAAAATAATCCTCTCTCCTGTATTATGTTTCAGCTCAGGTATGCAAGGATGGAGATGAGAAAAAACATACTTACATAACCACATTTTTTGAGTATGAGTCAGGCAGCCTGGTGAATCAGAGAGGTAGAGAATATTATACTGCATTTGAGAATTCCTGAAATGTTTCCTGGGAGGATAAATAATGCTGATAAGGTTGAGTTTTTTTTCCTTTGTTTTTTCAGTGTCTCATCTATTACAGGTGAACCTTGAACTATATGACCTAAAGATACCTTTACCTTCTGGCCCAGAGCTTCCACCTTGGGGCTGAAATTGCAGGCATATACCACCATACTTAGTTTTATTATCTTCTTTTTGATGGTCTTAGAGTGACATCCTCCTCTGTTGGTCAATGTTAAAGAATAGACAAGCATAGCTTGCATAAATGACTCACATGAGTTTTTACTTTTCTTCCAACACCAATGTGTGGGCAAAGCCCATTGCCTAAGGAAAGTCTCATATCCCTAATTCTGATGTTTCTTTATTTAATATTTCTACCACCTCCCAGGAGCTCTTAGTAAAATGCACAAGACCTTGAAAAATCTATGAATTTATTTCCTTTGTTTCTTACCTGTACTGTTGTTTTGTGTTGACTCAAATGTCGACATTATAAATGGAAGATCTGAATGTACTCACAGACTATATGTCTTGGACAATGAGTGTGGGGCTTAATGCCTGATAGACCAGAGTCTTCATAGCTATAAATACTGCTATGTGTGCCTGACTATAAAAAGCCTCAGTGGTGTCTGGGTTTGTCTTACAAACAACACAATTAAAATCTTGGGATTCTGAGTCCCCAGTTAAAGAGAAATGGACAGAGAATAAAGCAGGACAAGGAAGTTAGTTAAATAGTTTAATTAGAGCCATTTTACAATTCTAAAATTAACAAGCAAACTTGTAATAAAAGATCTCCAATGCTCACAGAATGACCTTGCTTCCATTCTGAATCTGTCTTTTTAATTGTAAAGATTAGCATTACATTTAAATGGACTCAAAATGAGAAAAAAACATAATGAATTGATGTACGTGGTCACCTATGTCTTATGACACAACCCAATGAAATCTCTGAATGTATATTGCTTCAGCTTAAATATCAAAAGATGGCCCAACAAGATGTCCTTAATTCACGACTGATCACAGGTGGCCATAAAAAAAAGAGGGAAACCCAAGACTACTGTCACGTTGGTGATGGTTCCAACAGCCATGAAATAACACTGACTCCAGATATATGAATAAGCCCATGGCACTTTGTTTTTACGGATGTAATTATCATGGAAGTTCTCCTGTGCTGATCAAATTGTTCCTGAAGGCTTTCTTTGTTCATTAAACTTGCATAATAAACATGCAATGAATTATTTCTTTTGAAAGTTGTATTTTTGCAGTCTTTTTGTTTTCATACAAAGATTTCATAAGTTGCCACATTGTATCAGAGTGTTTACCAAAGTAGGGAGGGTAAATGTGACGTAGCTGAATGAGCAGAGCCTCCTTCTGTCCTGAGACACACCACCCAACTTTTGAAAAAGGTGCGGACAGCTTTTCTTACCCTCCCCCACCAAAGAAAAGAACAAAGAAAAAAAAATAAAATATAAAACCAAAACTCACAAAACCAAACTAGCTAAGAAAAAGAAAGTTGACATAAAGAAAATAAAAGTGTTTGTCATGCACATTATCTTCTGCATAGCTCAACCCACTTATAGTAAGGCACTATTTCCCTTTGCAACTGGTGTCCATGGTAACCTGTTAAGTGCTACAGTGCTCTATGACCCTCAGACACTTCCTTCTGGGATGGTGAAATAAAGAGCCTGGGTGAGTGTGGCTGCCATGCTTGGCTACACAGGTCTGGCAGCTCCTAGAGACTCCATGACCCTCAGGGGAAGCTGTCCATGGGTGGTATGGTAGAGTATCCACAATGGATTTCTTTCCAGAGTTCCTGTTTAGTCTGGATGTGGATTTGGATGGATCTTCAGTCTTTACTTCTCAATGAAGACACATGAGGTTGGGGGGACAACAGTCAGGTCCTCTGAGACTGAGCATCAGTGCTCTTAAGCACAGGATGCTGGCTAGTGAAAATATGAGCAGGTGTCCCAAAGGATGAGAGAGAGAGAGAGAGAGAGAGAGAGAGAGAGAGAGAGAGAGAGAGAGAGAGAGAGAGAGAGAGAGAGAGAGAGAGAGAGAGAGAGGAGAATTTGCTTTTGGTTTTCAGAGACAATCAAGGCATGTTACTAATTTAACTGGTCTTCATACTGTTTCCGGAAACAATCCCCTGCTGGAAAAAACTCCCAACACCTCTCTTGATACATCTTCCAGACATAAGATTCCTGTAAACAGAGGAAATCAAAGTGTTAACCTGGTCTCCACAATCTATGTGATAACACAGGGCAGACCAGAAGAAAACACTCAACTCTCCTGATATGTCACATAACACTAGAAAAGTCCAATTATACTCAGATAGCTCCACCCAAATTACCTCTAATAATAAACAAATAACCTTCAAACAAAAAATATTCAGCTTGGCAATAATATAATAATGATGAAACATATTTATAAGTCTTTAAGGTTCTCATTTATTATCATCATTCATTTTATCCATCTTCAAGTTCAAACTATTATCCTAGAAGGGGAATTTTAATTTTTCCTGAAAATCTTAGGTATTGATTTTTTTTCCAATTATAACAATGTAATCAGAAGTTCATTTGAAAGTATAGGTCACATGGTAAACATACATTTTCAGAAGAGATGGGATTCATAAGTAAAGCCACTATTTTTAGTTAAAAGCTTATTTTTAAATGTGAATTTATAATTTTGCTGTTTCAAAGGAGGCAGTCTCATTGACAGTCATCTCACACAAAGGAATGTTTTCTCAAGGTAGCACAATTAATATCTAAAGACAATGTTTCTTTTTAAATCAAATATGGATGTCTGTGAGGTTATGTGCCCATAAGTACGGTGCTCATAGAGGCCATTAAGAGGGTACTAGACCTCCTGGAGCTGTGGTTACAGATGTCATGTGGGTGTTGGAACTGAACCTCTGTCTTCCAGAAAGCAGAATGTGCCCTAAACTGCCGGGAAGTATCTCTAACCCCTTGAAAATAATTCTTCCCTTGAGTGCTGAACATCTACATTTTGCTACATTCCAACCACCTGTCTTCTATAGTTTCTTTCTGAAAATGGTGTATAACACGCTTCACCTACCTGTCCTGTGTGTTCTGTTTCATCCTTGTTTATGAGATACATCAGAAAAAACCTACAGAGACAGAGAAACTGGTCAGGAATGGACTGATCAAAATACCAGCATAAACAGAAAAGATGCTGGCTTGTCTAATAATACACACAATTTTATATTGGAGTTACTTTTCATTATTTTAGGACTAGAGTCTCATTATGTGGCTCTGGTGAGTTTGAAACTCACTATGTAGATAGAGTTCCATATACCTTTTCCTCCCCAGTCCTGGGATCAAAGGCATGTACAACAATGCCTAGCCCTTGGAGGTACATTGTTTATGTCAGGTTCAAATCAACACTGACATGTTAATTGAAGACTAGCTTTATAAATTCTGTAATTTTTTTTATCAGTTTAAGTGAATATGTATTTGTATATATTCAACCACTACCCCCAATAAAGTTATTTTATACATCTTGTCCATTTGATATTAAAATTGGATTTGAAAGTATAGCTTGTGTTAGTCCCACAGAAAGCCATATTTTCACCTTGGATGCATGCATATATGCATATATACTTACATGCATATGCATACACACACACATATATGTGTGTGTATACACACACACACACACACACACACACACACACACACACACACCGGCTCTGTCCAAAACAAAACAAAAACAAGTATGAAATGACTATCATTATAAACAAAGACCAGTCTTTAGCTGAACTTTCTGTAGTGCCCAGAGAAAACCCATAGGTCTTCAAAAAGGTGTGGATGAGAAAATAGGGATGTGCGAGGAGGGAGGATGCCTTCTTGCATAAAGGAGGTTCCTGCTTGAAATAGGAGTGTGGCCAGGCCTCTCAGCAAAGCTCTGTGCCACTCTACTCCCATCTTCGATCCCTTAGTGTCATTCACATAAATATAGATAGCTTAAATATTTAAGTCAGCCCACTCTATGGATGTTGGAGACTGCAGGATTCTGACCACTGCCAGTTTCAGAAGTTTATAAGAATGTGAGAAAATGGGCTCCTCGGGGAGGGTGAGACCTGGTAGGTGGCACTCACAGGTAGTTGGCAAGGTTGTGCTCCTGAAGAGTATGTGTTTCAAAGCCATGTGGCACTGTGTCAAAGTAGTCATTGCCTATCCCACAGATGAAGCACTTGGTCTACAAGACAAAGGGAGAAAACAGAATCAGAAAAGGCACAGGGTAGCAGAGAATGAAAACACAGTCCACTGGGATATGTAGCTGCTCCCTCTCACTGTGGCCTATTTTTCCTGGAGGAAGAGGAACTGACCATGCTATTCAGGAAGCTCAGGAAACCTACCAGGAACTTACTGGACATGGGAAACTCACCAGGTCCAGAAAACTGAGAGAGTTACAGGTTCAGCGGGCCCTTCCCTTATATAAGGTGAGCAAGAAGTGACTCTGGAGGAGCTGTCTGTAGAGTGGACTGTAAAGCTCTAGGTATGCAGCTATCCTAAGGTGTCACTCATTCTTGTGGGCCTTTCAGTGATGTAACTGCTATAAGTCACCCATGCTTTTGTGAGCAATCCTTCAACCATGCTGCTTAAAAATACCCTCACCAATGTTGCTGTAAGTAAACTTCTTGCCCACAATCCTGTAAGCAACCCCTCACCCATGCTGCTGTAGACAATCCCAATGCATTCCTTGGTCCACCAAATTACACTTGGGTAGAATCACTTTTTTAGTCTGATGTAGTGCCCTATCTGAGATAAACAGGCATTTGTCCACATCTCCCCAGAAAATGCTACACAGCACACGTTGAAAGGAAGTTCAATATATGACTTTCTCAATATATGCCAAGCATCACTTTGTGAGGATTGTGCCACGGCCTCTGAACACAAATTTAACTGCTATCATAATTATATCTTGGGGTTTTCCCAAGTGATATGGGTACTAGCAGGAGGATGGCACAATGATAATCAGTGATGTCTTTTATTTTTTTCTTCAGCCTACATACACAAATCTAGATTTATTGATTTGCTCATCACACTGAGTAATTAGCTAAACAGGATTAACTGTGTTCTTAACAGAAATCGAAAACTTGCCAGCTATCCAAACAAAATCCAGTACCCAAACAAAAGAGGTACAAATCTTAGAACAATTATGAGGTGTTTCAGTGATTTGGAAAAGTCCTTCCATGATCAGGTGCTGGTCCAGGTATTAAATCTGGTAGATTTGTCTAGGAATATCCTCCTACATCTCTCTGCATTGTCTTCCTCTGGATTTGTCTTTGTATGTAGTGCCAGGTGTGTGGTCTATGCTTCAGACAAAAGGCCTGTACCAGGAGCCAAAGTGAAGCAGAACCCCCTCTTCCAGCCAGGATTTTAGAATTATAGTGACTGTGTACAGCTTCAAGTGAATTCAGTGATTACTGAGAAACTAAAGCATCACCTACCACACTACCCAACCAAATCCACAAATGCCTCACCTCCATGTCTTCTTTGACTTGCTCTTGTTGGTCTCTGAGTTCTCCAAAGGCATCGATGATCAAACCTAGTGTTGAAAAGCAAACTTATGTGATCCCTATCAACTATGAACAATCATTCAACTCATAAGTTCTTGGATATTCCTTCCCAGGAAAATGAGAATATACAACCACATTAGAACATGATAGAAATCTGAGGTCACAAGGACTACAAGAAGTGTCACTAGGGAAGTGATACTCTCTGAGAGCAGAACACACAGTGACTGAGCCTGATACTCAATGGAAAATCATTTTTAAAATGAAGTGACAGACTAAAAACACAATACTAATTAACTTGGCACATACACAACCTAGCTAAGAGTAGCTTAGATTTATGGTTGTGAAATACAGAAAGGTCCACAAAAAGATAACCCAATAAAACATTATGTTATGGACAGAAATATATATCAACTTCATAAGCCCCCATAATTTTATAAAATGTGAATGGATACTTGATAAGCAAAATTGTTCAATTTTTGCCACCTTTCTTTTCTGTGACTTCGCAACTACTACTTCCAAATGTTTTGACTTTTCTTTCTTCTTAAAAAATAATTTATTTTATTATTTGAATGTGTGTATGTATATGAGTGTATATGTGCACATGTGTGTAGGTACCCACAGAACACAGAAGAGGGTACTGTAATTACAAACATTTGTGAGCTGCCCTACATTGCACTGAGACCTTAATTTCAATCTTCTGGAAAAACAGCAAGTGCTCTTAACTCCTTGCTCACCTTTGTGTAGAAGCTAACATCTGTGGTTAATAGATTAAAAACCATTTAGAATCTGTTAACTTAGCAGGCCCTCTAGCTTCCACCTATCTAAAAGCTAGGAATGTCATTAGATAGCATCTGAGGCCTGTTGAAAAACTTTCCCTATCTTGCTGTAACTGCTTCTCTGTTGTCCTCACTGGTGTCCTTTAAATTTTACTTGATTTAGGACTTCTTTTCTGTTCTGTAAAACTATAAAGCTTTATAAAACTGCTTCAATGCTAGAACATAGAATTTGGGGTAACCAAAGTCTGTGTTTCCAGGTCATAATAAATCACTCAAATTTGGCTCAAGAATGAACTATCTCACATCCCCTTATGGCAGAGGCTGTGAGATTTTTGTGTTTGTTTGCATTAGCACATACTTCTTTATTTTCCATCCAGAAATTTTACAAGAAAAAAAAATACTAGAAGAAATAGTTCCATTAGGCCTTGGTAGAAAACATGTGATACTGTTAGCCTACCTTATATCTTTGCTTCAGCAGCAGATGGCTCAAGGTCAAGATACCCAGGAGCCACTGCTGGATATGGCTTACCTTGTATGATGGCCAAAAGGATGACAATCACAAAGAAGAAGAACGTGATGTCAAAGATGATGCGATAGATCTCATACTCATCTCCTGCTGGGTCTTCAATTTCATCACCAATGCCCCCTCCAGCACGGACGCCCACATACATGTGGAACATGTAACACTGGAAGACAGGGTCAGAGACACTTGTGAGGGTCACCACCCTCCTTGACATTCCATTGACATGAGGCTTTCTTTGTAGTGTCTGGTCCTCATTCTAATTGAGAAGGATCTTTGTGTTCTATGTTGCTTTTCTCTTTTAATCCTTTGCCCTGTGGTGTGACTATGTAGCTCTTACAGAGCACTATCTCCTAGTAAAACTCCACACTGTTCACTAGGCTTAGACTTGGGAGAGAAAGACAGGAGCTTCATTAGCACCCTGACTCTGAAGCACATGAGATGACACAGTATTGCAGTTACATTACAGGGGCTTGAGCTATATAAAGTGGTATTACTTGGTCATTTCCACAATGGCACAGACATGGAAGAGGAAAGTAAAAACCTAGTTGGGAGAAAGATGGAATTTTAGAAATGTAACTAGATCAAGGAAAACTTGCTGGCTTCTCCTCTCACTTAGAATTTATGAATGGGATGCAGAGATATTTTCTACTTAGTGTCTAGAATAATGAAGAGAGATTTAAGATAAAGAGGAATGAAAAGCTCATTCATTAAAATAAAAGGGCAGCCAACACATATTACAGCTGCTGAGGTATCATGCACAGAAAAGAAGGCTTTTCTGGAGTGCCTTTGGAACAGGACTTGACCCTAAGGATTGAGTAAATCCTTGTAATGGTGCCATGCTGTGCGTTTACTGACTAGCTGCTAACAATTCCTTTCTCTACAGTAATAACAATAAAGAAAAATGGTTCTGGAGGCCGGATATCCCCTGGGGAACAGAGTCAAGCCAGGTTGAGAGTCTCACAACATCTGGATCTTTAACTTAATTCAAGATAATCTCAGGTCCCTACCTTACCCCTGTACTCTCAGCCCTACTCATAAGTTTTTATTTCAACATTCATACACCCCACCACCACCATGTAAAGCCATTCCCAGGTCCAGGTCTTTGCTGAGCATCTTCTGTGCCAGGTGGTGTCCTTCCTCATCCTCATCCAAAGCACATAAGTCTACATCCCTTCTTAGTCTTCTCTACATATCCTAATCTACTCAACTCATGTGTCTCTAACCCATGATAGTCTATTTAGTTACTCCCTATACAATGAAGGGGGAAAGCCCCTCTACAGCTCTTCCCTTTGCTCACATGCCCACTGTTCCATGTGATCCTGTCAGGCTGATAATCAATCTTAACCATCACACCCACAAAGGTACTTTCTCAGCCAGACATACAATAAGCCAAAAATATCATAACAGCTGCTCTGAACACCTAGTACTGTATAAACCCACCTGAACCCACCAGGACTATTCTGGAGCCTAGAAAAGGCTCTTTGTGGCAGAGAAGCCAAGAAAGTCCTCTAGAGAGAGCTGGTTTAAGGCTGCCATACTCGGGCTGGTTTAGGCCTATCTACACACCCAGTCTCCTCGAGTCTAGGGTGTCCAAATGTGAAATGTTGAAGAGAGCCACTAGAATAAAACAAAACAAAAACCAACATCTCCCTTTGGTGGTTAAAATCGTCCACAGTGCCTTTTTGAATAAAGGATAATTTATTTTCACTGTTTAATCCTGCTTCCTGTTTAAATTATTTTTACTACATGCATTGCATATGTTTGCCATGGAGAAAGTGAAGCCCTACACTCTTCTCTGAATGTGAGTCTTCATAAGTGGACCTGAGGCCACAGGGGTTAGCAGTGATGACCTCAGCTATCTGGCTCTGGCTAATGAGCTGATGGGACTGTCTTTGGGACTTCAATGTGGTTTTCCTACCCTTCATCTTCTAGACAAGCTCATAATGGCCACATTGGTGAGGTATGTGAATTCCTGAACACCCACTAGTATCTGGGGTTCAGCAGTCTTTTTATCATTCTTTTCCTTAAGACAAGAATTCCTTTTCTCCACAGTGTTCTCATAGACTGAGCCTAGTTAAGGTAGAAGTGGAAGAAGCAGTTCAGAGGTTAGGGGGGCAGAAAAATACATTGCGACACTTCTTCCAGAAAGTCCAAAACAAACAAATAAATAAGTAAAGAAGGAACAGGAGGTAGAGGTAGAAGTGGAGGGATGAACGAAGTCTGAGGATGTACAAAAGAAGTGTGGCAAAGGGAAAGGAGGATGTGAGGGAACCAGGAAGCAGGAGCCGGAGATCCAGATGGAAAGGTCAGGTCAGACATGTGAGAACAGTTAATTAGCTGAGATGATCTCCAACAACTGTCTGAGCAGCTAACTTTGCCAAGCTACCTCTTATCCTTGTTATCTGACAAAGCTTGGGAGTGGGGTTCCTCTGGCCCTACAGGCTTACAGAGCTTCCCTGGGGATACCCATGCTACCAATCAAAAATGCCCTTCTGTGTCCTATCTCCTTAGCTGTCATCACCATTTTGCCATGGGCTCTAGACTATTATATTCACGTTTTCCTCCTACATTCTTGAAGAAGCAGTCTAAATCCTAACAGGACAAGGCTATCTAATTAGATTCTTAGAATAAAACACCATGCTCTGGGAAGAAAAAAGAAAGTACCAGGTGAATCTTGGGAACTGTAAAACTTTGGCTGCAGCGCCACCTACTGGAAATGACAGTAGCCAAAAGTTGAAGTTCCCAATGATGATAGCCTCTACCCATAGAGTAATTTAAGTAACTTAAATTACTTTTAAATTTAAATTTTAATGGCAGCAAAATACTCAGTTTTCTCTCTCCAAGAAAGAAGACACTTAAGAGTCTCCCTCACAGAGCACCCAGGCTCAACACAGCCTCGTGCTGATGTGCAGAGATAAAAGCTTAAACCAGAGCTAGCCACCAATGATCTTGCTCAGGACTCTCAAAGTCCCTCAAACTGTGGATGTCCTGGCTCTAGCTAAGTCAAGAACTCACCTCCTTATCCTAAGATGAGACTGTGATGGTGGAGCATGTTTGTCATCTCCATTGGATAAGGAAATACAAAGAGATTAGTAACTATCACAGGGCATTTTCAGAGACAAGCAGGTCATCAAGGCTCTGGTAGAAGAAATGGATGAATCTCTGGATGGATCTGAACATGATAGCTGGCATTCCTGGGGTATGGTGGAAATAGGAGGTAGGGCCTTGATGGAAGAAATAGGTCTTCATGACAAGTCCTCCAGGCTATCTTGCCCTTCTAAACTCATTGCTTTCTGCTTCCTAGCCACGAAGATGTAAACTGATCTTCAGCATGCACTCATCACAACCACTGTCTAAGACCACTGAAACCATGAGCCATGATACACAAGTAATGCCTTAAAGTCGTTCTTGAGCATCTTGGCAATGCCAAGGCAAAAGTAAAATGGAGACAAATTTCTCTGCCTTTTGGATTCACATCCTATACTACTAAATAAGCCCAACCAGGAGAGGCTGTGATATTCCTAAGAAAAATGAAGGCAAACAATGAAAACACATATGGAGATTGAGTGAAAACTGGGTCATGCCAGGTGCCATGGCTAAAGATTGGATGGAGTCACACAGGGCTTCATAAGAGCAATGAACTGATAAGAAACAGACTTTGATACATATTCGACAACCTCTTTAAACTTACATAAATTCAAATCCCCAGTAAAGGGATGTGCTAGCTTCCTCATCACTCATCCACTCCCTGAGTGGAGTTATTGCAAGCTTCAATATTTTTAATAATGAACTATGGTTTTCTGTTATTTGGGCCTACATTTCTTTCTTTATAGTAACAGTTGGGCATCTTTTCACATTTAATGAATGAGCTGAATGAATTAAACTTACTGTACATTGTCTAGCCACATAACTAACCCTTTGTGTATTGTCTTATATCTTAGAATGTTTTAAATTTACTTTTTATTTGTATATTGTGTATAGAGGGGATGCCATGGAAGTGTGTGAAAGTCAGAGGACACCATTCATGTATTTGTTGTTCCACTGTGTGGGCTTAAGGGGTTGAACTCAGACTGACTGTAGGCTTGGAGGCAGGCACATTCCACACTGAGCATCTTGCTAGGCAGGAATTATTCCTCTTTAAGGGTGTGATGAGAACTGTGCCAGTGAAGAAAGTTCCTTCTTCCTTATCATGTTAAATGTATTTTGGCCAATTTATCATTCATTTAGAAGACTTTATTATAGTTGTTAGTCACAAAAATAATTTCGATTTTCATAAGTTTCTAGCTTTTATATAAAGTTCTTTTCTCTTAACATTTGTCATTATTTTAAAGACACAAATGTGTCCTAATTGTTAATGACTTGGATAGAAAGACTGGTATTTATTTCTACCACTTTCCTTTCAGGGACTTGTACATGGTGCCAAAACCATTTATCAGATATTTTTGTTTTCATTTTATGGTTGTAAAAAGCATAGTTTAATTTCTATCAGGATTTCTATGTGCTGCAAGTTACTCTATTTTATTCCAAAGGAGTGCAAAAAATAAATACCTAATTTATTCATCACAGTATTAGTATATTGTTCATCTTACTCTCCCAAGAGATTCCCTTTTTGAGAGAAATTTAAGAATCTTCCTATCAGCCCCTTGACACTCACACACAATCCCAACCAGGCAGGTATTCCAGAGAAGGGCTCACAGAAAGGCCTTACTCTCCCAGTCAGCAACAGTTACTTTGTCTTACGTTTTCCTTCACAAACCTAAGTGCTCAAGGATTGTAATTTTTGTGATTTGCATAGGCTCATGTGTTTGAACACCAGATCTGCATGCAGTTGGTGGTGCCGTTCAGAAAGGTTACAGAACCTTCAGAAGGCAGAGCCTTGCTGGAAGAAATATGTCATTGAGGGAGATGCTGTGAGATCATATTGCTTAGCGCTACTCTTCTCTTTTTCTTGGGTGTGAATGAAATGTGGCCAGTGGGTTTCCTGCTCCTGCCTTCATGACTTCTATGCCTGCTGAGGTGTCTTCCCTGCCGTGATGGGCTCTATCCCTCCAGAACTGCAAGCCAGAACAAACCCTTGCTACCCTAAGGAGTTTTGGGCAGGATATTTTATTCAAGAAACACAATCATCATCACAGAAGCAAGTTGTACAGCAGTTACAAACAACAAGGAAGCTGAAACATCTGCTAACTTTGTTCAGGACCAAAGAGAACCTTTAAGATAAGATATTCAGTATAAAAGCAAAAGTATCCCACATAGAGGGATACTTTCTCAGCATAGACACATGGGGGAGAGGCTAAGCCCTGCCCCAAATGATTTGACAGACTTTGAAGACTCCCCATGGAAGTCTGCTCCCTGGGGAGCAGAAAGAAGATGGGATGGGGGTTTGTGGGGGTCAGGGGAGGAGGGGAAGAAGAGGGAACTGGGATTGATATGTAAAACAACCTTGTTTCAAATTTAAATTTAAAAGGGGGGGGACAACAGTATCAGTTCTATTCAGATACATTGTTTGCATTTTACTAATGTCAAATAAAGTCAGTAAGACACGCCAAAAGCAAAGCTTCAGAGCACTCTCCAGGAGAATATTCTACCCACTGCCCTGAGTTACAAACTAATATGATTGCATGTCTCCCAATCTTAAGTACATTTCTCAACAGCTCTACTAATTACTAACCTGAACAAGTATAGGTGGGAAATCAACAGAAATGGTTCTTTATGCTCTGCTGAAATGAAAATGACTGTAGTTTGAGAAGCCATTCTACCTTTCATTGTACTTGGTACTTCCTCTCCTGTTCAGAGGATGAGGGAATGAATGTAGTTACTTAGAAGGAGTGAGGTAGTTTTTACTACAAGTTCAGGAGCTTACCGTGAGCATGTCATCACATTTCATGTCTGGTGTATCACCATCTTCACTTTTATTATAGAATTTCCGGAAGAAATTGAATGCCACGACAGTGTACAGGTACACAACAACAGCTAATAAGCCAACAGTTAACACGAGCTGAAAGCAAGGTGACATTTATTAGGAACACAGGATGTCTGACCAGTGTAATTGACAGCTGTGTAGGAGGGAAACGCTACCAACACACCTGGACTTAACTGACTAAAAGGCAATGTTTGTGCCCTCATTATTTCCTCCTTCTTGGTTCACAAGTGCATCTTATTTGCACATTTTTCTCTACCAGTCTGTCAAAGAATTTTATATTAAGCTTGATACATATTAGAAAGCAGCTTTATTGCTCACTTTGCTACCACCTAATTACCTAGTAGAAGATACTGTATTCTCCCACATTATAAGTCAAGTCTTCATTTATGTGTATGTTTATTTGTCTGCTTGTATGAATATGCATCATGTGTTTATAGTGCCTGAAGTATCCAGAAGACAATGTAGGATCCCATGGTGCTGGAGTTCCAGGAAGTTTCGAGCCACTCAACATGGGTACTGGGA
The DNA here is from genome assembly GCA_030556225.1 of Cricetiscus sungorus. Lineage (NCBI taxonomy): Eukaryota > Metazoa > Chordata > Mammalia > Rodentia > Cricetidae > Cricetiscus > Cricetiscus sungorus. The sequence goes on along the minus strand of JANBXA010000729.1, from coordinate 8,145,865 downwards.
CCTGAACCCTCTGCGAGTGCAGTAAGTGCCACCTCTCCAGGTGTTAAATGTGCTAGGAGCTCTGTCACAATCCACCAACTAGCAAGTGAACAGAGTGCACTGAGATTCTGTCATGGTGCATTTGAATTTCTGTAAGTATCACAGCTTTATTCATACCCTTAGGTGACATGTGTAGGAACTGCTTGCTGGACTTTAAAAAACAAGGGATTATAGTAACATCAGTAAAAGAGGATGCAGTTCCAGTGGTTGGAGGGACACTGATTATAAAACATACTGAGCTAGAAGGGCTGTTAATCCAGATAGCACAGAATTTTTACCATCAATTGTTAACGTGAAGCAATAAATGAATATGTAAATGTATATTTTTTGCACCAAGTTACAATAATGGAGAGATCCAGCACCAACGGCTGAGTTCCATCAGAATATCAGTGAGTTTTCTGGACCTTGACCAGCTGTCCTCTACATCAGCATGTCAAGTGTATAAAATATCACTAAGATTTTATTCAATTTAAAAAGTAGAGAAGATCTCTTATTAAATTTAACTGCAATACCTCTTGTTACCAATGCAACTAATGTATCTGGATGCTGCAACAGTTCTGGAGCTGCAACAGTTTTTAGCACAGCATAGTGTCAGATGGAGCAAAATTATTTCATAAGTAAAACAGGAACTAGTTTCCTCAGTGCTCAATGCAGACAGTTGTGAGTCTGCTGAATTTGCTCTCAGTCTTCACAGAATCTGACAGGGTATTCTTATTTGTTGTTCTTTACCAAAATAGGATTTGACATTGACAAATATTAAATCACTTATCAAGGATCACACAGCAAAACCATCAAGCCAATCCTTAAACTCAGACTATGGGGTCTTTGGAATTACTAAATCATAATTCATAAAGGAAAAGACATAGACTATACAGCCATGAGAAGCCTTAAAGCCGTGCATTGTCACTTTAGGGCTGGATTTATTTTTGCAGGCTCTTTTCTTGCTGTTTTCATTTTTCTCTAAGGGAACGACGACCTTTTACCTGTTTGCCATTGTGGGTAACTGAGGACAGTATGGTTCTCAAGGTCTTGAATCCCATGGCGATGTCAAGGAGGTGAGCAGCAAAAAAGAAGTTGTTATAGTGTCCAAGAACAGACATGGTCATATACCAGGCTAGGTACAGGAAGGACTGTTAGGAGCAAACAGGGAGGGGTAAGATGCATCAGACACCAGAGTGCACACAAACTGGTAAGAGCAACTGTCATCACTCCATGCTAACCACTTCACTAAGAGCCACTGCCATCTCACTTCATGCTAAAAACTGCACTTACCTTTTTCGTTCTAGACTAGAATTCTTTAAGTCTAATTAGCTGAATTACATATTTGCATACTTTTGTTTTTATTCAGTTTGTTGTGAAAGTCTCAGTGTAATTTTTTTTTCCTTTAACTACACCAACTCTTCTTCATTCTCTAAACAAATAATAGAAATGATCATCCTGCATCCTAAGGGCAGAGTCTCTCAGCCTCAGCATGGTGACATTTTACACTAACAATTGCTTGCTATGGGGCTTCCCTGCAACTTCAGGATCTGCTAGACTTCAAAGCCCTCCCAGCCATGATCATAAAAATGCCATTGAATATCAGAAACTCTTGTTTACAGTCACCCCAAGAATCCACATACTTTGACTCGTTTTCTCCTCTGCTCTTCATACGCACTAAGTTTGTTGAATCTATTCATTAGAATCTATTGTTCCTGAGAAGTTTGATTGAGGCAGCATTGAACTTTGCATGAACTAAAGTGAGCCCAAGAGCAAAGCAGTCTGATGTCACTAACACCTTTAGTGACCTGAACTGCTTGGAGAAGTCTCCTGACTCATAACTAAAGAGTTACTTTTTAATTCTCTCTCTCTCTCTCTCTCTCTCTCTCTCTCTCTCTCTCTCTCTCTCTCTCTCTCTCTCTCTCTCTCCCTCCCTCCCTCCCTCCCTCCCTCCCTCCCTCCCTCCCTCCCTCCCTCCCTCCCTCCCTCCCTCTCTCTCTCTCTCTCTCTCTCTCTCTCTCTCTCTCTCTCTCTCTCTCTCTCTGTGTGTGTGTGTGTAGGTATGAACATACAGTGCAGTGCCCTCAGAAGGCAGAAGAGGGAATCAGCTCCCCAGGAACTGGAGTTATAGAAAGTTGTGAACTGCCTGTTGTCAGAGTTGGGAACCAAACCCAGGTCTTCTGCAAGAGAGCAGGTGCTCTGGACTGCTGCTGAGCCATCTCTCCAGCTTCCTGAATTATAATTAATATAAATAGTTCACTTATGTTAGGTTGAAAATGTCCACGTTTGGTGAGGGCAGTGAAGATGCAGGATAGACCAAGTGATGGCTTTAGCTCCTAGTAGCAAAGTTTTCAAATGGATGATGTGTCTAAATGACATCCACTCACAGGAGAGGAGCAGATCTGTGACTCTGATTCTAATCTTAGGTTTTAGCAAGAAGAAAAAAAAGGGAGGGGGGTTCTGGGGTTGCAGGAGTTCGTGAAAAACAAGGAACTGAAGCTAGGGATAGAAAAATTGGCATTCCAAAAAGAGACTGGATTTGGCAGGAAGGGTTTAGAAGTGATACACTTTCGATAGGACATTAAGGAAGACTAATTTCACCAGCTATCAAGAGATGAAAACCCTGAGTAAAAATGGCACACATGGGAGACATAAGAGGAAGGAGGTGCACACCACAAGACTGACAAACTAGTAATGGCTGTAGTTACATGGAGGTACTCTGTTAAAACTCTGACAGATGGAGAATAGGCAGTTCCTAGCATTGGCACTTAGCTTATATTTATACTAAAAGTACTCTCTTTACATGATAAGAAATGCCACTGTCAACCCCATATTTCATCTGACTACCTTCATTGCTTTTCAGAGAGAAACTAAACCACTGAAGACCTGACAACACTTGAGAAGTGACTGGCAAACAGAAGCTAAAGTGACTGGCAGCCTAAGGGGTCTCACAAAGGTGGTTGAAGGGACTTCTCCAAGCCACCTTCAGGATTAACCCACATCCAGGTTCTCTGAATGACAAGAAGCTCCACAGAAATGAAAATATTAAGGTCAGACTCACTTGGGCAAAAGAGAATTATGCAAGGACTGTGGCACGGAGGATTCCCCCAGTGTGCCCAAGCCAGACTGTACATACTACCCGAGTAGAGGATACCTACTGAAGCAGGAGCTGAGCAGCTTCTGCTCATTCAGAGTTGTCCACCATTAGATAAGAAAGTACGTGCAAGGTGGTGTGCTAACGGTCTGTGGCTCTGAAAGGTACTTACAGGATGAATTTTGAAGTTGTCAGAAGTACCTATGATGGCTGGGTGGAAGAGTGAGAATGGAGGGGAGAGAATTTGCTTGTTGTCACTGACTTTAGAGACTAGGAAAATGGAACATTCACTATAAAAATCAGTGTTAAACAGTGAGGTACAGAGACAGCTTTTGGTAATGAGTGACTATATTCAATCTGTTTAAGTATATACTTGGGCCACATGTTAAGTGTCTAAATTCTTTTAGATAAGGATAGATCAAGAATAAGAACACAATGATTTAATGTACTTAATTTTGGAGATAAAGTGAGCACAACTGTTCTTTTTTAAATGTACCACTTTATGAAGCATATATGCAGCAATATATTTCATCATGTCATTTTAATAAGTACATTGTTTCTGTTGTTTCTGCCCACCCCATCTCATTGCTACCAATATTCCTCTTCCTCCCACTTATATCCTCTCTAGTATCAATATGTTTTAGTTTTTTATTTAGGTGTATTTTGAGCATCTACAAACCTCTGAAACATAAATGGAAATCCACATAAATTTTCAAGTTTTTCTTATATTAATATATAAGATAGGCTGGTTTAAGTGTCTGTGCTAGGGTCTCTCTCAGACACATGTTTATTAATTGCATGATATCTGAGTAACTTCCTTGAATGACCTTCCCTCCATCTGCAAGATCTTCAGAGAGGCATCCAATGATAGTGAAGGAAGCTTACATTGTCTGTGAACACAACTCCCAGTTTCCACATCTGGTACTTCACATCAATAGAGTTCAATCTGGAATGACAAAAGACAGAGTGGATATTCACATTATTATAGACTTAGGTCTGTGAGATCCCATGGGAATGCACTTGGCATAGGCAAAGCTAGGCATCTTCTCAGGATGTTAGTGCTCAGGAGATCAGTACTCTGGAGACCACTTATCTCCAGGTAAATGTGAAGACCTGCTCTGCATACATGCCCCATTACTCTGTGATGACAAGAAAGAAAACAAAATGGTACCACCTTCTTCTTTGTAATTTAACTTTATCTTTATCATAAGTATTATTACCATTATAGCATAGTACTCATGATATGTGTGCATGGTGTGTGTCTGATGTGTGTATGGTTTATATGGTTGTATGTGTAGGATTGTGTGGGTGTGTGTGATGTATGATGTGTGTGTGTGTGTGTGTGTGTGTGTGTGTGTGTGTGTGTGTGTTTTGGGTTCAACATACATGATAGCACATGTATGGAAGTCAGAGGTCAGCCTGCATAAGTTAGTTCTCTCCTTCCACTTTGGGTTCTGGGGAGTGAGTCAGGCATGCCTGCCCTTATCCACTGAGCATCTCAACATCCCATCTTGTTATTTAAAATCCTTTCTTTCTTTCTTTCTTTCTTTCTTTCTTTCTTTCTTTCTTTCTTTCTTTCTTTCCTTTCTTTCTTTCTTTCTTCTTTCCTTCCTTCCTTCCTTCCTTCTTTCCTTCCTTCCTTCCTGTCTTTCTTTCCTGCATTATAACTTAATTTACATTATATGTGTCTCTTATTCCTGGAAACTATACAAAGCTAATTAACATGTGTGCTTCCAAAGTTGACCCTGTAAATTTTTCTGTGCATTTATATCTTTTAAAAGTACATGCTATTATTTTATATCTAAGGGTGTTTTGCCTGCATGTATGTCTTTGTATCACATGCATGCAGTGCTCAGAGAGGCCAGAAGAGGGTATCAGATCCCCTGGGACTGGAGTTCTAGGCAGCTGTCAATCACCATGTGAGTGCTGGGAACCAATCCTTGTCCTCTGCAAGAACCACAATTGCTCTTAAGCATTGAGCTGCCTTGCTAGCCCCTTGAAAACAGATTTTTGCTGTGTTTGTGGGGGTGGGATGAGAGAGGGAGATGGATATAGAGAAAGAGAAGGAGAAAGAGATGAAGAGAAAAAGGGAATGAGAATATGTGGTCATATGTGTAGGTAATTAATGTAAAAACCAAAATAGGACCAACCCCACAGGTTGATGGAAGAACAAAACTTAAAATATACCTTGCAGATTAAGAGTTCTGTTTACAACTAAAAAATTACAAAGAAGTTCCTGCTTGTTTGCTGCTAAATTCTAGCTAAGAGAGGTCCATTTGTCCAGTGTTAAGCCCCTGATAATTAAGGCTTCTATTTCTAATTAGCAGTAAGCCCCTGATCTGATGTAAACTGCTTACAACCCTCATTTCCTTGATGTATACCCTCGCTTTGTTCCTCTCCTTTTCATTGCATCCTTTTAACAAGGAATAATCACCAACCCTCTCAGCTCTGTGAACACCTAACCTCTCCTATAAGACAGACTTCAAGAGGCCAGTGGGGGCTACTCTCTCAAACCCAACTTAGGGAGAGAGAGCTGGCTGGCCAGTCTTGGGTGCACCCAAATATAGCTTGCTTTATTTTGGACAATCATGGACTTGGTCCTTTCTTTCTCTCGAATCTCAAGACCAGTAGTTTTTTGTTTGTTAGTTTTCTTGTTTTGTTTTGTTGTGTGTGTGTGTGTGTGTGTGTGTGTGTGTGTGTGTGTGTGTCTGTGTGTGTGTCTGTATGTATGAGTGTGTGTTATACTTTTGTATGTGTACAGTATATGTGTGTGTTTACATGTGTATGGGGTGTACTTTGTGCATGTTGGTATGAAGGCCAGAAATTTACTGGCTATCTTCCTCTATTAACTATCCATTCTAACTTCTAGACAGGGCATTTTAGTGAACCTCACCATTTTGGCCAGACACAGGCCAGCCAGCCCCCATAATCCACATTGTGTCTACCTCTCAACACTGGGATTACAAACATGCTGACTCATCCCTGGCTCTATATGGCTGCTGGAGATCTGAACTCCAGTCTTCAGGCTTGCACAGCAAGTGCTTTACCATGGAGGTGGCTCCCTATTGCTACTGACCACTTGTATTGCACTTCTGTAGAAAGGTTTCTGATTCAAATAACAAAACTTGTGTGAACACATACATTCATCTTACAACTAAATTTTATAAAGGAGACCATTGTTTGTCACCTTTCCTTGTTTTCTCTTTGTAGCGCTAGAGCATGTATCCAGGATTTGAATTCCCTGAGTGAATGCTCTTCCTCTGAGCTGCAGCCCCAGTCTTCTTTCTTCCTGCTTCCTATCACCTCACCCTGCACTCCACAGGACTGACCTTTCTCCTGTTATGGCTCCCAGCATGCCTCTTAGCTGCTGCTAATGCTGGGAGCCTTTCTCTTCTACTTATCTGTGACCTCCTGGGCACTGAGTACTATCAAACAAATTAAACGTCCTTCCAGCCATCTATATTGAGTGAATAAATCTGAGCACAAAAACTCATGAGCTTTGAAAATTAAAACACGCATGTGTTATAAAACACTTCTTTCTTTTCTCTTCAGAACTTGGCACTGATTTGAGAGTTAGATATAACTTAGTCCACCTTTTCATACCCCAGCTGCAGGTCAACTGGCAGATGACATAAACTGAAACAATATAGTGTAACAGGTGTAGTTCTCAAAGGGGCCTCTCCAGACATAAGCGTTCCATCTTTACTTTTTTTTTCTAGTCTTGCCTTTATTCTTCTTTTATACTGAGAAAGCATGTTTTGCAAGTATCACATATGTAGTCCCAATACAGAGGTATCATACATATTGCTTAATTTACCTTGGGTTATACTCACATTAGTATCTAGGGATTTTACTCCATCTTTACTTTTTAAATGTAATTGAATAAAGCAATCAAGTTGGAAGTATGAGAATGAGCAGTTTGCTAAGTAAGGCTGATAAGATAGCCATTTGCTGTTGTTATTGCTTTTCTGTCTTTGTTTGGTCTTTCTTGGAAGGATGAAGGTTCCCTTCTTTAGCTCAGGATTTCTTTGTCTTTTTCCCAGGCAGGGTGTTGCTTTTCTGCCAACACTCTTTGTGAACTCTTAGGCTCAGCTTACCCTCTTGCTTAAAATTCCCAAGGATTGAGGCTGTGCATGGACAGAGCCTGCTGTATTTTTCCTTCTCCCAAGACAAAAGATTGTCTTTTAGCCATACTTATTTTTATTAATACAGTACACTTCCATAAGCAGTCCATCAATATTTGCAATAGGTTTCAGCATTAAGGTTTTTTTGAAGCATGAAAGAAGATGACAGAGGTGACTTGATGATCTTTATGAGAGCATAGAAATAATCTAAAGCAAAACAAAGTTTCAAAATTCAGGATGTCTGAATTTTACAATCTTGTTTCTTACCTAAAATTTTTTTTGTATGGCTATTTTCCACCAATCATACACTTGAGTGATAGCCCCGCTGACACTGTCATTAAGCAGGGTTTCTTTTTTAAAGTCCCAATACTTTGTCTATGAACCTGTGGTATCCATGCTGCGTAGAGAGGACCTCATATCCAGGGAGTGGCCCTCAGCTAACTGGGGTAGCTAATCAAAGCTCAGGCTTCCCTTAATTCAAGAAAAATATTATAAATTTGAGAGGGAGGTGGGCAGTGGGTGGATGAAAAGTTGCTTAACGATTTTGAGACATAAGCTTGTCTGCCCCACCCCCCCAGAATCCCACAAATGTAGACTCAGTTTTTCTTACCCACAGGGAGTAAATGAACCATTTGTTTAAATGTGACTTAGCAAGTTGTGTGGGTGGATAAATACTGGGGACGTTGATAATCTGTTTATAAATGGGTCTTGTGATGATAAAGTTTATTGGAGAGTAAATAACTACTACATGGATTGTTTTGAATCTGAGTGGACACATCAAGGTGGCAGGCACAGAAACCTGCTAAGCTTTTAAGTTTCAACCTTCTAACTGTTTCAGTAAGACACAGAACAGGGAAGTCTTTTGTCCTCAATCTTTCCTGGATCTTCGTTCAGATTTTACTATTCATACAAGTGGAATGGGGGTGGGGGGATGGGAGGGGAGGGTGGCCAGGGTGCATGTCACAGGAGAAAGAGGGGAAGGGGGAGGGAGAGAGGCAGGAAGGGAGGGAGGAAGGGAGGGAGAGAAAACTGGGATTGACATGTAATAATTTTAAATTATATTATTAATAAAAAAAATCCAATGGGGGGTAAAAGGTGATAAGAACATAGATTTTCTGACCCTTTGCTAGCAGACCATCTTGAAAAGTATTTATTATATAAAACAATGAAAGGTTTTGCCAGTTAAAAATGGTTATACTTAGGTGTGTACATGTGTTTGTTGTGCATATGTACCTATGTCCCAGAGCATATATGTGAAGGGCAGAGGACAAATTGTAGAGCAAATTCTCTCCCCCTTGAGGTGTCAGGGTATAGACTTTAGGTCATCAGGCTCAGCAGCAAATATGTTTACTGCTGAGCTGCCTCACTAGCCTGTCACCAGATTTATAACTGTCCAATGTCACTACTCTGTCACCAGACTTAAAACTGTCTGACAGAAACAGTCTAAAACTTTCCTCCTAATTTTAAATGTTTTTGATGTTGTTGTTACAAATATTACTAAGAAAAATATGTAACTCAGTAAAACTATATAAGTCTGTCAGTGACCTGTAAATGTGCACAAGAAGTTCGGAATCCCTCACACCCCATTTCTAGTTTCAAATGTCAAACTTGAAGACCTTGGCTCCTGATACTCTCTACTTCTTCATGTGTGAGACACATCTAAAATACCAGAGTCTCTTGTAACTCAGCCTGGCCTGGGACTTCTGATCCTTATGACCCCACATTCTAAACTTAGGGATTATAGACATTTACTGGCATGCCTACCCCCTACACACTCAGCCCACACACAGACACATACGCATATCCTCCAAACACACACCACACACAGAGACACACAGGCATAGCACACACAGAGCACACATACCACACACACAGACATACCCCCCCACTCACACACAGACATGTCCCCCACACTTTCACATGCACATACACACTCACACACACACACCCCAAACTCACACAAACACACACACACACACATGCCCCACTTTCACAAACACATACACCACACACACACACACACACACACACCCTACATTTATACGAACACACTCACACACACTCACTCACACACACATACTACATGCACCATACACACACACACACACATATCCCCCATACTTACACACACATACACACACAGTCACACACACACGCACATATCTCCCTCCACAGACACATACATATCCCCCCTACATGAACCACACACACAGACACACACATACCCCCACACACAGACACATGCATATTCCCTCATACACACATGAACCACACACACAGATACACACATATCCCCCCCTCTCTTACACACACACACACACACACACACACACACACACACACACACACACTACAGTATGTATGTCTAAGAGGACAACTCGCAGGAGTCAGTTCTCTCCTTTTACCACATAAGTCTGAGAGATCTAACTTGGGTGGTTAGGATAGATGCCAAGCACCTTTGCCCATGGAGCCATATCACATGCTCCAAATACACATTATTTTTAAAGACATAGAAAACATGTGATAAATTAGATAGTTAACCAGTGCATCTTTCTAATCCCAGGTGCAGTATTTTTCTAAGACAAAACACGTCTTTACAGATGTATACATGAGTTTTCAAAGCAATTATCTCATCAACTACAGATTGAGACCACAAATACACAAATAGGTCATGCTGGACAGGGGATACAGGTCAGTGGGTCAGCATTTGCCTCACATGTTTAAGCATGAGTCTGGGTTTGAAACCTGGTGCCCAAAGCCAACACACAAAAACAAAACCAGGCAAAGCTGATTTCTCAAATGAAAGTGACCACAGGTTTCTTCTAAAACAATGAAGCACCTGGGTAGTAAAGTGGAATCCAGGACAAGTGAGTGTGCTTTCTCGATTGCAGAAATCCAGCTGTCAGTGACCTTGGCCACATCTGCTAATTAGACAAGGGTACACATCATTAGGCACATGTGCCTGAGACAGCTGAAGAAACCTGTGTCAGTTTCAAGGAAACTCAATCCAACTCATCTATATCTTTCTAGGGAACAGCTATTTCACAAGAGTGCCATTTAAACAGCATGCAATGTAACTTCCCTTCAAAAAAGACTGCCCCCAAAATGTAGCCCTATGTCGTGTTTTGTATGCTTGTGACTTTACAGAGTAGGTTAGAAAGGGTGACTTAAATCAAGAATGGTTGATTTTCTTGCTGTTCTTCTCTCATTGTATGTAAATAACAAGGAGAGAATCTGCAAACATTGATAGGGGCCTGAAATCACAACACTCCAGAAGCAAGAGCAGGAGATAGTGAGCTGGGAGCTCCAGACCTTCCTGGGGTATTAATTATATAATGAGTTTAGGTCAGCCTGGGCTACAAGGCAAGATCATGACTCAGTAACAACAATGACAATAATTAGTTAATAGGAAAACATCCCTTCATTCTAAAACTTCAAACACTCATGCCCTAGAAAGTTGACACAAAACAGAGTTATCTGAAAGGAACTTCAGTTGAGAAAGTGTCTCCATTAAGATCTGGCTGTAGAGCATTTTCTTAATTAGTGATTGATGGGGAATCCCTAGCCCATTGTGGGTGGTATCATCTCTGGGCTGGTAGTTCTAGGGTCTATAAGAAAGCTGGGTAGTGGTGGAACATGGCTTTAGTCCCAGCACTCAGGAGGCAAAGGCAGGAGGATTTCTGAATTTGAGACCAGCCTGGTGTACAAAATCACTTCCAGGATAGCCAAAGGATAGCCAAAGTTAGACAGTGAAACCCTGTCTGAAAAAAAACCACACACACACACACACACACACACACACAGAGAGAGAGAGAGAGAGAGAGAGAGAGAGAGAGAGAGAGAGAGAGATAGAGAGATAGAGAGAGAGAGAGAGAGAGAGGAGAAATAAAGGAAGGAAGGAAGGAAAGAAAAAGAAAGAAAGAAAGAAAGAAAGACAGAAAGAAAAGAATTAAGAAAGCAAGCAGAGCAAGACAGTAAGAAGAAGTAATCCTCCATGGCTTCTCCATCACCTCTGGCCTCAAGGTTCCTGCCCTCTCTGGGTTCCTGTCCTGACTTCCTACAATGATGAACAGTACTGTAAATAAACCCTTTTCCCCAACTTGAATTTTGGTCATGGTGTTCCATCACTGCAGTAGAAACCCTAACTAAGAAAACCCAAAAGTGTGGAAGTCAACTTGTTTTGCATTAGCAGTTTTCCTAAGTGAGGGAAGGGAAATCAGTGAGCAAGCTGGGTCAGAAGTGCATCCCTGTCCCCACCCCAATGTAGGCCAGAAGTATCACTCACACAGCAGACAAAGAACTGTCTTTCTTGGGCTTCTTCTTCTCTCTTGCATCGCTGAAATCCAGTGCAGCCTTATCCATGCCCAGTAACTCACTGATTCTGTCTCGCCCATAAAACTCTCCATATTTATCCATTACCTGTGGTCAAGGGAGAACAATGTTATTGGCCTCAACTATTAAGTTACACATTTATACAAGAGCATCATTTTTTTCATTGCCATGCATTTGCTAGATTTTAAAGAAAACTTAGCCATCTAGTTTACAGTTTATCTTCTGGGGTAATGCTGTTGAAGTCCAAAATAAGTCTATAGCATCTATAGAACTTTGAATAACTCATATCTGAGGAATGAGACTTCTCCTTGTAGTAAGACAGGTATGGGAATGACTTCTCTGCAATAAAACAGCAAAATGGTGGGGGAGGCAGGAGAAAAGTCACCTTCAGTTTTTATCAGGAATTTTTTCAGATTACTTGTGATTGTCATGGTATATAAGCTTTGTCCTCTATCTCATGTAACTATCATGAGTCACCAGCTATGTATTAGTAGAAGCATCCCATTGTACAGACTATGGAAGTGGGGAGATGAAAGTCAGTGAAGTGTCAAGTGTGATAACATGTGCACTGTAAATGCAGAAACAGGTGGGACCATGAGGCTCCCTGGCTGGCCAGGCTAGCCAAACTTGTGAACCTCAGGATCCAAGGAGAGACCATGGCTCAAAATGATGGGCAGTACCTGAGGAACACTGGCTAAGGCTGACCTCGGTCTGTTCACCCATCCACACACCTGAGGTCATTCTCCCCCACATACCTGTATACCCAAACACACAAAAGCATGTGTACACACACACACACACACACACACACACACACACACACACACACAAAAGACATAAAGGAAGGATAAAAGAAAGCTTGGTACTTGGACATGGCTTGCAGCTCAGCATAAATCCCAGCAGGCCCAATTCTGTGATGTGCTGGCACTAGGGAAATGCCCAGAGATCTACAAAGATGAACCCAACTAACAATCTAAGCAATAGTGGAGAGGCTACCTTTAATGCCCTTCCATGATGATGAGATTGATGATTAACTTATATGCATTCCTAAAGCCTTCATCTAGTAGCTGATGGAAGCAGAAACAGACACCCACAGCTAAACACTGAGCCAAACTCTTGGAATAGTTATAGAGAGGGAGGAGTAATGAGCAAAGTGGTCGAGACCAGGCTGGAGAAACCCACAGAATCAGCTGACCTGAAAAAGGAGGAGCTCATGCACCCCAGTCTGATTGGTGGGAAACCAGCATAGGATTGACCCAGACCCCCTGAATGTGAGGGTTAGTTAGGAGGACTGGGCAGTCAATTGGGCCTCTAGTAATGCATCAGTATTTATCCCTCTTATAAGAATGGACTTTGGGAGCCCATCCCACATTGAGGGATACTTTTTCAGTCTAGACACATGGGAGAGGGCCTAGACCCTGCCCCAAATGATATGACAGACTTTGAAGACTCCTTATAGAAGGCTTCACCCTCCCTGGGGAGAAAAAAAGGGATGGGCTGGTATTTGGTGAGGGTGATAGGGGAGGATGGAAGGTTTAGGGAACTGGGATTGGCATGTAAAACAACCTTGTTTCAAATTTAAATTAAAAAAAAAAAAGGAAAGAAAAAAGAGGTTGAAAGTAAAAAAAAATATATCCAAAACGCCCTTTTAAAATTATTTTAAAACAATCTTTCAAAACTTTGGCTTAATTTAGACATGAGTATATGCATTTATGTAATAAACTCAAAGTATCAGTTCACAAGGTAACAAAAAATGTGCAAAGGTACACATAGCAATCAGTAAATGTAGACTCTTTCCATCAGAAAGTATGCACATACACACAAACACACACACACACACACACACACACACACACACACACACACACACACACACCCGTGCATAATGATACAGTTACATTACATTTCAGCTCTTAGTGTATGTTCCATCTCTGCATAAGGTAGTAAGAAAAGCTTTCAGTGTCCCCTTGACAAGCACCTTTGGAACAGCACTGGACTGATAAAGACATGAGCCTGTGCCAGGACACACAGAACTGGCATCCACCACGAAACAACATGTGAACATGTGAACTGAGCAGTTCAAAGAATCAGCAAGGAGCCAGAAGCAATGAGTGGCTAGTGGCTGTTACCTTAGCATTCTCTAGGAGCTGAGGGAAGAAGATTGCAGTGAGTTTAAAGCCAACACGGGCTACTTGGTGAGTTCCAGGTTAGCCTGGGCAACAGTTTGAGACCTTGTCTTAAAACTCCATTAAAATAAATAAATAAATAAATAAATAAATAAATAAATAAATAAATAAGAGTAATTCCTGAATAGCAGCCCTAGCACACAAACATCTGATGTTCCAACTAAAACTTGAGGAGCCACATGCAGATCCTTTGTGATGGGAAGAATAGAGATAACCCGGTGTCTGTAAGCAGGGGTTCTCAATAGCAGAGCTTAGCAGCAGCCAGTTTATGGCTGAAGTAATGACAGTATCCTCTCTCTCACCCTCCCACACAGTTAGAGTCAGATTTGTTTTTTTATGGTCTTTAAAGTTATATAAAGAAAAATAGCTTGCAGCTGACTTGGGCAACCCAGACAATATCAAAGCAAATTCCTACTGGTTCTGGTCACTGTGCACACTTCACTGTTCCCTAAGGCATGGTGGATCAGTGAAGCGAGGTCTGTTTATTTAGGGGCAACAGAATGTGTTCGATGCTCTCTGGAAGATGTCTATTTGATTCTCTTGCAGCAGGCAACTATAACACATCTCATATCCCACTGCACATTCAAACCATATCACATTCGCTGAAGTGTACTTTAAGAAAAACTCTGGGAATTTCTTCCTTCTCAAACACATTACCTTTCTTTTAACAAATTTATCCCAGTAGTTATTGGGAAATGACCTAAAAGGCACAAAAGCAGAGAAGTAAGAGGATTAGTACTTTTAAATGATAAAAGACATATAATTTGATACAGCTATCCCACCATCTACTTAGTACAACAAATCATATAACATATCTATTCATAATTGTTCTATAAACATATTAACCATCATTTAAATAATATCAACAAGTAAATCACATCAAACTAATATGGATGCTATCTTACTATAATTATATTTATTAACAAGTTACATATTATATTTTATCATTTGTTTGTAAGAATGTAATATATATGTATTTATTTCTTGTCTGTTAATTTTAAAATGACAATGTCTATAGACTGTGGCTTTGGTAGTGGCTGAGAGATAAAGGGCTTGTCTAGCATATTCAAGGCCTTGAGTTCAAGTCCTCCCACTCGAAAAAAGAACAAACCAGTAGATTAGAAACCTGTCACTGTTTTCTATAGTCTTATTCCCCAGTAGAAAACTAAGAACCTACTAGAAATAACTTTTAAAAATCAGTAATTCCAGCGCTAGGGACATGGCTCAGCAGCAGAGTGCCTTGGATTCAACCCTCCTCACCACATTAAAAAATAAAAGGAACAAATAAACTCAATCATAATATAATATCTGACTCTTATGGAATATAAAACATTCAATAATATATTATAAAATTGTTTTTATGGAAGTTATAAGTTAGGATGGACTTATATGAAACACAGTAGCTGGTTGGTTTGCCTGTTTTTATCTTAACCCAATAGGCTATATGATGACTGGATTAGTTTTATTTTTTTTTTCTCCTCTTATAAGTGACATTGTAATATTTGGTAGGCTTATGTGAAGCTGGCTGGTGGTATTCTCTGGAAGTTCAGACACATTAGCAATGTGAATTCAGTATTTCTGCCTCCAACACTTCAGCCCTTGCCTTAATGAACAATTTCTGCCTCCTCCACATTTGGATGAGATGCCCCTGCATGGTGGGTTGTGAACCTGGTAATACACACCTCCTGAGTCCCAGGTAATGGCTGTTCATTCCCATCAGCATTGTGCAAATGGCCTCAAAGTGCTTCTTGATTAAGAGACTCAGACCAAAGGGCAGAATTGCAGGCATCCATTAGCTTCGGATGATTCTTAGTCCTCTGATATTTTTGCTGAATATATAACTGTTATTCCCTCAGGCTAAACTTTTAATAAATCTTCAGAAACTTTAGCAGAGAATTTCTTTTAACATGTTCAAACTCCTGAGCCCCGAGTTTCCTCCCATAATCCCCCACTTACTGTGTGTTGATCACGAGTCTGTCCCACTGGCCTTTAATATCGTCTTCTGATGGCTGCTCTGTGATGTAAAGCCCATCAAACTCCAATTTACGTGCCACTTCCTTCTCTCGCTTAAAAATAACCAAAGGGACCTGCAGATGGAAGTAAACATGTGGACATTCCTTTAGCTGGACTGGCATCTCTCACAGTCACTATCTTTACAAAACAGCTTTAGGGAAAAACTATTTCTCCTCTTACTGGCAGGAAGGGAAAAAAATGAGTGAAAGTGAATCAACTACTTTCAGGCAGAAAGAACTATCTAGAAGGTTTGGGAAAGCAGCATACATGTGCTTATGTTTTAAAGACATGGGGGTTAATATATAATTGGACAAATTATAGCATTGATAGCATTCTAAATACTAGAGATAGTAATTACAAAATATTCAATATATTTAATTACACATTACTTTAATGCAACAATATGAACAGAAGTGAAAAAATCTGTCCATGAAAGCATGTGTTTTAATCTCTTTAATAACTCTATGTACAACATGCTTTTATTATATAAAGGTCAATTCATGTTTCAACATTGGCAAACATCTTGGTGAGTATAACAATGCTGCTGTCATCTGCTGATGACTCCCCTTTCACATGAACAGAATCTGTGCAAGCAGGGATGGGAGGGACTGACATTGAGGAAGTGTCCTGGAATGCTAACCCCTATGAGAAAAGGGAGACAAGAGGTAGAAAAACATTCCTATAGGAGCATCTCACACTCTTGTCTTTCATCCCAAACCCTAGCTTTTTAAACATCTTAGGAGGCTTCATAGTCAGAGGCAAAGGACAGTGCAATAAAAATAAATAAACAAACTTAAACAGGCAAGGACATCTCCTAGCACTTGAGAGATGATATTACCATATTGAATTCTATTCACCAACACTTACTGTTAGTCCCAGCAGGGACATGGGAGCAACTTGTTTTCTAGGTGAGATAGCAGGAACTGTGGATCTGCCATGGGTGGTGAGAGATACATACCTAATAACAAACAGTATGCCTCCCGGCTATTTATCTGTGAGAAACATGGGCAGTAAGGTTCACCTCTGAATGGTCAAGTTGTATGTGAAAAATGTTGACTATATGGATGATTATCAGTAAGGAAAACCATACTTGTAATCAATGATTGATAAATGGAAACTTGGGAAGGTCAGCCCCCTCTAGTCCTAGCTTCAGAGATAGAAGCCTATGACCACAGTTACTCTTTTGCCCTTAGCCCATCATTTCCCTCTATTCCAACCTACTTCTTCGTTCTGCCCCAGAGGTATGAAGTTTTAGAGCATCTCAAACAAACACCACAAATTCCATTTGAGCATTTGCTTCCCCACAAGTCCAGTCGACAGACATTGTAAATGCACAGGTGCTTGGGGACTTACTTTCAAGCAGTAGTATCCAATGATGCAGAAGAAAGAGATGACAGTGTGCAAGATGGCTAAGATGCGCAAGGTGGGTTCCATGTAGCCACTGCTCTCCTCTAGGACATAGTGCACTGCAATAGTTCTGTGTGGGTTGCTGTCCAGGCTGGTGGTCACTTTGGCAGTGTCGCTGGAGCTTCGGGCAGGCAGCTCCTTTCCTTCAACCACAGAAGAAGTGGAGACCTGATTCAAACCATTTAAAACACAGTCAGTTCACTGTGTATCACATCACCACAAAAGTAGGAAATAGAAACAAAGCCTCTGTAAACAGCTGAATGTGAGGTCAGTGCATAATGGTGTCATGGAAAGACTAACTGGAAAGGATAGAATCATCTTTCCCAACAGCAGATAAAAGTAACAAGTATGCTTCTAAAACTCACTCTAGTGGGCTGAGAGATGGCTCAGTAGGAAAAGGAGCTTGCTGTCATGCTTGATGCCCTGAGTCCAATCTCCAGGAATGATAGAATGGAAAGAGAGAACAGACTCTTGCTAGGTGTTCTTTGACCACCTCATTCACATGGAGACTTACTTGTGCACACACAGAATAAATGCTGGGGTTTTGTTTTTTAGTTTTGCGCTAATCCAACCAAAGTTATGATTCCAATCTGCAGGAAAACACTAGATACTATTCTTAGCTATCCAAATAATGCCATGTGAGGGAGGTTCTGTCACATCCAGGTATCATGACAAGTAAGAATTTCAGCTGAATCATCCTAGGAACACTGGGAGTAACTCCTCTGTAACATCTAGCCCTCATCAGTCACAGCCAGCTGAGGTCCCTCCTACTCTTCCAGAAACGTATGTGTCCTGCCTTCCTGGCATCTGTGATGGCCTGGGCTTTTGTCTCTCTTTTGTTAAAGTGCAGTTTAGAATCGGAATAAATGTGCTCTCACTCAGCTCCCAGGGGAATCTATCCATTGCTATCTGCCACTTTGAACTTTTAGAATGGTCTTCAACCCACAGGAACATACCTTGTAGAAGAGCAGGATGAAATTGATGGCAAAAGCAACAAACAAGGCCAGCATTCTCATGTTGTAAAAGTTGCGAGCGAAATAGTTCTGAAGGGGGAAAGGGTTGAGAACAGGCCAGCCAGTAAGAGATCAGAAATTTGCAAACACTTTAAGCAAATATCTGTTCATTTACTCCAAAGTACAGAATGGGAGCTTGATGTGTTCTTGGTATTAGAGACATAAAATAAGAGACAAAATTTCTACCACCAAGGAGGAGACAACTAATAACAACCATGCCCTCAGATACAAAATATCATTAAAAATTCCAAGTGACATATTGATACATATGTGAAAGCTTAAGGAGTGAGGTGGTAGTTTTGATAGATGTCTTGCAAAGGCTATCTTAGGAGGTATCTTAAGCATAGGTCTGCAGGTGGCAAGGAGCTAACTGAACCATAGGGGGGAGGTGTATTAGAGACATGTATGGATAGTGAAGATGGGACCCTGAAGTAAGAGTAATGTTGTGGGGCTGGAGAGAGGGTTGAGAACAAATGCTGGTCTTGCAAAAGGATCTGGGTTCAGTTTCCTACACCCATATAGAAGTTTACATCATTATCTCTAATTATGGGGGGATATGATGCCCTCTTCTGGTCTCCACAGGTACTACATTCAAATGGTATACACACACACACACACACACACACACACACAATAAAGATCAACAAACAACTTTAAAAGTTCAAATACACTTAAATGAGTAGACAAAATAAAATATCTGCTTAGCCCCTGGTTCTGAAGACTGCTTCATAAATCAAACCAATTGCAAAGAAAAAATTTTTTCTGTCCTAAAAGGATACAGACATTTCTCTTGCCATTATTCCCTAAATAATACACCCTAACAAACATTTACATAACATTCACATTGCATTACAGACCTAAATAATCTAGATAGGTCAAAATATACAGCAGGGCATGCTGTTCACACACCAACATTCTACATAAGGGACTTTATTCTCAGATGTGGTAGATGGTTTTCTGGGACCAACTGCTACACATATCCAGGGACAATCACTCAGTACTAAAAACCATCTCCAAATCTCACCAGCAGCTTCTGTTGATAGGCTATGATTTTCTTCCAGAACGCTGATTCTGGCACCTCAGGTTCCCCATATCTATGTGTATGAAGTTGCCTCAACTTCTGTTTGCCCTTATCATCTTTTGCTTTTTCTTCTTTTTCTCCATCTTCCCCCCTGTGAAAACAAAGAAAGCATAAGCTCTTTAGAAGGTGAAGAGCCTTCTAAAAAGAACCTGTACTTTGCAAAATACAAAGTGAACAAATAAATCACAGCATCCACTTAGAAACTAAGCAAGCACTTTCTTAGCTACACTACTTCTCCAGCATGGCATCTTCATTTTATTAACAATCTCTAGGAGATTCCTATGCATGTGGCCTCAGACAATGCTCAGAATGATATCACTCCAGAACCCACTATGTGGCTGAATTTGCCATATTGGTTTCTTCCTATCTTTCAAAGGACAAACATGCACACATAAGCTTTATCCACCAGTCCTTTCAGAGAGGTGCTGGGGTGCCTTGTGATAAGGGAGAATCACACATAGACAATGCCCATGGAAAGAGGAGGAAGAGCCTGAGTGGGTGAATCCAGGTGGCTCTGCATGGAGTGAGGTCCTGGCTTTCAGATAGATTGGAGAGTGGGTCATGTGACACGTTTGCAGGGTAAGAATCTCTATCTCAGCTCCCAAATTCAGGAGCCAAGCCAAAAGGTTCTGGGATATGGAGAAAGCATGTGGCAGGACATACTCAGCCTTCTCAGGTTCAGACTTGCTTTCTTCTTTTTCTTCCTTCTCCTCTTTTGCCTTCTGCTCCTTGAGCATGTCAATATGGAACATAAAAACAGGATTAGTATTATTGTAGACATATGTGTACATATGCAGGTGCACCAGTGTCTCCAGGTGGGTGTGTGCATGTATGGCCATGCATGTGGAGATCAGAGGACAACCTAAACCACCATTCCTCATAGGCCATATACCTTGTTTTGTTTTGTTTGCTTTCAGACATGACCACTTTGGTCTGAGATTCTACTCTTAGGCTAGCCTGGATAGCTAGTGAGCTCCAGGGACCAGCCTGTCTTTGCTCCCCAGAACTGAGATTATGAGTCCACGTCACTACATTTGGCCTTTTCTCTTTAAAATGTAGTTTCCTTGGACTGAACTCTAGGCCTCATGCTTAAAAAGTGTCATACATAGATTACAACCAAAAGCATCTTGGGGAGGAAAGGGCTTGTTTGCCTCACAGATAACAGTCCATCACTGAAGTCAGGACAGAAGCTGAAGCAAAAGCCATGGTGGGATGTTGCCTCCTGGCTTACTCTTCATGGTTTTCTCAGCCGGCTTTCTTAAATAACCCAGAACTATCAGCCAGATGTGGTACTCCCCAAAACAGCCTGGACCTTCCCACATCAATCATTAATCAAGAAAATGCTTAACATTCTTGCCCATGGGTCAGTCTTAGGGGACAATTTTTCTCAATTGAGATTTTCTCTTTTAAAATGACTCGAGCTTGTGTCAATGAAACAAAAAAAAAAAAAAAAAAAAAAGTGAAGTGAGCAAGACACAAAACAAGCACTTTGGTGATGGAAATATTTGTTTTCTAAGAAGGATTATATGTCACCACTGAGTGCACTTAGGGAACTATGCAGCCACTTGCCAAGTCATAACCCTCAAACCCTCATAGAAGTTCCATGTCCCCTCCTAACCCTACTTTTTATGCACACCCTCCTCTCCAAAAGCAGTAGATTAAAAACTCTCTAGGCTCCTTTCCACTGGCTTTTCTCAATAGAGAAACCTTCTTTACCTTAGCTACCTGCTCAAATTGTCTCTATCTTTCAAGGCCATTTTAAGTCTTATTACATATTATCATCGTATAAGAACTGGTGTTCAACTATATCAGCACATAGAACTCCACCCTCTGGCAAACCTTCTAGCTTTGAATTTCTCATCCACTCAGTGTTCTCAGACACTTGGAAAATAATCACAAAGATTTGGGTATAGAAATATGGTACAGCTGACCATCACAGCAGGATCTCATTGCCCAGGAAGAGTACAAATTAATAGTTTCTCAGAACAAATCATACAGATTCCTTACAGGTCTAGTTTTGCCTTCCAAAGATCATTTTTCCCAGAAATGAAAGTTAGAAAGAGTGAAAGAGAAAGCAAGGGTGTGTGAGAGAGGGCGAGAGAGAGAGAGAGAGAGAGAGAGAGAGAGAGAGAGAGAGAGAGAGAGAGAGAGTATGAATATATGAGTGAACGAATGAGAAAGAGCCAAAGAGCATGAAAGGACAAGGGGCAGGGAAAGGGGAGGGGGAGAGGGAGAAAGAGACAGAGACAGACACACAAGCAAGCAGACAGACAGACAGAAAAAGTAAGAGAGAACATGAGAATATGAGCAAGAAAGAGCCAGAGCACATGCATGCACCAAGTGCATATGTGTGGGGTGCTTGGTGTCATTAATAATAATGACTTAAAATGAAGTACCTGAAACTTTTCTTGTACCTCAGGCACAGGGATGGGGTTGGTCATAAGGTCACTGAGGCCAGCGTTAGGATTGTGAGGAATTAGTTTGTACTGCCCTCCTTCCCTCTTCAGATCCAAGCCAAATATGTCCGAAAGAAGGTCACTTTCCTCTGTCAGTTCCTTTAAGTCTGTCAGATCTTCAGAGGGCAGAGCTGACTCTAAAGGCTTCCGCTCTCCATCTTCTTCATCTCCTCGCACCTCATCCTGAGTGGGGTCTGGCATGTTGGCTAGAAGCTCTGCCACTTTGATTTTCTTAGCACCTTCTACCAGGCTGCCCCCAAGCAGCAGGCTGGAGACAATGCGAAAAAAGCCCCTACAGACACTGGCCACAAAGTGTAAGAGGGTCACGAACACACTCCAGTAAGACAAGAAGAAGGCTGTGACCATGTCCTTCACTGTCATCTTCTTCATTCTCTTCATCTGCTTCTTTAGGCTCTTCAAGCTGAGCATCCTAACGAGGGTTAGCACATTGTACCTGAGAGCAAACAGGGCTGACTGGATGGTGAGGAGGGAGAAAAAGCCCATTCGTGGGCCCTGCTCTTCAGGCCTTTCCTTCTCACTATCTTCTTTATTTGTTGACCTCTCATTTAGGTCAGACTCTGAGATCTGAGCTGCCAGCTGCATCTCAAAGATGGTGTCCTCACAGAAGTTCACAAACAGTTCCATCTTCTCCTTCTCCCCACCCTCATTGACCACATCGAATATGAATTGTCTTTTGGACTCCTTAACCTGTGGCTTCTCCCACTGGGTTCTGCTGGACTCGCTGATCTCAAAGTAGACCCTCTCAATGCGCTTGGCACTGCCCATGATCTCAATGCGACCCAGGAAAGGCTGAAAATAGTTGAGGACACTCTCTGCTAACTCCAGGAAGGTCTGCAGCCTTGTGTCATTGGGCATGTGCTCTGAGAGATTGGTCAACAGGACAGCGACATTGAAGCCAATGTCCTTTGCAGGCTCATGAAACCTTTTGACGAACTCTTCATAGTCTAGTGTTTCATTTTCATCTGTCTCTGCACAGGACAGCAGGAACTCAGTCTCTGACTGCGTATAGTGCTTGTGGCTCTCCATGGCTTTGTGGAAGTCTCTCTTAGAAATGACCCCTTTGCCATCAGGGTCGTACTCCTTGAATGTGTCAGAGGATGTTAAGTCCTTTAGCTTCAGAAACATGTCAAAGAACTTGAGGATCATCTCTACATTGTTAGACGATTCCACAAGCATGTCTACCATCTGTTTTCCTATTGTTCCATTCACAACATTACCTGTTAGAAAAGCATGTGTCGTTGTTTAAAAATTAGCATCTTTTTACACAACTAGCATCTACAGACAAAATAATCATACAGACCTGGGATTAAACATGAACCATTGATTTAGATTGGAAGTCATTGACTTATATTTTCTCCTAATGTATGAGGCCTTGAGAACAGATGGATACTTATCTCTAACATCTCAAAAAGTGATTATATAAACACTGGAAAGCCATATTCACAAAGTAATTAGGGTTCTACACATTAAATCATATTCCTGAGCCTGTGAGATGGCTCATCAGATAAGGGCACTTATTACTATGACTGACAACTTAGGTTCCCTCTCCCCACCTCTTTCCTCTTCTCCATCCCTCTCACTTTCTTCCTTCCCCCTCCCTCTCTTATTTACAATAGAAACCACCATCCTGTATCTCCCCAGGTTCAGTGTTTGGATTTAGAAAAGAGGAGATTACTGACAAGCCTCAGACAACAAGGTTATTTTTAAATTGCAGACTCACAGAAGGCTATATTCTTAAAATAGGGAGTTCAATGAACCCCCAAACAGACAGAATGTTGTGCCCAGAAAGGGAGCTGTAACATGTTTGTGACGTAAACATATATGCTGAAGAGTCTGAGGTGGGCTTCTGGGAATACCTGTGAGGAATTATCTTAAATACATTAATTGGTGGAAGACCCATCTTACTTGTGGGCAGGACCATGCTCTGGGTAGGGCATCCTGGACTGTCTAACCTGGAGAAAGGAACTAAGAACTAGCAGGCATTCATTCATTGCTCTCTGCTTTCTGGTTTGGGAGACACCATAACTAACTGTTTCAAGCTCCTTCCACCTAAGTTTCTTCACTAGGATAGAACGTGCCACAATAACAAGCATTTCTCTGTAAGTCATGTTCATCAGAAAATTTCAACATAACAACTAGAAAAGCAACTAAGATGCCTAACAATTCATGAGAGTGGCTTGGCATTGCTTCTTGGGGTTATGTCTTGCTACACATTGATGCCAAACACAAGCTCAAATTTGTCCAACAAGGATAAAAGAGAACTTGAAAGTGCACGTTTAAAGCCCTACCTTCCAGCATGGACAGCAGCATGACCACCATGTCCTTCTGGAGATCCATTAGTTCTTTCAAGAGCTCTATTTGGCTGGAATCCTAGAAACATTAATATATTACATTCAAGATAAGGAGAAGAACACATGGCAAAATCACATCTATCCTCATAGGAAACTTTCAGGTTGCTAATTCTAAGCACTGTAAGGCATCATGGAACTACTGGATGTCAAATATAAACACACGGTTTACTGAAAATATATATATTGATGAAGTAAATAATCTTTGCTGCTCAGTTTTGGTGTGTGCTCATTGAAATGCCTTCAAGGGCATGTATACAACAGGTATGTGGAAGAATACAAGTCTTGGGGGACATGCTCATGGTAAACAAGATTCAACTGTTTCTGCATATTAGACACAGTTTTAACTTAAAAAGACTATATTTGTTCCCTTCTCTCTGACTTCTTTTTCCTTATACTTTTTTACACATATTTATTTTGAGAGAGGGAGTGTGTAATGTGTGTGTGTGTGTGTGTGTGTGTGTGTGTGTATTCACTCATGCAAGTGTGTATGCTTATTTGCCATTGTAAGCATGTGGCAGCCATAGGACAATATATAGGGAGTGGCTTTCTCCTTCTACCATGTGAGTTCTGGGGATTGAACTCGCCCCTAGTGCCTTTGCCCTCTGAGTTACCTCTCTTCTGACTTTAACACTTGCATTCTTTTTCCTATCATGTGGTGGATACCCATTTCCAACAGGTATGTCTGATCTTTTACTATCACCAAGATGCCCTGAACCAGAGGCACATTTATCCAGGGATGACATTAATTTTTCTAGTCATGCGTCTTTAGCTTACAATGATATAGATATGGAAGTAGGGAAGCAGGAAGCTGATGTTTCCAACCGACTTTGTGAACTAATATCAAAGCATGTTTCTAATTTAGCTTTATAACTGTTGTCCCTTCTCTTTGACTTTCAGAAAGTTGACTTTCTTGGTAGTGGGTGAATGACATTTTTGTTTGTATAAGAACCTGTAAGAATTCCTTCTCCTTGATACACTTACCACAGGTTTCAAATCCTTTTTCAATGCCCATGCAAGGGAAGAAAATTCCCAGTGAACAAAGACCAGAAAATGGCCCAGAAGGCTGTGAAATGATAATGGTTGCTTTATCTCCAATTCCTTTATATCCTCTGTCTCCCTCTCTGCTTACCTTGCATGAAGTGTTTTATATTTTGGTTTTGATGGGTGTTCTACAGTGATATATCTGCCCTGAATTTGAGGCAACTCGTTAGTTGTGCTGCATTTAAGAATTTTCCATATTATAGGTGGGAGCCCTCAGTAGTACGGCAGTCTGTAAGACATCCCGTAGGCTTTCTGATTATGCAGTTGCTTCGTGTCAGCCACCATCCTATAGGTTCACCTAACTCATTGGTTCATCCAAGCTGGACTCTGATAGAATCTTTCCTTGGTCAGTTGCTGCCCTCTCCATTAGGGGCATAAAGTGTTGTTTTATTAAAAATGTTTGATGTAGAGGACAGAGAAATGGCACAGTGGTTAAGGCCATTCATTGCTCTTGCACGGAAACTGAGTTTAATTTCCAGCATCCACATTATGTGTCTTGTTACCATCTAAAGCTCTAGCTCCATAGGAGCCAATGTCTTCTTCTGACTTTTGTGGGTACCTGCAATAACATGCACATGCACACATGTGCACACACACACACACACACACACACACACACACACACACACACTTAAAAATAAATGTTTTAAAACTGTGCCTTAACTATTGATATTTTATTCGTGAATTCATGACAATAAGGTGACTTACAATACAGAAATTAAGATAAAAAAATAAAATATTTGACATGGAGAAAAAGACCCATAGGTAAGTAATGTAGAAGAGATAATAGCAAAAGATAAGGATGCTGGTGCACTTGCTGATGGCTATGGTCCATGTTGTACCCATTCAGTTAAAGGCCACTGACTTACCTGAGATAGCTTCATCTGCATGTGAGCAAATACATGAAGGAAGCCCACAACAGCATCCCACAGCCTGCTGTGTGCCAAGCTCTGCTGGTTTCCAGTACAAGGACCCTGCAGCATAAATAGAAGGACAGTGATCATTAGGAATTATTTATTTGACTGAATAAACTTTAGGGAAAGAAAAAAGTTTAAATCTCTGATTATATATCTTATTGTCAGCTCCTTATCTATGAAGAGAGAGGCATAAAATGAGAGGGACATGGTAGCAATAAAGTACCCCTGACAGTGTTCTTCCTGGGATTGTCTAGTTAAGTGTCCCTAAAAACTCCTCAGGCATTTTGATGGTTTGTTTCCACAGGAATATTAAAACACTGGAAACACTGACTATTTCTTCTGTTTGTAGGAAAAGGGGAGGGTTTGGTTGTTCAGTCAAGTCAATAGTCACTACCTTGTGTGAAAAGAATATGTAAAACAACTGTGGTGGCACAGGCCTGTAGTGACAGCAACAGGGAGGAGTTCAAGGTCATCTCTGGCTACTTAGTAGCTATAGATGAGCCTGGGATACATGAGACTCTCATTCAGAAAAAAAAAACAAAAACAAAAACAAAAAACAACAACAACAAAAATATAAGAATGTACTTAGGAGAAGAAATCTTTTCTTATTCCTAAGCAGTAACATGGATACAATATTCACATTGATGTTTTAGTTGTATGATTACTTAGCAAACAGTGTAACTACTCACAATTTTAAACTTAATATTTTATAATTAATTTCATAAACCTTAAATCCAAGTGTATTGATATGTTAAAATATTTTTTGGAAAGCTATTGCCCGAAAGAGCTCTAGCTTTGGGTTCCCTCATAAGCCAAATTAGGCCGCATCATTGCAACCAAGGTGCATCATTAGCTCAACAGTCAGGGACAGACAGGTAACCTCTAATTATGAGCCTTATTATTCAGCCAATTATATTATATATAAATAAAAAAGTAGTTTCTTAAATATATATTACATATTAAATGCAGTATTTAAGGTATTTTACTTCCAGAAACAAACACAGGATAAAAGTTTTCCTACCCTGCTCCCTTGGTAGAGCACTGAATCACTTGCAGGCTGTCTGAGCCTGATTTATGAACAGGCAACTTACTGAACTCTGAAGTAATCCTCACTAAGTGAATTCAATGAGAGTTAAAATAAACCCCTAAATTTTAATGTTAGGCCAGGGAGATGGATCAAAAAGGACTTGTATAGCTTTGTATAGCAGAAATATTTTGGTGTTTACCTGAATGTATTCCGTGAGAGTGTTGAACACCTGCTTCGCCACTTGGATGGCTTTGGAGAAGTTACGCTGGCCCTGCTCATCTATGATGTCTTTCCCAGAGTAGTACCAGTAGAAATCACTAATGGACTCCTGGAAAACAGGGACCATGCTGTGGAGGGGCATTAGCCAGTTAAAACTGCCGCAGCCAGGCTTAGAGCCAGCACAGCCAACGCTCTTAGATACAGCAGCAAAAGAAAAGCTGAGAAGTAGATCCCAGTCATCAGCAGTCTCCTCAAGCATGCAGTGTGGAAACCTCCAGTACCCCCAGCAACACCTCCCCAAAATAACACGCAGAGAACTGACCTTTAAGCATTCCTCCAGGATCACCTTGAATTTAACAAGTGTAATAATTTAGGAAGGCTAATAATGTATTTGTTCACTGAGTGAAATTGGATGTTTATAATGTGAACCTGGCAAGCAAACAAGTTATGGAACAACAATTTTTGGGGTACATTTTCTGGAGGGAGGATGTTTTGTTTTGTCTTTGTTACAGACATTTGCCCTCCTTTTTTGCCAGAGAAGCCAGGAGTATTTCAGCAAGAGAAATCCACGGTGCTCTTGGCTTGTAGCTAAGGGCAGTGGCTGGCCTGCTCATGATCACTAAGAGCTAAAAACCAACACCTCTGAGATTGATATTCACAGATATGTCCCATGTACTCACACTTGAATGAAGCCTTTGTTGGATAAATGAATAATATAACTTTGTGAACAAATGAACTACATTTGAGTTTGGCGACATAGTCTTTAAGAACTTATAAATATACTTTCAGAAGTGTTTTTTGATGTTTGTTTCATACTGGACTTTTCTCCTATTAGGGTGAGAAAAGATGGGAAGAAGGAAGGAATGAAGGAATGGGGTAGATAGTGAAGAGGGTAGGAGGGAATGAGTGAGGGGGGACAGATAATGTGAGGGTGGGAAAAAGAAAGGAAGAAGGGAAAGAAGAGAAGCAAAAGAAGGATAAATTGAAAAAAAGAGCAGACAGAGAGGAGGGAGGAGAAGAGAGCAGAGGGGAAGGGAGGGAGAGGGGACAGGAGGGGAAGCGAAGGGGAGGAGAGGAGAGAAGAGGGGAGGGGAAGGGAAAAGAGGAGAGGGAAGGAGAAGGGAGAAAAGGAGAGGAGAGGGGAGGGGAGGAGAGGAGAGGAGGGGAGGAGAGGAGAGGAGGGGAGGAGAGGAGAGGAGGGGAGGAGAAGAAAGGAGGGGAGGGGAGAGGAGAGACTAAAACGTCCATACTCCTTTATTTTCAAAGCCAGATAGGCCTGTCTTGATAATGACATGTTATAATTCCAGCTGTTGGGTGTTGGGGACAACCTAAGACAGAAATCACAAGTTTAAAGGCTTCCTTGGATACATGTGAAGTTCAAGACTTTGGGTTGGAATCCTAGTACCAGGGAGAATAATTTTCTTTAAATTATTTCTTTAAAGAGAAAAGAACTGCAAGTTTTGAACTTTGTTTGTTTAAAACTGGGCCTGATATTTTTATAGGAAAGTGAGAGAAACAAAATCTTTACAAAGTTTCTGTCATTGTACAGCCCCATCCCTTCAACTCCACCCTGGCAAACAGGATCCACATAAGTACAACCCTAGAGGTACTTCTAAGCAGCAAGATGTTAAGGTAAAATTAAATCAATGAAAATATTAAGACAATTTTAAAGATAAGCTTAGGATGTCAAGTTGAGTGCAGGGTGGCCGCCATGGGATGGACTGTCATATTTTTAGGAATGTTTCAAATACTCTTCTCAGTTCTGTTGCAACTCAAGAAGCAGGACCCATGCATCAAAGTGCTTTACAAAACAGAAATGAATCTAAAATATCACTGAGCTCAAAATGAGAGGTTAAAAAAGACATAGATACACAGAGAGAAAATAATGAGCTTGTTAGGAGTGACAGTCAGAGGCCAAAGCACTGCAGTTTTCTCTACGAATTATGGGAAGGCTGTGGTCAAAGATAAAGCTCACACCTTATCTAACCATAAATCCACCCATATTAAAACCCACTTAATTGCACTTCTGAAGGTGGCCAGCTGACCCCTGTGGCTGCCAGGTGTGACCACTTACCTGTACTCGGAGGAGGTAGTCCACAGTAGAGATGATGATATTGACAGTTGTATTGTTGCCAGTCTGAGTTCTCAGGTAATTTTGAAAATCTATGTAACACCAAATTATTTTTTTATTAAGACCACCTCAGAAGTACAAAATAAGGTGACCCTATGACCTTACAAATATCTGATGCCCTTAACAGTAACATTGGGGTGGCCAAGGGTAGTGTTTGTTCTGATTGTTTGAACATGAAATCACTTGCACTTCTTATATATACTTCCTACTAGTGGTAGGGAGCCTGCCTCCCATGTGTAAGACCCTGGATTTGATTTCCAGCCACATAAATGAAAACCAAAGTTAGTGATCATCTCCCAAAACATATTTAAAAGCTTCATAGAATGCTAATGCTCAATTCTGGATTAAGCCATTGCTAACATCATCTTATCCTACAGTCTAGAGCTCCGGACATGTAAGTGACCAAGAAGGTTTTCATTACTGAGGACATAAAACAGAATTATTTATTCAGGAATCTTGTGTCCTAGACTATCACACAAAATGTTTAGAAAGCAAAGACAATGTTGAAATGTGATTCCTGCCTTTTTGGACTTGCATGCTGACCAAGAGCTGGGAATGAAAACCAGGAATAGAAATACACCAAGCAACACAAGCAACTGTACGCCCAAGTCAATAAAACTAGTACAAAAGAGACAGCTGTCCGCATTACTGTGACAATACCTAATTATTATTATTATTGTTATTACTATTATGATTTTCACATCCCTTGTTTTCTCTAACATTACAATACTGGGAAGAATCAAGTGAAGCCAGGTACGTGTAATCTCTGCACTTGGGAGGCAGAGGCTGAAGGAGTGCTGCAAATACAAGGTCGGGCTGGTCTGCACAGCCAGTTTGGGACCAGCCAGGGTTATACAATGAGACTTTGTCTCCAAAACTTGGAGAGAGAAAGGGAGTAGAAGTACAGGGAGTGAGGGAAGGGAATGACTAAGAGTAGAAGAGGGAGAGGAAGGAGAGGGAGAGAAGGGTAAGGGAAGAACGAAGGGACTGCAGAGGGATGGGACATGGGGTAGAGTTGTGGGAAAGCTATGCAAAGACTTTCAAAGCAGCAATGTCACATATCAACTGCCATGGCACAGTGCTCAGTGCCTGCAAAACAATGCTCAATCCCACTAACTGAGAAGATCAAATGCAGATTGAAGTTTGCTATGGGTTTGCTGTCACATCACTTCCTTGCTATCATCAGCCAGGCTTCCAGATCACCCACCTGAGTTGTGTCCCTCACAAAGCAGCTGCAGGAATCGGAAGAGGTCACAAGTGAACTCGTCATCCTGCAGTACCTTCTCTCCTGTGGGGAGGGTAGAGGAAGAATATGACCATGCCCAGGTACCCTCCCTCTCGCCCCCACCTCCAACAACTTGCATATCCAGCTAGCAGATTCCTGCACCCAGAACAGAACCAAGGCCCAGCCACCAAGCTTCTATCTGAAGCTCCTAGGATCATGCGCTTGGCAGATAGATGAACTTTTTCTTTATCAGAAAAGAACAGGTCAGTCTTAAACTCAGATTTCTCTCTGTTAAAAGCAGCAGCATGGGTTGGCAACATTTTACAAAAACCCAAATGTTAAGACTTCCTTCCCCACTACCTTGTTTTGTGAATAGTAATGAACTCTACAGCTCTTACAATGTTAGACTTGCTTTGCTCCCAAGGCATCATTACACAGCTCACAGCAAAGCCACTAGCATATCTATAAAACAACACCAAGGGTTATTTGAATAAATAATAGTTAAAAGATCTTCATGAAAACCATCAACTTCTGGAAATGGTCAACTCACTTTAATTTTTTATCAACTTGTCATTTAAAAAATCCAGCACCTCAGGTGTCTCAAATAGAGATATGTCTATTGGGAAGTGTTCTCAGAGGTTGGAGAGCATTTTTCCTGTGAAACCCCCCCCAAAAAAACTTGCAGGCTCAGCTGATGGCTGATCTCTAACATAGAAAAGTAAGAAAACAAGATGGATAGTCCTCAGGCAGAAGCCACATTGAATTATAAAAACTACAAATACTTCATGACTAAGGATGAAGACTTGGGAAAGGGCTTGATCCCTTACCTATTTTGCAATTCACAATCACAGTTTCCTTCAAGACACAAAAACACAAGGAAAGAAACAAACATGAAACGGCATCACACAAATGAAAGCTGATTGTTAAAGCAAAAATGTGCAACTGGAAAAAATGGCAAAGTTATGAATGTCTTCTTAGGAATGTATATTTGGTTTAGAAAGCAAAATGGCCAAAAAAAAGTTGTTCTGTCAGTAAATGGATGTACTAAAGTTTTTAAATAAAATAATAACTTCACAGGCTGGAAATTGTTTGGGTTTAGAAAGAACACTATGCAACCAATGTTGATGTGCTCAGCTAGAAAAAATGAATGATCATGGAGACAAGAGAGCTGATGGACTTACCAGT
The DNA here is from genome assembly GCA_030556225.1 of Cricetiscus sungorus. Taxonomy (NCBI): domain Eukaryota; kingdom Metazoa; phylum Chordata; class Mammalia; order Rodentia; family Cricetidae; genus Cricetiscus; species Cricetiscus sungorus. The sequence goes on along the minus strand of JANBXA010000729.1, from coordinate 8,114,024 downwards.
CCGTAGTCTGTGACTTTCAAAGTGAGAGGCTTCATATAATGGTAGGGGTAGGAAGCAAAACCATTTTGATAACTAATGTAAACATTAAAAAGTATACATAATCACTGTACTTGTTTCCCTATTCACCCCCAAGATATAAAATCATCAAGTATACCAATCTAATGATGCAGCAAGTTCAAAGATTAAGAGGAACTTCCACATATGGCTGATAAGTCCATTCCTCTATGCTTAGGTCCATGATAGGAGAACAGTTTAGGCTGACAGACAAGCTAAACTCTCCATTGATGGTTCTGGGTATCATTTTTATGAGCCATAAAAATCAGAAGACTCTTCAAAATGATATTGAAAGCAAAAAATCATGAGTTCATTCAAACAAATTGATTCTTTCCCTGTGAGCCCAATGATATTTCTTATTTCAGAAAATGGAAAACAGCATATGCATGTATTTTTTCAATGTTCCAAATACAACTATAAGCCTTGTGGAAATATTCAGAAAACGTAACTCCAAAGTAATGATACTGAGATTGTCAGTCTACTTGTGTGCCTAATGTGAAATAACTATTACCAAATTCATTAATGTTGGTACAGTTGTATTTTCTTCACAATAAGCTTAAACACATATAAGAAACTCCACATATTTAAGGATACTGCACACAGCAGATGAATAGGGGGGAGGGCAAAAGGATGGAATGGGATGGGCCCAACCTCTCCTCACTATCAGTCATGTCAGGTATATACTAGCATGCTTCTACCTCATGAACTCACTGCTATTCAATTAAAATGCTGTCATCGCCCATGCTGCCAGGATGTGGTCTAGTAACAGAGACAGAGATGGCTTTATGTCTGCAGATGGTACACAATCAACAAGTCTGTTTGGTGATATACGTAAAAAAATTTCTTCTGTCAGAAACAAACTAAGATTAATAGCAAATAATGAAATGGAGGAGTTAGGCAGAGTTGAAAGTGTTTTTACAGTCTTGGGATATTCATAATGGTTGTTTGGGAGCTAATATGAATATGATGAAGCATAGCCTCAATTTGTGAGCAGCTTAAGATGTTCAATATTAGCATACAGAGGAGATTAATTAGATGCTGTGGCTTCTGAGGAGTTTGCTCTTTGCATCTTAGTTTTTTTCCACCTATAAAATGTAGTTACCATGTACCCTGTCAGTGGCTCTTCATCATCTGCAGTATGTTTATAATATGGATCATTTTAAAAGATTGACATGAGGAACGATGGTGAGAACACAATAAAGACCAGAGCAGTGTGTCTGTCTGAGAGATTGTTATTTGTTTATGCTTAATTGTATTTATACTTTATGGAAGTCACCATCATGGTAAGGGAGCAAAATAGTCACTGCATTTTATATTTTCATTGTAAAGAAACTAGATAAATCTCCTTTACTTAAACTAAGAATGAAATAGTGATTCCACTTTTATATGACCTAATAAAGTTAACACACTGTTATTCTTACAGCTGGTTTATCCAGTTTATACAACAAATGATTATATATTTACATTAAATAAGGCATTTGTACTAGGGGTGGAGAGGTGTGTGCATGCGTGTGTGTGTAGAACTAAGGCTTATTCAGAATGACCATGGACACAGATTGAAATTTTTAGCCTCTTCCCCAGTTAAAGTTTGTTTTAGCTGCTACAAGTATTAATTTATACTTAATTGACAACACCTATTAATGGGTTCATAAAATTAAATAACATATCTAAAAGTTCTATTTAATATGCATATAAATAATAATTTAAAAGGACAGACCTCAAAGACTAGTGTTCCCATTGTTGCAGGGTCCTGCAATATTAATATCTCTAATAATGAACATTATAACAGTGACTTCACCCAGCAGTCCTCATTTGAATGAATCTCAGAAATACCCCCATGACAATGGAGAAAATTAAATTAAAAATTATTTCAGAAGACTTAAATATTTATTTTGTGTAATGTCAAAGCTGAAAAATTAATACTGAAAATACTGTTAAGTAGTGAAAATTTTGGTGTTTAATTGCATGGGTTTAGTTCTAATATCACTTTTTAAGCAGCTTAATCATAACTTCTATAGTTATCTTATAATTCAATTAGCAAAGAATTACTTCTTTAAAAATAAACTTACAGTTCACATTGAGTGATTTTGAGTTTGTGCTAGAAACATGATTTCATCAGAAACTTATAATAATACAATTTAGGTAGGTATAATCTTTTTTGTAATCCAACCAACAACTTAGAATTTAGGGAACTTGGCTAAGACCATATAGTCATTTGTAGGTAAAAGAAGTAGTCCAATGGCTGTCAATAAGTATCTAATGTTTCCTCTAGGCCAGGTACCTTTTTGGATGAACTATGTCTTGAAGCTGAATAACCCCACAGTCTGATAGAAGAGGCAGGCAGCAAACAGTGCCATGTCCAGATTCCATGGTCTTTCCAAACCCACTGTGCCATCCCATCTACACCTTGTAAAGCTAGTTTATATAGATAGCATCTCAGTGGGTTGGTGCTTTCTGAAATCTTGGACTAACAATCATCATGCATCTTTACATTATAAACTTACATTTTAGAACCCAAAGAAACCATTTGCAGCTTTGGGGAAGTGTGATGATTAGCATTAACAGTCAATCTGACAGAATCTGGAATCTAGAATCACCTAGAAGATATATCTCTGGCCAGGCTGGTGGGGGATTATCTTGATTTCATTAAATGATGTCTGTGTACAGGACTGTTTCCTAAGTGACAGACTCTGGGGCTGTATAACATAGAAAGAATAGCTGAACATAACATCCATTGTGCTTTGTTTCTTGACCATGGCCCCAGTGTAACTACCTATTCAAGCGCCTGCTGCCTTGACTTCCCAGCATGAGGGACTGTTCCTTTGAACTGTGAACCCAACCTGAATCATTTCTTCCCTAAGTTGCCCCTGTCAGGATGTTTGATTACAAAAACAGAAAAGGGAACTAACACAAGCATCTTTCACCTTGAATTCCCCACTTTGCTATAGAGAACAAACTCCCACATTCTCATTTTGTATTTGAGCAATTAAATTAGCTCAGATTCATAAAGGTGCTTTGAAATTTACAAAGCACAATAGGAATGTGTTGTTTGGTTTATGCCAACTTTACACAACTAGAGTCATTTTGGAAGACGGAGCCACAGCTGAAAACATTGTCCCTATGATTGGTCTATGGTAAGCCTGTGGTATATTTTTTTGACCAATGACTGATGAGGATGGGCCCAGCCCACTGTGGGAAGTACTACCTATGAGCAGGTGGTGCTGGGTGCTATTAGAAAGCAGGCTGAACAAGTAGTTGGGGAAATGACCCACTAGGTAACATTCCTCCATGACCTATGATTCTGTTTCTACCTCTAGGCTCCTGTCTTCAGTTCCTGCCCTGTTTCCTCAGTGAAAGTGTGTGACATGAGAATTGTAAACTTATATAAACTCCTTCCTCCCCAACTTGGTTTAGTCATGGTGTTTAATCACAGCAATAGAAACCCAAGTCAAGGAGCAAATGTAAAACTTTGAATCAACAGTTATAGGCCAAAGGTCCTAGACTTTTAAAACAGTGTGTTTAAGTTGGCTGTATCTATAACAATCCATAAATTCCACAGAACACATTCACTAAAACTGACTTAGCGAGAAACTTTGTGTACAAGATGTTCCTATTTCAGAGGCCAAGACAATAAAAAAAAGACAGCAGACTGAGCATTTGTTACTCAAGTGGATTAAAATGGCTGCCAGCAATTTCCAAACTTTGGAAAATTGCTTCTCTTACAGCCAGAGCTTTGGAAGCTCAATGGTCACTTTTCTCCCTGAAACTCCTGCTGTCCTTCATTGTCTTTGTTCACCAGCATTCTAGCTAATGCCCCTCCCTTCAGATAGTGATCAACTTCATCCACATGTCTCAAAGTCCGAAAGCACCAACCCACTGAGATGCTATCCATATAAACAGTTGTATTCCTTTAATAATGAAAAGTCTACTTTGAAGATGTCCCTGTGTTCTGTCATTAGACATACCTCAGGGCTCTCTGACAGCCATGGAGGAATAAATGGTGGCCACTGTCTTTGGAGGACCTGTGGTGTGCTTATTACAATAGTCTTCTGAGGAATCTGTGACCTTAATGTCAGGGCAACCTTCTAGACACATTGTTTTGCCAGGGATGTCAGGACCTTCATCCCAGTTGGGTTACCTAACACCACACACAATAGTCACTTATTTAGGGATATGCTATGGTGCCAGAAAGAAACAAAAATTTCTTGGCAGGATAGAGACAATCTACCAAGGTTTCCCTTTGTAAACTGAAATTCCCAGGAAAAGACAGACATTACATGTTCAACATTCTGTGAGGCTAACTGACAGATGTGACCAGAACTTCTGTGATTTGTGGAGAGGTGAAATGGTTCACATCCATAACCAAACTACCTGGGACTATTCCAGTCCCATAAATAACTAGTTAAAGCAACTTAAATTCCTTACAATTTTTAGGCAAATCCTTTGTAACATACAAACAGAACCCTGGCATCCAACCAAAATGGCACCAGATAACAGCTGAGGCCTATAGCAGACAGCCCTCCCTTTTGTAAACCACATACTTGTTTCCATCAATGTATTTAAAATATTTTTATTTAAACCTTCACTTGTTCTGTTATTATGAAAACAAACAACAACAACAACAAAAAAACAAAAACAAAAACACTTCTTGAAATTCTTACAATACTGAGATATAGCCTCGCACACTTGACTCCAGAATAAACTCTTTCCTGTTCTTTTTGAGGTCTGACTTTGCTTTATTTACATTGACATCATTAACTCTCTTTCTACTGTCTACACTAACCATGTTAACTCTTCAATCTGACCAGGTTATTCACAATCCTCACTTTTATTCTGAACATTAAACTTTCGTGAGCTGCCCCTTCTACAGGGAGTTCCTGGCTTTCTTCTCCATAAATGCTTCCACTTATGGTCAGATTTCAACCCTCTTATGACAAGTCATGACCCCAGCTGGGGGATTTCTAGTAAGTTCACTCATATCAGGAAACTGTTCTGAAGTTGTATGCTTGTAAATCTGTATATAACATGGAATTCTCAGAGTCACCTCCTCAAGTGCCTAGGATACCAGCCAGGACATCTCAGATATTTAGAGTCCACTGAATGCCTCAAAGGTTCAAAAGGAAACTCATGGTTCCATGAGCCAACATCAAAGTCATTCTGAAAAGCAAAAGGTGAAAAAAAAATATATAGGACACCAATACTCACTTTTGAATGGAATTTGAAAACCTTGGAAGAAAGAAAGCTAGTGCATGATGAAGCAATAAAAAACTTTAATAAAAATTAAGGTGGTCAATTCTTTGAGACTAATAAAATCCCTTCTGTTTAATTAATTAAAAGTTAATATTTGTTGCTTCATTCTCATATGAATTTATCAATCTCAATACATATTAAAACTTCAGAGTAAAATATTTTTAAATAGAGCTGAGATTATGGGAAAGGGGTGTTTGCAGTTTAATATTCATAAGGGAATTTACTTTTAATCAATAAAATTCTATAGAAGCAAATCAAAGTTTTATCTTGCCTACCTATGACATCCACACACTGATCAAAACAAAATACAATTTCATCTGCTGTGTTTCAGAAGAGTTTCTAAAGAAGAAAAACTATACTTTTAAGTTCCCAAGAATTTGATAGTGAGGTTAAATGCTTCTGAGACAGAACAAGCTAAAGATCCAAGGATGAGATGAAAATATTCTTATAGGCACTGTGTATTTACATATTTGTTTGTTTGTTTGTTTTTCCTAAGACAGGTTCTCACCACATAGTCTTAGCTGTCCTGGAACTCAGGATGCATAGCAGGGTGGCCTTGTATATAAAATATACAGAGAGGAAGAAAGGGCAATACTGAATACACCACACAGCCACCAAACATAGTTGCTAAAGGTTTGCTTGTCGATTTCTTTTTGTGTCTTTCTATTTGTTTGTTTGTTTGTTTGCTTGTTTGTTTTGAATCAGGAGATAGAGGTCTTTGTCAAAATGGAAAACATTAAGTAGAGCAGAGCACAGAAATGCAGAGGAAACAAGGGACAACTGACATGGTAAGAAATGTAGTCAGAAAACAAGAAAGCATATCATTTGTCCAAAATTTTTATATACGAACCTGAAACTAACCCCTGGTTCCTAATGGAACTCTCCTGATCAGATTAGGAATAGCACCAATAGCAGCACAAATTTCAATAAAATAAAATAAATAAAAGAAAGACAAGAAAAGAAAGATTCTGCAGCTTCAACAACAAGTCCAAAAATTGGTTAGTTTATAGAATTCACAAACTCACTGGATGAAACAGAATCCCCACATATCTACCTTGGCCTTGCAGCACAGCTGTGTGATACCCACCAAGCCCGGTCGCCTTCTTGACTCATTGATCCTCTTACCCATAACATCCAGCTCAAAAGTTTCCTTACTGAAGGAGCTTTGAGTACCAGAACCTTTATTCTTGTGAATTCATGAATTTTGTGACTGTGATCATATTATGACCACCAGGATCAGGGGTCATTGTATTAAAATAGTGGGTCAGGTTGAGAAGATATGGTCTAGTGCTTATACCCCAGCACCAAGCCTATGTGGTATAAACCTTAAATGAAGGGTGAAGTATTTTCAGAAGGATGGCCAATTTTTCCTTTTCCAAAGAGGTGTGAGCTTTTCACTTTTATAGAATATTAAATAAAACTAATAGCCTGAGTACAGGAATGACAGACACACACCAAAGTGAGGCAATACAAGAGTTCTTAAAGTAGAGCTGGAGAGGTGATACTACTTTCAGAGATCGGGGATCAGTTGAGTATTCCAATACGTCTCTTGGTTCAAAAAGCCTTCTTGACATACTGAGTTCCACTAAAAATAAATAAATAACTCGCCCCCTCTTTCTCCCCTTGTCCCTGCATCACCCTTCGGAGGCTGCAAACACTGTCTCTTTGAAGGGTAAAAAGGTAACACTATCTTGAGTTGTGTTTTAAAATTTAGTTCTAATGATGAAAATCAACTTTTATGCCAAAGGACTTTTTAAATTTCTGATATTTTCAAAGAGATATAAAATGACCCTGTGGACCTCCTGTTGGAAGGCCAGTGGCAGAGTACATTTGGCTGGTCATAGGTCACAACTCCTTCTGTGTCACAGATTGTCATGCACATGATACAGTCATAAAGCCACAGTATATCCATGATGGACACACACAAGGGAATGGATGGGCACACACATTCTGGGGGCTTCTTCATTCACACAACAGTTGCAAACACGGAGCCCTTGAGGACCATTGTGTAAATGAAAGAAACACAAGAGAACAAATTAAAACCATGTTATTTAAATCCTCTGGCCCCTTCATATCTTGTATGTGAATAATAGTTAAACTTCACAGAAATAAGACAAAAAGAAAGGAAAACAGCTGGGTTTGTAAATGTTTAAACAAAGAAATAGGATACAGGATAGACATTGAATAATCTACTTATCAAAACAGACAATAAAAAGGAGAAAAATGGACAAAACATTCACTACTGAGTATGTATACATAGTAGCCTAGACAAAAAGCAAATAAACAAATAGCCATCTGGTTTTCATAGTTACCACGCTCATGAGTGATGACTGAGGAAAGGAAGATGATACATGAGAAGTTGAAAGAAAAGGAAATGGAAAAGAGAAAGAAGTTGAAAGTAAAGATTTCATTTACTATTTTAAAAAATAGAATAGAAAAGTGATAGATTAATCCAGGTAATTCATGTGTGATAGAAAAAATAATTACAAAACCAATTTCTTTGGGATAAATATATATAACTGTCACATCCAAGTTACCATTGTCATGGCCTTTCTGGTTGGGAAGTAAACTCTATTCTTCTAATCCACATCTGGTTGACCTAGAAGAAGGTTCCCTATGTGCCCAGCCTCTTTTTCTTGGAAATGATTGATTCTATTTTCTTTTGCCACTTTCTTTCTGTTCTATATGTGTATGGTGTGTGTGTGTGTGTGTGTGTGTGTGTGTGTGTGTGTGTGTGTGTGTGTGTTTGTACATGTGCATGTGTAAAAATGTATGTGGAGGCCTGAGGTTGATGTTGAAAATCCTACCACCCAATTTATTCACTTAAGCAAGGTCTCTCCATCAAACCTAGTGATCACTTATATGGATTGTCTTGTTAACCCGCTTGCTCTAGGGAACCTGTGTCTCTCTCTTTGGAGGACAGAATTACAGGTGTGCCACCATGCTCACCCAGCATTTATGTGGGTTCTGGGGATCAAACTCTGGTCCTTACACTTGTGACATAAGCACTTTAACCAATGAGCCATCTCCCCAGCCCCTGAAATAGATATAAACAGAGATTGAAGAACTAAATTTTGCTCATGGGCTGAAATGCTCCCTAAGTGCATTGGAAACTAAATTAACTTCATATTCTAACCTGGGTAGAGGGACTTTGAGCAGAAGGTTCATTTGCTTTCTTGTATCATACAACTAAAACCACCCAGGATTCTGAGAGACTAGACGCAGGCAAGGAAGTACCCCAGGGTTTCTAATCTCCCTCATTTCTGTCATGGGACCCTGGAACAAGAAAACACTGGAAGGTTTAGAATAGTGCTGGTGATCCTTTTGACAGGAGGAAGTAATTAAAGGACCTGATGGCTTGAAGGTGGTGGCTGGACCTACTTATGAAACATCACAAACTAAATAACATAGAAGCCACATGGGTCTAGCAGAGGCACAAATGTCCCAGTGACAAAAGATAGGAGATAGGAATAAATGACAGTTTTTCCTCTTGGTGAGAACAAAAATACACAGGCATAAAAAAGATTAGTTCATTCAACAATATTTCAGAATGGCCAGGAAAGCTACAAATGGCAGATGGCATGACATTTATTTTTTGAAATAAAATTAATGCAAGAAAGGATGCAATGTTCCCAAACTAATACGCTGCCTGACACTGTGCCAAGTCTAAGTGAGACCAAGCAAACAGAAGCAGAAAAACAGGCAGGGCCACGCAGACACTAAAATGGTTTAAAAGCAGACATAAAAGGATATAAAGAAATTGAAACAAAAAATTTGAAAATGATTTTCTATAATAAATATTCCTAAAATGAATGAGGTACCACTGAGACACCTGCTTTCAGGGTACTTTTACATGGCAATCTTGCTATTGATAGAAACATTCTTAGATGGCATGAACTCAGAAAAATGTCTAAATAAAGCACCCACAATTTTATATATAAAAAAACTTCTGATTCTTTTGTAAATCAAGCAAGAAAAGAAGAGAGAAGGGTCAATGTGACAAAGGGGAGGGGATAGAAAGAGGGGCAGATTGAAGAATAATGGGTAACTCTTCTAAGGAGGAAGATGATGAACTTGCAGCTTTCTAACATAGAAAGGGAAACATTATCTCTTCTTACGTGTACTTTGATTTTGCTAATTCTCCAACTAGGGTCTTAGTCTTTTATCTCTTTGGGACTACCTAACTAGGAGAAAGGGCTTGACAGTAGTGTTAGGATTAATGGGGAATATAGTTTTCAGGGGTGTGGCCCATGTGAACTTCCAAATGAGCTCTTAAGCATGTTGTCTATTTAAAAACAGCTCTGGATCTCCCTCCTTGAAAATGTAGTTGCAAATGAATATATCTCAGGAAGAGCAAAGACAAGGGCCCTTTCCAATGAAGTGATTAATACCTGATCCTTCCTCAGTCACCATCCCAAGTCCTTCAGCTTTGTTTTGCCTCTCAAAGGCATTCAGGTCAAGGACACTACAATAAAAAGGAAGAAGACACAGGACAAACAGGTCATTTTCTTTGTTCAGGGAAGCAAATGCCTACACACTAAAATGCCTTCAAAAGTGTATTACATGGTAGCATATGCTGTAAACAGTTTCCAGTCTACTGCTTTCCATTCTCATTTTCCTAGAGGCATATCAGCCAGCCTCTCCCCCAGGGCCCACAATGAATGATCTATGTAAAAGTCAAGTACAAGGCTCATACATTTCAGCTCAGAGAGAACATTACCGTTAACAAATGTGTAGAAATACAATGGTTGTGTTTCTGCAATTGGCACTGCTTGCATTTAATTTGCATGGGGATTGTCAATCAAATGTTCTCTAAACGATTCTAAATGATGTAAAGAATGGAAAGTTACTATTGCAGTGAGATTATTAGAGATAATTATGAAAACAAAATAAGAAATGGCCCCATTAAAATGGCCTTCAAAGTTCCCAAATAATACTCAATAGAATTTTCTGTTTTACCTTGTCTTAAAACTGTAGGGCTTATTTTTCAAGTATGGAAAATGTACTTCATTCTTAAAGGTCCCTATTTAAGCCCACAGATTCTGAAAACACCTACTAAAGTGTTACTTAAGACATTACTAACACTCTACAAACAGGACAGGCAACAAGACACCACCTGTCAACTCTCTCAAAGTCTTTGTTTGTGAACGAATCTTGTTTGTCTAATAACTGTGTGCAATAACAAACAAACACTTTGAATCACAGCCCCTGGGAAAAGCAGGACCAACCACACATCCTCACCTGCAGGACTGCATGAGGCCCGCCAGGCTCTGGAAAAAGCCTACATCTTTCTTCTCCTTCAGGTAATCCAGCATCTTCTACAGAAACAGAAAGCACATGGTTGTTGAGCATAAATGTGCTGTTAGCTTTTCAAGTAAAGGAACATGCAGAGACTCAGAAGTGGTTGACACCTTGAGAATATGTGACTTGTGGACATTCAGCCTCCAGTGAGACATCTCTGTCACCCCATCAAGGAACATCACAAAAGAAAGGGCAGAATGAATGCAAGGACTGGTGAGGTACTGTAGAACACCATCTTATGTATATGATGGTCTTGCACTCTGGCTCTCAGATGCTATGATTACTTGCATAAACCCCACACAAAACTGGAACAGTTAACATTCCATCATGGAGGGGACTAGGGACCTATCCTTCTGTAAAGATCTTGGGTAATTAATGGTGGCTGCAGGAGGGAAAAGTCGTCTCTTCAATGGTGTAGCCACTAGCAAGTTGCCTGTGCTCCTGTGAGTAGCCCTGCCTGTGAGTAATTACACCCTAATTAAACTCACTGGGCCATCAAAAGAGAAAGGTAAGAAAGCTGAATTGGAACTAGCTGGGAAAAGGAAGAGGGGCAGTGGGAATGGGAGGGGGACAAGAGAAGGTAATACATTTTAAACATGATCAAAATATAGTATATGTGTGTATGCAAATGTCATAATGAAACCCACTATTATATATAAATATTATCTGCTCATAAAGTTTGTATAAATGACCAAGTTAGGCTTTCTATTCTCAAACAAAGGTCTAAAAGAAGTCCAAACACACAAATATTACTATCTCCATCTTTCACTTAACATAATGATACGCATTGTGAGTAAGACTGATGCACATTGGCAGGCTTGGCTGTAACTGAACAAGAGCAACCATGAGCACCATGTTGGGAGAATGACACTGACAATTCACTCCTGCCACTCACTGCTTAAATATTTAGAGGTTCAGATTTCTAGCACACATAAACCTGAAGGTTCATGTGGACATTGTGCACAGGTTTGTAGGTTGTGGAAGCGTTACCAGCAATGAAGAGCTGAGGAACCTCGTGATGATGGGGTAGAGCCTCACCCTTTATCATCTCAGCTGCAGAATCTGAAGTAGAGCAGGAACTAATGGCCCATTCAGCAATTCTTTTTCTTTCTCAGAGGGATGTTTAGATTCCATAATCAATATTTTTGTTAATTATGAATTCAAAATATCCTAAAGTAATTGTTAGGTCTGTCTCTTCAGCTGCTTGTTACACAGCATCACAAAAACAGCTATCCCTAATAAAGATATTGTGTTTGAGGGGTTTAAAATAAAAAGTATAGCTTTTCCCCCTATACATGATGGTTTCATTTTGAATTTCCAACTTTATGATGCTGCAACAGGAATACACATTCCATAGAACGCACAGCTTGAATTTGAGATTTTTATTATTTTCCTAGCATGACTATGTTCAGTGTGATACTCTCACACAATGCTAGGGGGCACCAGAGAACTATGCTTCTGCATTCAAGGGACTGGGACCAGAGGGTAAATAACTCAGCCTCTAACTACATACTGTGTTGTGGAGCTATGCCATCTCATAGGACTGGGTGAGTTAATAATGCCATTTCAACACATGGTTTCATCCTGCGATGACTTTATCAAACTAAATCCCACTTCCAGTTGGGAAGCATCTGTATGTATGAGATGACAGGCTACTCAAGAGTAGCAGGGAGGTGCTGCTTCGCTATTGAAAAGTCAATGGGACTGTGTGGAGGAAAGGGGAGAGGGGACAAGAGGGGGCAATGAGAAGACAAACACTGTCATAGAACGTGAGGTATTTGATTTAAAATGTCAGTATGAAACTTAGCACTTCACACAAGGAGTATGTGCTAATGAAGCTTTTAAGACAAATAGGAAGCTGTGTCGCATGGCTTACTTGATGATGTTAGTTACCTGCTGTACTGTGGAATTCCCACCATTTAAAATAGCAATGCCCAATTTCAAAGTGGCAGCCACCATTGGTCCAGTTTCACCTTAAAAATATGGAAAAAAATAGAATTCCTGTCATTTCTCTCATGATGCTACCTTATGTTACCTCACAAAACAAACAAACAAAAAAGCACAATTCGTTTTTAAAGTACTTATTTGTCCCATATGAGCCTTTTTTTAATTTTTTTATGAAAGAGGGCTGACTGATGTATGTGCCAGAAAGCATGAAGGCAATCAAACCACACCAACCTTCCGCCGCTAACATTTTTATTATATTCCAGGTAATGTATTCAAGAATGGAAACTACATGGAGATATAGGAGAGAGTTGGAAGAAAACTTGACTCTGAAATACTGAGACTTGAAGTAGTAAGGTTCAAAGCTTATCATATATATATATATATATATATATATATATATACATATATATGTGCAATATTAATATTCTACACGTTAAGTCCATCCATGGATGTGAGTTATGAAAGAGAATATGAAACTATTTGTTTTTCTAGTTCTAACTCATTAGATAAGTGCATAAAAATATATCTGATAGTGAAAATATAAAAGTGTGAAGCACCATGGTTCTGTTCCAAGTAGGTATTCTAACTATATAGAAGTTCATTGAGTGTGTGTCTGGTTAATTTTATTACGTGATTTAATTTTTGTAACTTTTAAATAATATTTAGAAATTTAAAAATTGTTTTCACAAAGATGTTACTAAAGTGGAAAAATAATCTTGAAATGACTGGTTAATGAGGTGAACAATTTTTTATTAATTTTAAATAATTCATTAAAAAATGTCTAAACATTTCTATTCAGATTCTGCAAAGTATGGCCTACGGACCAATGATAGCCTCTATCTGCACTGTAAATAAAGTTTTATTAGAACATAGACTGCGTACAGTATCTAGAGAATAGAGCCCTGCCTCTGGTAGGGGTGGGCTGGAATGAACCTACTCTTCCTGGCTCTGAGTGGCACTCCTTGTGGAACATGAATAAACCTTATTTTTGCTGATACTGAATGATGGCCCCTGGGGGAAAGAATCAAACCTTACCTTTGCTGGCACTAATGGTCTGAAGCACCATCTCGGCTGCCCCACGGTCATGCAGTCTGGCTTGCTGGTAGAGAAGTTTCTGCTTCTCCATTTCTTTTTCCTGAACACAAATCCCAACCGTTTATGTAGTGGCTAGCAGATATCACAACAGCTTTCTACAGACCACATTTCTAGTTATCTCTTCATGTATGGGCTCTATGACAACATTATGGACCATTTCAACACCAACAATGTTATCAAACAGATAAGCACATATTCATCTCATGGTTTTGTTTTGTTTGTTTTTTTCCCTTGATATTTTTCCCGATATACTTTTAGTATTGATTTATCAGGATGCATTTTTTTTTCTCAATTTTAATTGGTTGATCAGTCCAAAGCCTGTTTCACACTTCATCTTTGAAACTTGCACGTTCTGATTGATACATCTGTGCATAGAGTTGGTTATTTATTTTTGGTAATCTCCTAGGTCATGGCCATAACTTGATACTGCTCAGCAAATGGCTCGAGTTGCAAGTTACCAGTGAATCACAGAAAAACAAAAACAAAAAAGAACATTAACTTAGACATCTTGGAGTTTAAGCAAAATTGAAAGCTGATATGGATAAAAAAGGTAGGCTTCAACTGAGTCGTGGATTTATGATACAGATCACCCCGATTGCCCCCCACCAAAGAATAAGAGAAGCAATGTGCCTTTATATTTTTTATTTTCAGGAGGTAACAAAAGAGACTGCATGGTACCGCTAGAGCAATGGCTGGTGTTTGTTCTTTTCCACTTAAGCTACTGCTGCGAACATAAAGGAGGAAATCAAAAGGAAAATATAAAGGCACAGCAGGTTCAAGGCTGGTATGATCATTCACTTGAGCAATCCAGTTCGCTGGAGAATTGAGACGGAACTAAGCAGTATAAGTTGCAGAATGAAAGTTGCATAGAGCCCTGTGACAGCGCGTCCATCAAATGGCGGCGTGGTAGAGAAGCTTAGTCAATGGGACATGAAACACTCAATTAGTATCATGTCCTTTAACACAACGGCCAAACATACGTGACCTAGGGCAGTAGGCACTGCAGCAGTAGCCAGGATGACAACTGTGCTGCCGTCGACTTTCCATCCAAAGTACGGAAAATAGACATTGAAAGATGGAAGAGGTTTAAAAAATGAAGGCTTGCTCATTACAGAGTATGAGGAAATAAAGTGAACTAAAAGGAGGGGGGAAGGGGAGAAATGGGCTCAAACAAATGAAAAAAGAAAGAAAGAAAAAGAAAAGAAACCTTCAAACCAAAAGCAACCAACACAGACATTTATGCTGTTACCAGAGAGTTCTCGCCGAGGCTGGCAAATTTGTTTCTTAAATCTTTGATAATATCGTGCTGCAAAAACAAAATTGATCAGGTGTTTTTGTTGGTTTTTTTCCATACTTTAGTTAAGAGCTCCTGTAATATTTTTTTTTCTTAAATTATGTGATAGGCCTAAATGGAAGCAGAGAAAGAAAAATAAAAGAGGCCGCTGTGCTTCATCTGTAGCCATGCTAACGCCTAAAAGGGTTGCCTTCATGTTTAAACCTCTTCCTGAGAAATCAAAAACAGAACGGAAACGAAACCACACAGACACAAACAAAACCGTACTGTCATTACAACACAGGTTTGAGAAAACAGAAAAATAAACAAAAATAAGACCCTTTCGTCTGCACTTCAGTTGTGGTTTAAAATTTGTGATCAACATTTGATTCTTACTTTTGGATCCAACAATCTTTTACTTGCCATCTGTCGCCAGAGCTGAAAAGGGAACCTGTATTTAATGAAGCCTGACCCACTCCATCTCCAAAGAAACTCTCCAGAAGACAATAACAAGAAACCATCACTGTGAGGAACTGTCTCCCTACCATTTTCACTAACCAAGAATGCCAGGAAGTTGGGGAAAAAAAACACTATTCTACCAAAAGTACAAAGACAATCCCCAAGAAAAGGAAAGATGAAGGTGTGACAAGTACAGATGAAAATCAAAGCAACCTCCTGCTGTTTGTCCTCCCAAAGTGGGAAGACCAACTCAGAGACCTGCTCAGACACCTGGCAGAGTTATCAGGCTCCTTCTGTCACCTTCATCACTGAAACCACACTGGATACTTGAGCCCAGGGGAACCTGGGAGTTGACAAGAGAGCAAATCATCTTCTCTTGAAAACACAACCCCTAGACAAAGATCATTCTCATTTTTTATATCTGACAACAGAATTTTAATAGTAATAAATATTTCTAGGAGAAAAAACTGAGTATTGAAAGAAACCATGCAACTGAGAAATACCGATGGGGAAGCAAAACAAAAAAAAACACACAAACAAAGCCAACCAACAGCAACAACAAAACAAAAGCAAGCCTGCCTCACAAAGAAAGGTTGCATATTTTCTCTGGGTTCCACTGGGCTCTCTTCTCTGGGATCTCTCTTCACATCCATGTAGAACTGGCTTTTGCTGGTACGTTGTCCTTGAGAACTGCTTTCAGGGTATCATTTCAATTTTTCATTGAGATATTTTATCATGCCATAAAAAATAAACAAAATCTAGAAAACTAAGATAGGAAGATATTGACTATATGGAAAGAAGTTGTGATTTTCCTCCAAGCTGATTGCATGTGAGCTTTCCTAGGCAAACTGCAAATTTGAAAAATGTTTTTACTTTCCATTTATCCTTCCTTTCTGCCTCTCTCCACCTCTCTTCCTTTATTTCTCTTTCTTTCTTTCTTTCTTTCTTCCTTTCTTTCTTTCTGATACATAACACAGTCTGGCCTGGAACTCGAGATCCTCCTTCCTCCAATTATTAAGGATGCGGATTCCAGGTGTGTTCAATCATGTCCAGCATTTGAGGTAGGCTTCTTAAAATTTTCTTACTTAGGGACATAGAATCTTAGGTTCCCTACCCCTTGGAAATTCCATTTGCTTTCCTAAGGATCTTACAGAAACATTGCAATTTCATCCTTAGTTATTCCCAGGTTACAAAGGATGGGAGAACAAAAGCAGCACCAGGGCCTGACTGCTCCTTGAGACAAAACATTCTCATTGCCAAAAGCTAGCTCAAATCATCAGCTTTCTGTTATTGTGACCAAACTGGTGCCTCTTCCAGATCCAATAGGGCTATGAACCAGACCCCTGATCTAACTGTATGCCTTGATGGAAATACAGGATATCAGGGACACTTTCTGCTTGTGTAACTGCAACTCATGACAAAATAACTCATCTTTAAGAGACCTTGGAGCCCTTGAGTGTCCCTGCTGGGGTGGGGGAAAAAAACTTCTGAAGAGGAAATAAAGATACAGATACACACAGTTCTTCAATGATTTTCCTTAGTTGAGAACTAAGGAAATAATAGCGAACTTCAACTTTTCCTTGATCCTTGAAGGAGACAGCAGCACATTCCCAAAAACGGAGACGAGAAGGTATTTTAACCTGAAGACAGTAAAGAAAACCAGACTGCTTAAAATGAGTTTTCTCAGTGGCCTTGATATGGGTCTGCAGAGGCTGCAGCTGACCAATCTTCAGCCCATGAATCCAGACAAAGAACTCAGCTGAGTTGACTTTTTTCTTTGTATTTCCAAGATCCCAATAAGGTCTTCATGTGTTCCTCTTTAAATAGGATCAGAAAGCTGCTATAATCTAAGCAAAGAGAAGTTTCCAGAAACCAAATTCTTCTTATGAATGCCTCTCATCATTTAGTAATGATCCAACTTTTAGTGGTGCTCCCACTGAAAATATTCATTGGTATCTTTAAATACAAGGTGAGGTGGAATGTATCACAATTACTAGCAACTAAAAGAAAAGATGAAAACTAGGAGATCAGTTGGACAAAACACAAAGACAAAGGGGTTGAAGAGCAGAGAGACACATTGGTTTATAAAGCAAATAAGTCAAAACATACTAAAGAAAACTACCACAATAAGTTAGAGTCTCGTTCTCTTTTGCAGCTAATTGTGTTGTTTTCAAACTTTAGATTGGCCTTTTTATACAACGGATTTATAGTTATTTAAAAAAAACAACAACAACAAAACTCTTAGAAGAATATAACTTTACTTAATGATACTTGCTTTCCAATTTCTCAACAACAAAGTTTGTATAGTATTTACCAATAGAAAGGGATATAAAGGTGGAAGCTTGTTGTAAACATAAAACCAGCAAATACTTAGTATGTTATGATTGATGTATAGGGATTTGGAAGAAAATTTGAATGAATGCCACACAGAATTAGTGTGATATGGTGGTACCACGTAGGTGTGATCATAACTTGAAATATGTCAAGTGGTGTCTTCTGGTTTGAAAGATAACTGACTAGTCCATTGTGGAAGTATATTTAGTTACTTTCAGCACAAAGCCAAATGGGACTTCAGAATTGTATTACTGTAAATAAATCATAATTATCAGATGGTACACTTTAGTTCATTTGATATTGCCTGAACTTTCAAATGCTGCAACATTTCCACAGAATCCCTATGGGATGGCCATAATTTCCATGGCTCTCTATTTAATAAAAACAGAAAAGAAAAAATATATATGTCTTGATTCAAAGCATATTTGGCTGAAATAGAAGGTCAAGTCAAACTCTTACTAACTTAGTCAGACAAGAGAAACGTCCAGCCTGAAGTGAATGCTTCAGCTAGTGTGCCAGAGGCTCTGAGGGGAAAATTATGACACAGTGTTTTGTCACTGTTTGCTTCATCCAATATCATTTCTATCTGGATTTGGGGGTGAATGATATTCCCCCTTGATTCAGCATTTCTAGAACCAATTTAAAACAAATGTTAAACAATACAACCAGCTCAGTAGCAGGTTTAATCAATAGAATTTATTCTCTACCATAAAAAGCTCCATTAGTGGGCCATTATAAACTAGGGAAAGAATGATTCTAAAGTCAAGACCAAACAGACAAGATTAAGCCAATGTGTCTTATCCTGAACAGAGAACCTATTTAAAACTACCTTTAGTTCCTACTTGCTTTTATTTAAAATGTCTTAAATATAGAAAGAAAATAACTACACAATCCTTTTTCTCCTGACCAACCCTGGCAAAAGGAGAAAATGTTGCCCACTAAGAATATGAAACTATGGTTAGATCATGTGTGGTTTACTTTCATTGTTAACAGGATTTAGAAGACAAGCTCAAAGACTTGTGTGTCTTTGGGAAGTTTACCAAAGGGTTTAATTACATTCAGGCATGTTCTAAATGTACACAGCATCATCCATGGGTGGGGGGTATAAACTGAATAAAAGAAGAAAATTAGCTGAGCACTAGCATTTATCTCCTTCTGCTTCCTGAGTACAGATGCAATGTGACCATCTGCCTTGTGCTCCTGCCTCTATGCCTGCCTTCATGACAGACTGTGCCCTTCAACTGTGAGACAAAATGAACCCTTCCTTCCACAAGTTGCTCTTGTCAGAGTCAAGAGCAAAATCTAATACATATCATGGAGGTATGGAATGCCACATTAATTTGTGAGAAATAGGGAGTTAGGAAGTTAAAACACCTTTCAGCATTGAATGACTCAGAACTCATCGCTTGATTTTTTTTTTTAGAAACCATGACTCTATAACTAATTTTCATGGTAATAAGTTCTCAAATATGGTTCTTAATTCTAAACTAGACTAATTCTAGATGGTTGCTCTCGGTGCACCTTCCAGTTCATAACTGAGGGTATCCATTTAATTTAGAGAAGGGATTTCCTACATATTACCTTAGGGATGCACACGTTCCTTCTATCCTTATACTCACTTAGTAGCTAGCCTCAGATGGCACACAGAGCCTTATTACCTTGACAGATTGTTGACATTTTTCATTATGTCTCAACTTGTCCTATAGAAATAAATTCCACTGAATCATTAACTAAAAAACTTCTGTTTCTCTCTAAAGAAGACTTTTTGCTTAGTGATCTAATTAACAAGTGTTGAATTTTACATTGGCTCCTAGAAATCTTGTAATCAAATGTGTGGATAGTCACAACACACTGACAAGATCCGAGCATGGGTTTTGTTTGTGGATTAAATTTATTGTTAGAATTGTTTACTCTGTGGTGTGTAATACTTTATCTCTCTGTCTTACTGTATTACATACAATTACATGATATTTTAAGTGTCAAATGAGGAATGACAAGGTCAGACATGTATATACTCAAGTAATTTTCTACATATTTTACAGGAAAAAACTTTTATTCATACCAATAGAAATTTGTTTTCTCTTCAATCATCTCTAATTACTCAGATAAAGAGTAATAAAAATTTGCTACCTCGACCAAATATTTATGTGTTAGTAATCGTGAAACTGTCCTCAAAAATGAAAATAAAGTCATATATGTACAAACAGAACCCCCAGAAAAAAATAGATATGATCCTTAGACCTCCAAGATAAAGGTCACCATTCTAAGAAGTGAGACTCAGAGCAGACAGTGTGACCTACTAAAGGCCACCTAGCACCCAAGTGAGCACTCAGTTCTCTGGCACCGTATAACTGCCAATTCTGGCCTCACTCTGCTGTGAAAGTTCCTCTCCATGGACTTCTATGATTTTCTTTAGAGAAAGGAAAATGTATGAAACACAGCAGTAACCACAAACCCTTGTAGAGTTAGCCATACGATAGGCAATGTTTTGAGAGTCTTACATATACTGACTTACATATACTGCCTAAAATACCTGTTTACAGTAATATCTGTAATTTGTCTCTTTTTGTAGACAGGGAAGTTGAGGTGGTATAGCTGTGATTCAAACATGGGTGTTTTGTCCAAGTGTCTATACTCTCATTGACTCTATTCTTTCTTATTTACTGTACATAACTTGGTCAAGGAAAAGCTTCATTCAAGAATATTTTTAAAAGCTGGAACATGATGTCAAATTACTGTAATGTGAAAAACAGGCCATTCTAACTTCAAGTACATTGCCTCTACACAGTATGGAAGGGCTCCATATTCATAAAAATAAGTTATAAACAATGTAAAGTACTATTCTTCCCAGGAGCTTTCTCATATGAGGGCTAGCATCCCACATCCTCCTAATAACCCCTCTCTCAAAATCTTGGACTTGATTCTGAGTCCTGAAGGCTCAGAATATATCAGAAGGTGATATACTCTGGATGCTGCCACTGCAAGTGTACATCAAGGAAACCCCTTTTTGATGGAGATAGACTTCAGTGATGGACTCTAGACAAGCTGGAGTTAACATGGCACTGGCTTCCTGGGGGTTGGCTGGAAGAACCAGTGAATACCATACAGTATGGAGAAGTTAACTTCTCTTATCAACATAGGAGATACTTTTTCCCCCATTCTTCAGGAGCCACTGACCCATATTCTCATGGCTTCTTTAGAGGGTTCCCACCACTAAACAGCAACGTTACTTTTCAGTAGCTATGGCTATTTCTTGTCTTTTCTTCTTCCTTCTATCATTTCTCCTATCATTTCTCCTTTTCTCTAACTCTCTTGTCCCTGAGAATGTGACACTCCCAAATCAAATGACATGTTAGCACACAAGATTGTGATTTCGGTGTACCAGGAAACCTGAGCTAGCGACACACTGTATAGGATCACTAGGTCAATAAATATAAATGAAGTTGGAAGACTGCATCCGTGTTCCACCAAACTCCTCAGCCCTTGGCTCTCTAAGATTCATTTGTGATGTTTTAGTCTATATTCTAGATATGTGAGGCTTCCATGGTTGGAGGTACAGATTTCCAATTTACTTGATAAATGAATTGCTATAGATCAACATTTTTAAATAACAATTCTGTGTTTGACTCTTTGGGGTTTCATGGCTTTTATCGCTGAATAAACCTACACAGAGTTCAAATTATGTAGTTACTCATGGCAGAACATCTTATATTCAATTCAGCTTTTCAAAACTTTAAAAATTGAATTCTTCAAAATTTGATCTTCAGAGGGTCCTAGCATATGTTATGTTATCACTGGGAAGTGCTATTTATTATCAGCCCATTAGACAGTTGGCTCTAACCGATTCCTCTATCCTTTGTACCATGTTTTGAGCCATGAGATGGTTACTGATACAGGCACTGCATCACATCTTTAGCTACATCTGAGGCACATGCATAAGAGAATATGCAAAACTCCCCAACTTACCAGAATGCCAGCTCAGCTACAGGTAAATGTAATACTTAAGACCCCAAAAAATGTCCAGAATATGAATAATATTAATATTAATGGGACATCAGAGATACCTGAGAAAGTTTAAATCTGAATTGTAACTCAGAAAGAAATAGAAAAGGGGATGTAATTTACTTAGCATGTGAGAAAGGCAGCCAGAAGAGCAGTTGGTGGTCTATCCTCACCTACCACTCCACTGACACTAACAGGTTCTCAGTGGGTTATAAAACTGTATTTTCGATCCTTAATATCCCACAAAAAATGTGCTTAGTAAATTATCTTTCCAAATGAAGGTTTTATTTTTAATCATGTACACATGAGAACATAAGAGGGCATCATACACCCTGGAGCTGAAGGTACAAGTAGTCATGAACTGCCCTGTGTGGGTGCTAGGAACCTAACTTGAGTTCTCTACATTTAAGAGGAGCAGAATGTCTTCTTAAGAAATGAGCCTTCTCTCAAGCCCAGACTATTTTAAAGACATATTCTCAATGGCTTGATGAGAGCAACAGAGCAGCCAGCCATCTGAATAATGTCTCCACGAAGTTTGATGAATTGTAAAAGGTAAATAAAGCATTCAGATACAATAGTTGACTTGCTGAGTACCTAAAAACGTACTTCTCCCTTTTCAGTTAATGCTGTCCACTTTCTAACATTTAATTGCCTTTTAAAATTATGTTAATATCGAAGTACCCACAGATCTCAAAAAGAATATTTAAGTTTGCTATTGTGGTGTTAAATGGGTAAAACCAACAGTTTTGTATTATAGAGGAAGCAGGGAACTGATAGTTAAACTTGATAGTTAAACCAGATGAGCTTTAGCAGGATCACACTAATAACACACACAGGTGAAGTGAACAGAGAAGAAAACTGTTGGCAGTTTGGCTCCCATTTGCTATTTTTTTTTTGTAACTTTAAAAAAATACTTGAACACTGGGAACCATTTTTACAATACCATATTTCTTAACATAGATATTTCTGGACTCTTCATGATGTATTTACTAAATATGCTACAAAGCACTTGAGTAGAAACCATTACCAGTTTTAATAACCCATCAGGGACTGGGATAAAATTCACATCCCATACTTTTAGTTCTTCCTGAACTCATGTAACATAATTTGTTCTATGAGTAATTGAAACTTTCAAATAATATTTCAGTCAGTATGACTTACAAGAAAAATTCCACAATTATATTACAAAGAAATCCTGTCAACCAACCAGACATCACCATGTAAACAGTCTGATGGATCATTAAATGGATAAGAAAAACAATCACCCAGTTGTTTGTTTAAACTCTTTTTTCCCCATGTTTTGTTAGCCTCACACAGTCAACCTCAGAGTGAACGGTCCTCATATGATGGATTACATATACTTTGTTTTTAAATTCTGAAAAATATAATAACACTCATATAGTTTGCATTTTTCAAAGAGTAGCATGTTACTGAATCAGGCATAAATTTCTCAAATCACAAAGAAATCATAAAACTACCAGTATGGAAGTGGAAATAACCAAATATGGCCTACTATTTTACTTATGAATGTGTGGCAACTTCTGGGAGTTGTAGAATTCTGTCTTGGCTGAGCTGTCATTGCTGCTGGCCCACTTCTCCTACTTGGGGATTAGCAATCAGGTCTCACTGTCAGATGAATTTGACCATCACTTTAAACCTTAAAGCAACTTCCCTTTCTCTCTGTCCTAGCTCTGTGCTGTAGCTAATGCTTCTCCCTGGCTTGACCCACATCATATACTCTGAACATCACATTTCTCATGTTAGCCCTTCTCAAGAACATCTATTTCCAAAGCCTCTAAATTGAGCCTGTACTCAATTCCATTGGTTTCTAGATCTCCTAAAACTCCATTCAATATTTGAAATAATCTGTCTGCCTATAATTCCTTGTCCTGCTCCATCCTATCTACATCTTATCCTGGTGTTCAGTTAATGTTAGAAGCCTCCTTCATGTTCCTATTATTTAACAATTCATAAGAGTGCTACCTAAGGTGAAAATCAAAATGTTAAGACATTATTATTGGAGCCACTATTATAAATATTAGAAGATTACTTTGCTCTTAAGTGTGATGCCCGCTATATGTCATGGATTGAAGCTGAATGTGATATTGTTATACAGTTGGATTTCTAAAGTTACAATGGTCCAGATATATGTAATAAAAACAATATATTCCAGTCAGCTACACATTGTAATTTGTTTCTTCTAAATAGATTCTTCACAACAATCATCTAAAAAAATAAAGCCATTAAGAGCATTGCCTCCCTAGGATATTTATAACCAACTTTCCTGTGAAAATGACCTCATGAAAATAAAATTCAAACTTCACAGAAAACATACAAAGTAAAAACATCTTGTAATTCTAGGTCAAAATATCTTCTATTTGCAAAATTTCCAGGTGAAATCTTTAAAATGCCAAGACGCAGTAACAGTAATCTAGAGTCCTTTTCTTTTAATGAAGTGCCCGGAATCAGTGTTGCAATTATGATACCTATACCCCAGGTACCAATCAAAGGACCAGCAAAGGGGGGGGGGAAGGGCAAAGGAAAAGACAACCTCACTAATCTCACCAGTAATATCATATACCATGTCAGCTTTATATAAGGAAACAGGTATGAATAACATTCAAAGGGATGATGTCCAGGCCCTTCCTATACCAGACAGTCTCTAATTAAAAGTTTGTCCACTGAACAGCCAAACGCATCCAGCACAGTATGCAGCTCAGAGTTAGCATGAAGCACACAATTTCAAATCATGAGTCATTTCAATGGCAAGAAAGATAAATGAAGGAAGGAATACTAAGCACTACAAACTCTAAAAATGATTCTGAAGATCTTTTCTTACAAAAGAGTCCAAGACTTTGGGTCTAATACAGGTAAATGCCACAAGAAACTGAAACTCGGACCCAGACAGATACACACATACACATGTCTTTACCTTGCTGCGTTGGGATCCTGTGACCTTAAGGAAGGATGAGGACAAGAAGCAAAATAGCAATAAACAGCTGCTCTGGAGACAATGGATAACCCGCAAAGGAAAACAGTATCATTTGCTGCTTATGGACTGTTCTAAGTTACCTGTCTCCTTATAGGAAGGATGGACTTAAGACTAGAACTCAAGTATGGTAGCAAGGATTGTACAAGAAATTAAATTTAGGGCATTTTGCTCAGCCAGCAATAGTCATGTGTCATTTTCAAATTAGGTTGTTTGTTTGTTTGTTTTTAAATACACTGACTTTAATGCTTCAGAGATGGTCACATTGATTATTTCTGGAAGTGTCATGGAATAGTCTAAGTTTATTCCTTGGTTCTGTGTGCTGTATTTCCACCATGAATTAAGGACTCATTGCTGGCTACTCATATTTTTTCTAGACTTCTAGCTCAAAGTCCATATATCTATAACTAATAGGAAGAATGAACTCTCTGCTTTCTTCTACTTTATTTTTCTTTCTTAAAAAAAAATATAGCAAATCAGAAAATACTAGTTAACAACAGCTAGCTGGTCTCGCAAAGAAGCAAAAGTACACTATAAGCAAAGTGGGGAATGAAATGAACCTTTTTTGATGCTAATTAATATTAAGCAGTAACTCAAATCATAGGCAATGTTTAAAGGTTGAGAATGCTTGAGAAAATAATTATGAAATGGAATCTATCCTAGAAAAGATGTGCTTCTACTTCATGCAAGCAAACTGCACCATGGCAACCACTTACATATGTGTACTGAATGAGTGACCTGATTGGGCAGAAGTTGGGGGGCCAATTGATTCAGAAAAGAAAATATCCATAACCAATGGAATCATTAAAAACTTGATGTCATGTTGCTCTTTGATAAGTATTTTCCTCATTTGTCTATTGGCAATTACAGACCACAGCATCTCTGAGATGTGAGTAATATGAAGTGGTCTTGTTTCTGTGGGCTTCCAGGTGCACTCATTCTGGACATATGGGCTTTACTGTAGTATTCAACTGCTCTGTGCTCCTTGCTCTTATCTTAGCAAACACTAGGACTCAGGTCTGTCCATCCAGCTCTCACATGCAGTTCCTGGACACAATAAGCTGCAATAAGCCATGAAGCAAGAAACATAAAAGTCCGTTATAAGCTATGAAACAATGTCTCCAAATGGAGAAGAGGTGATTCTAGAAAAATCCATCTTACTTCAAAGCTCTTCACTTCTTCTTCACCGTCATCGTCTTCCTCATCATGACAACTCTAATTTGAGAGAGAAGAAAATAGAGAAGATTATGAAGTGGCAGAAAATGTAAAATGTTTGTTTAACCCGAACTTCAAGTGATTTGTATTAACGTTTCATCATCACTATTGTCACCCCGGACACATAAAACTTACATGACACCATCAATGAATTAGTGAGCTAAAATAAAACTATATTTTATTTATAAGATTTGCCTTTTGTAAAATTCAAAGAACAAATGACCAATTTCACCCCCAACAGAGGTGACTATGTGATTCATATGAAGGTCCTCACACTTAACAAACTACTTGTCTGTGCACTTAACTCATTCAAACCCAAGAGCAAACCTTCAATACAGGGAACCATCCTTACTTTTGTAGCCTGCCATTACATGCATAATTGACACAGATGCACACTGTTGCTGTTATTTAAAATTAACACAAAGCAGTATACATTGATTACAGTAATGTATTATATTAGCAAGATTCTTCTAATCCCTTTAAGTTCATTTATATCACATTTCACCTAATGAGGAAGTACATTTTTAAGAAGATTATTATTTATACATCAAATGTACACAATTTAACTATTCCTATTCTACCAAGCCACCAGTATATTCTTAACTAATTATCATGATTCAGACTGCTGTAGGTTGAGGAGGCAGAAGGGAATGTTGGCAAGGAACAGGACTCCCAGCCCAATGTGGATTAGAACATAGATTTACTTCTCTATAAACTTACACTAAAGCTCTCTACTTTTCTTGTTTTCTAACTATCTCTTAGTGTCTCTCTGCTCTTTAAGACAAGGACATAAGCTTGCATCTGCTGCCTTCTTCTCTGGAGTGAGATCACTAACACCCACAGCTTTGTTGCTATCTAATTCTGATGAATTGGAAGAGTGTACTTAGAAGGCAACCTGAGATACTAGACTCAAGATATGCTTGTCCAGTCATCTGTTTAACACCTTACACTATTTACTGTTATTGCTGCTATAATCAAATATCTGACAGAAGCTGTTTATGGGGGTGTATTTGAGTCAAGGACGTGAAGGATAAGGTGATGGGACTGATTCTGCCCACGGCAGTACAAGTATGAAGCTGCTAGCTACCTCATAGCAAAAGACAGACAGCAAGAAAGACAGCAGTAAGACAGACAGCAGGAAGCAGGCCAGCTGATCATCTTCCAAGGAAAGCTCCCCAGTGACCTACCTCTACTATCCATGCCCTCTATTCACAAGATTTCAAAGCCCTATCAAAAAAGCAATACTTTCTAAGGACTAAGAGTTGAATCATATGTCTGTAGATTACCTTTCTTATCAGACTGTAATACATCTCCATCTGAAACTCTCATAGTCATTTTTAACGTGTCTAGAATTTGATCTGTTATCTCTCATCACTTAACACATGTGATTATTCTGGGGCTCTCCTGTCAAAATGGTGCCCAAGGTCAGAAGAAATGAGACTCCTGTTTTGTAAGTATCTATTCTTACTGAGACAAATGTAATAACGGCAAATACTGCTACTCTATAACAGCCCTTCTATAGCTAAAGACTCCCAAGAAACCTCACCGTAGCCTAAGTAGGCTGTCCACAATACCCTCAATAGTTCCTCTACCATTTAATTACCAGGTTTTACATTTTTATTTAGATGTATGAGTGCTCATTTAATGTGTGTATAACATATGTATGCAGATATCCCTGGAGGCCAGAAGAGTTGTTGGATAACCTGGAACTTGAGTTACAGACAGTTGTGAACCACCTGAGGTAGGTGCTGAGCACTGAATTCCAGACTTCAGCAAAAACGGCAAGTGCTCTTAACTATGGAACCATCTCTCTAACACCGAATTAGCAATTTTAATATAACTGTTTCAACTTTTAAAGACTTTACCTTTCATTTAAATGTGTGTATAGGAATATATGCATATGTGCATGCAGATGCCAGAGAGGGCAGAAGTGAGTGTTAGACCCTCTAAAGCTAGAGTTGCAGGTGGTTGTGAGCTGCCTGATAGATATGGGGACTGAGGACTGAACTCAGGATTCCTGGAAGTACAGCAAGTGAGCTTAACTGTTGAGCCATCTCCCTAGCCCCTTATTTCACTCCTGTTGCCCCCATCAGGTGTTAATCTCTACAAGTAAAACTGCAAAAGTTTTTTTTCCTCTTTCATCATGTTATTTCCAGGACCTTGATGTCTAATGAATGTGAGCTACATGAAAGAATACATGGGAAACTAGTTAATTCCCCATTCATAAAGTGCTAAACATAAAACAATCTTGGACTATCCAGGAAGTCAGAGGAGAAATTCCTGAAGTCAGTGCAATGTTGGGATCTACACACTTTATGTTTCTAAGATTTATATCTTTCATGTAGACTCTTACCATCTGACAAATAAAAATAGTTTAGTATTATTAAATATTAAAATAAAGAAAGATTTATATTTACCTTTGCCATAATATCTGCATATGCCATATATAGAAAATCTTCCTCCAGTTTGCTGTGAAACCAAGAAGGGGGAGTGTGATCAAATCTTAAGTATGTGAAGAAGTATCATATATAGAGAAATCATTCCTATATAAACTAACAGCTGGTTTCAACACATACTCTTTTCTTTTACAATTAAATGAACACAAAATTTGTGCAACAGTAAGCATTCAAAAGCAAACAATTTACAGACCAAAGACCACCAAGAGCTTTGGCAAATTCCTATCATCCTGAACTTGTAGCAGAGTCCGTCAAGTATGGTAACAAAGCTGGTCTATTATACACATGCAAATCCACATAAATGAAGTAACTAATTTTCTTCAAACTACAAAATATGAAGAAAAAACCAAAATCAAATGTAAGTGGCACTGAGCTTTTGACAGGAGAATTACATTTGACATCTAATGAAAGACTCAGCAAGTTAAAATGCCATAGTCAAAAATAATAAGATGAATAGCACAATGACTTGAAATTCAGAACAAGACAAAATATGTTCACTATGCTTTTGCTAAAGATGTATGGAAACTATTGCTACATGAACAACTAAGTTTCTATCAAGAATGACTAACAAATACAAACTTGTCATAGCAGGTCCCAACTTCACTTCTGAGAAATACCTCATTACCTGACCAGGCCAGATAGACAGTTGTTCTATGCTTATAGGATGAGATGGCTTTGTTAGTGGGGAATAGTAAAAGAGAAAACATGAGTGAAAGGATGGACCACATTCAGTGTTAAGAAAGAGAAATACAGATTGTTGTGGCATGCAAAAAGACCACATTGTGCTTTTTGGATCTGTGAGAAGACTCATGTGATGTGTATTGATAATTTAATTATCTCCCAGGGTCTGGAGAGAGAGGTTAAGACCTGGGACCAAGGGTAAAAATATCAGCCAAAGTTTCTGTAACCTCTACCATCTCCATCCCACAGAGCCAACACCCTTCAGTGACCCCAGTAGAGAGAAGGAGACAAGGCATCTTCATTGAAGCTTCTGAGGTGGAATTTGTCATGCAACTCTAAGCTTTAGTGCATTGTAGGGCCAGGAGTGAAGGCAAGAAAAGTGGGCAGATCTGAGAGATGCTACCAAAGACCTCACCCAGTACCTAATGGCTTCCTAAGCCTCATTTAAGTGGATGATACACTTTAAAGGGGTGCTGAGGGTCACCATCATTAGTTTTCATGGATATTGATTTCTACGAGTTATTTTTGTTTTATTTATAATGACAATATTTGATAAAATTAAACCTTTTGTAAGATTCAGACTCAACAAAATCAGCCCAATAAAGAGTTAAGAAAACCTAGAATTCCTTGATACTTTTTTTGTGGGAGGATATGTGTATATTTGAGAACACATATGCATGTATGGGTGTGTGTGTGGAGTTCAGAAATAAACCTCAGGTGTTATCATTTCTTAGAAGCCATCCACTTTAGCTTTTGAGACAGGGTCTCTCATTGAATCTGCAGCTCGCTGAGTAGACCAGGTTTGCTGGACAGAGAACCCCAGGAATCAGACTTTTTCTCCTTTCATACACACACCACTATGTCTGGCTTTTTATGTGAGTTATGGGATAGATAGAACTCAGGTCCTTATGATTACAAGGCAACACTTTACTGACTGAGTCATCTTCCTAGATCCTCACTGGTAGAGTTTAAAGACCACCCTCATCACCAAATGAACAGATACTGATCTATGGGTTTATGTCAGACAAATCCAAAAGCAGGATGTAACTGAGCCATAAATAGTTGACAGACAAGACTTAAATGGGTATTTCTCAGTGTCTCCTAGGTCTGCTATTAACCCTCCCCACCATACCATTTCTCTGTTAAAGCCGTGCGGCTGAATAGAAGAATAAGCTGATGGAGAGGATCAACTCTTTTCATGGCTTCATCTTCTTCTGGAGGTTCAGTGCCTGGTTTCTGAAAGAAAACAAAAGAACAGACAACTATAAAATTTATAACATTTCTCGTTTAATACAAATATTTCAGAGCAGCATTGTGGCTTATGTCTACAATCCCAGCTCTTAAGAGACAGAAGCAGGGAGGTGAGGGGCATTGTAAACTCAAAGCCAGCATGTGCTACATGTTTCAGTAACTAAAAACCAAAACAAAGAAAATGTAAGTGTTCAACCAAATCCATGAGCAATAGGAAGGATGTGTGTTAGTTGTGTATATGCATGCATATGTGTGCTTTGCATAATACATGATTTGTGTGGGGAGAGATAGATATGTGAGTACAAGTATGCATGTATGGGTGTGTGGAGGTCAGAGGTCAACCTCAGCTGTCATCATTTTTTAGAAGCCATCCACTTTGGTTTTTGAGATAGGGCCTATCATTGAGCCTGCAGCTCACTGATTAGGATAGGTCTGCTAGTCAGTGAACCCCAGGAATCAGCATATTATATGTATGTGTGTGAATACACATATGCACATGTATGTGCTTTGTGTTTGTGACTATATAATATATGGTACAATACAGACATGAATCTAACATGCATACTGATTGCACTACTTGTGTAAAACAGAAGCATTTAACAATTTGATCAAAAAACAGTTGAACAAAGATAACCCACAAAATTTAAAAAGAAGACACTACTATTCCCAGCAGGTCTTAAAACTAGCAGAAAGGATATCTGGTACAGAGGAGAGTTCACCTTCAGAAAGGGCAAAACAAAATTTTATAATAAAATGTTGTCACATCATTTATGGCAATTAAGTCTACCAACAATATTTATCACATAAAATACTTTCTTGGCTTAAAGAAAGAAATGATAAATGAAAAACACAAAATGGATTAATGACTGAGTGTGTACACATTTTTTCATTTTTATTTACTTTTAAAACAAAAAAATGATATTGGATAAAACTTTATCATTGATAAAGAATAAAACTTCATCGTTGAGAAAAATTATTAAATAGTTTTGTTGCCTGCAGAATTGATTGATTCTGGTTTTACTGAATAACTTAATAGATTTTATGTCTCTATAGATATTCTTTCCCATTCAACCTGATTTTCTTTCTATATTAAAGTGGGGTTAAGAATCTTGATATGATTAGTAATCAAAATGGTACGAGATATCTAAATATTCTAATATTCTATGGTTATTTTGATTGTAAAGCCAAGTAAAATTCATTAAAAAACAGTCATAGGATTAGGGCTGGGGCTCAGTTGGTAGAGTGCTTTCCTAGCACACAAGAGACCCTGGGATGGATCCCCCAACACAGCATAAATCAGGTCTTGTAGCCTAAACATAGAATCTCAAAACTCATGAGAGTGGAAACAGAACTCCTGATTAGGCGTTCATTGCTATCTTTGGCTATGTAGAGAGTAGAGAGTTGAAAGCCAATTTGCATAACATTGCCTGTCTAAAAGAGATGGGAAGGGCAATCATAGTTAGGTTTTTAGATGTTGTATTACATTTAATTATAGTTCCTGACAATCTGTAAATTAAAAGGTAATTTCAATGTAAGAGATCTCTGACTTGGAAATCTTAACATCTCTAGCAACTCCACAGACTCCTGAGGGACCTGTGCTTAAAAATTCAGTTGGAAAGATGGTTTAAAACAGTAGCTTAGCAGCCGGGCGTGGTGACACATGCCTTTAGTCCCAGAACTCGAGGCAGAGGCAGGTGAATCTCTGTGTCTACTCCATTTATAAGAATTGCCTCATTACCTGACCAGGCCAGAAATACAGCTGCTCTATGCTTATAGGATGAGGTGGTTTTGTTAGTGGGGGATAATAAGAGACAGAAAAGGTGAGTGAAAGGATGGACCACATTTGATGTTAGGAAGGAGAGATTCAGATTGTTATAGCATGCAAAGAGACCACATTGTGTTTGAGGATCTACCTGTACCCGCATGGGCGTGCATCTTCTGACCTAGGATGTGTGAGGAGACCTGTGTGGATGTGCAGCCTCTGATCTAGGACCTGTGATAGGATCTGTGTGGATCCTTTTGAAATTCAGCAACAGTTTGTTTGTATCCATCTTACTTTGTATGGACAGTTTCTTTTAGATTTTTATCTTGGCTTCATGTGGAAAGGGCTTTGAACAAGAGTTTAAAAGACTAACTGACACACATTTAGTTAACAAAATAACTCATGTTTTTCATTTTATATTCTGAATTATTTGATATTGATAGCTATATATTTTAGAAAATAAAAGAGGGAAAAATTTTATCATAAACAGTAAATATGGCAATAGCGGAAATTAAAAAGTTTCCTAAGGCCAGTGTGCAATGTAATGATTTTCTTTCAATCCTCTTTCATTTTGTAATCCCATTAAAAATATTTACCGCTAAATCTTCAATCAATTTATCCTCAAAGTAATGCTCCTCTGTTTCAATCCAAGACTTTTCATATCCCTGAAGAAAGAGATTGACGGCCCGATGCCTAAAACATAAACATAATGTTAAAGAAAGAGATTTTAAAGATTTGAACAAGAATACAATTGTATTTTATTATCAAATTATCCATGTACTAAAGTATAAAATAACAAGAAATGTCCTATTACAGATTCTTCTCTTCGCAGACAATTCCTTTTGCCAAATAAAGGCAAGTTCCTCAGCTCACATATTGACTGTGGGTTTAGTTTATAACATGTTAAACTTTCAAATTTCACAATTCTCATACATGCAACAAGAATAATTGTATCTACATCTCAATCTTATAAGACTTAAAGTGAGATGAATGGCAGGAAAAGTACATTAGGTCGATGTAAGTTAAATAGTGGTATTTTCTGCTGGTATTCTTGATAGGTAATATAAGCCAACAGAAGAATTAGCCCGTATTCAAATTAACTCAAACGTAGGCAATGTCCACTCTAGAGTGGGATTATTAAGTGAACTTTCTACAACTGTATGAATGAAGATGAAATCTTGGATTATTGCTTTTAAAAAGTTTTCCCCATAATGTTGAAGAGGTGGCTCTGTGGTGTGCACTTGCTGCTTTTCAAGGGGACACAAGCTCTGTTCCCAGCACCAATGACAGGTGGCTCATGACCACCTATAACTCCACACCCAGGAGGTCTACTGCCCTCTTCTGGCCTCTGTGATTACTGAATGCATATGCAACCCCCCCCCACGCACACACAATTAAAAATAAATTTCAAAAAATGTTTGCCTATGAAATCCTAAAAAATCAGGAAGACTAGAAGAGTCAGTGAAACTCATCTAATGCTAATGAGAGAAATAGGTAGGATTTAAGTGAGAAAGAACAGAAGAATAGTAAGTGGACATCAAGTAACAGAATGACATTGTTTGAGGGAAACCTGCATTCAGCAATAACAGAGGTGCATTAGGAAAGCATGAGGCTTTATGGGCAAATGGGTTTAAGAAAAGTCTTTTAAAAAGGAGAGGAACTAACATGTTTGGAAACATTAGAAATCACTGTAAATTCCTCCCCATGAGAATGGCAAGCCAAGAGATTTATTCAACTGCTTGAAGGACATGCACACTGATTTTAGACTTTTAAACAGATGATGTGTTCAGCCCTCAGGGAAATTCAGATTCACTCAGCTCAGCTCAGATGCTCATGAAATGGTTTAAGTGATGTCTTTGTAAGATTAATCCTTTCTTCACTATGTTAAAGATTCAATGAATGGCAAGGCACTGGTTGCTGTCCAGGGTTAGGAAAAAAGAAAGTTAACATTATATTGGACCTTAAAGTGGGAATCAGAGAGGCAAGAAGCCTGAATACTGTGGCACAATGTACCAACCAGAAGTTGTAACCTTGCTGTCTAAACATACAGAAGGAGGGAGCTGATTTATAAGGAGATCAGTGTTGTTCCAAAAAGAAATAGTTGTAGGCGAGCATTGGTGGTGCATGCCTTTAATCCCAGCACTAAAAAGGTAGAGGCAGGTGGATCTCTGTGAGTCTGAGGCTAACCTGATCTACAGAGCAAGTTTCAAGACAGGCTTCAAAGAAAAACTAAGAGAGAGAGAGAGAGAGAGAGAGAGAGAGAGAGAGAGAGAGAGAGAGAGAGAGAATTGAGCTGAGCCCTATTTATAAGACATAGATGTATAGATGTTATGGCTTGAATGAGGAATATCCCCCATAGTCTCAGGCCTTTAGACACGTGCCTCTAGTTGGTAGAGTGGTTTGGGGAGATGTGGCCTTATTGAAGGAACTTGTTATTGGATTTTAAAGACTCACGCCATGTCAAATTTTCTCTCTGCTTTGTGCTTACAATTCAAGATGTAAGATCTCAGCTTGCTACTCCATCTGCCATGTCTATGACTCCTCTTCATAATGGACTCTTACACCTCTAGAACCTTAAGCCCTCATAAACTCATTGGTCTATAAGTTGCCTTTAGTCTTGGTATTTTATCACAATAATAGACAAGTAATCAATACAGTAGGGATATGGTTACTTGCAAAAAGTTAGGAGTAGCAAAAGGCCCAGTGCCTTAGGAGAATACCCAGGAAGCTACAGCAGGTCATCCAACCAGACTTGAATTATATCTCTATTAACAAGTAATTGTTTCAGTCATAAGAGAACAGTGATGGGTCTGTTGGGTTCATTTTGTCATTCCTGTAAGTCAGGAGAGTATCTATTCTTTGTATGAGAACAATTATCCATAACAGCAGGCATGGCTGGCATCTCTGTGACCTGCATACTGATAAGCACTCTGCATATTAGTTCTTCAGTCTGTCTTTGTGCTTTATGGGGCCAGTCCTACCACAGTTCAGAAGGGGAAACCATAGTGAAGTAATCAACTTAAACAATGCTGTGCAATACAGAAACTGAAGTTGAAATCTGAGCCACTTCAAAGAATGCTTCCAGTTACAATATGTGTCCTTCCCTATGTGAGCAGATATTCCTCAAAATAAATCATTTTTAAATGACAGGGCAAAAAACATTCAACAGAGAAAAACAAACTGATGGGTTGTAAGGACCAATAACTCTCTCCTATTCAACCCCTGGATAGATTATCATTGCCACCCACTATTTAGCAAAGAAAATCAATCTCTTTTAAACACTTAAAAAATTCTAACCTTGGCAGATTGTACAAGGGTGCCATCCGGAAGCAGGCAACCACGGCTCTTTTTCTCTGCTTAGAGAGCAGTTTGTGCCACACAGCCTTCTTTGATCTCTGAGGATGCTCCACCTGAGGTAGAATGCCACAAATGAACATACACTTACAGACTCAATATACCCGCAAGATCCTGATAGTCATCAGCTTCATCTTTCAAATTTATTTCAAATTGCATCAGAATTGTTTTGGTTAAGTCTACATCCTCTACATCCTGAAAGTTACTTAAAGCTAAATTTGAGATGGTACTTTGTAAAAGTTGCCTATTTTCAAAATAACCTATAGCTCCCAAGCCTTGTTATCTTTAAGATCAAAGAAACAGAAAAGCATTCTACATCATTTTACATCATATTCAAAATTTAAGTACTTTAAGTTTATTTTAGAAAAAATCTCATGCATATGCATGCATACTTGTTCATAGGTGCACATATACACATATGAGCAGGCAGTCATATGGAGGCCAGTGAACAACATTAGGTGTCATTCCTCAATTGCCATCTTCCTTGTATTTTGTTTGTTTGTTTGTTTGTTTTTGTTTTTTGAGACAAGGTCTCTCACTGGCCTAGAATTTAGAAAGTAGGATAGGTTGGCTGGCCAGCGAGTCCCAGAGATCTTGCTATCTCTGTCTAGTGCTGGAATTAAAAGCACATATTACAAGATTCATCTTTGTATGTGGGTTCTGAGGATCAAACTCAGGCCATTTCATTTTTCTAGTCCCCTTTGTGAGTTGTTTTGCTTTGTTATAGAAATGCACTCACATATCCATTGAAATTACTTTTATTATAAGTATGGTAACCACAAGTACACAATGTTAATGAAAAGCTTACTGTTCTTTAATAAAAGAAGATAACAAGGCTTTGTAAACTCAGTATCAGGAGGAAACAGGATTTATTATTACAAATGTACTAAAATATTTTTGTTAGGTAAGATAAATGAGAATTCAAAGGTTACAAGAAATGATGCAAACAGGCTATTTATTTGAATAGTGATGCTTGAAACTTCAAGAGAAAAAAGGGGGATTAATCATAAGTATTAGAAAGAAGATAAATTTCCAGTATAGTTTTGTCAATTAATTAGTATTCTCCAGGCAACAGAGCACTGTACTTCCCAGACTGAAATATCTCCGGCCAGTATACTCAGTATACTTAGATTTCTGGAAAAAATGAAAATGTTATGTTAGCCCAAAGTAAACCCAAATATATTATGCTTTGCAGTAAATGCTCAGAATATGAAAAGAACAATTCTTGTAAACATTAAGACTGATTGAGCCATTGCAGACATTTTAACAGGGTCTAACTGACAAGCAGTTTTTTCTTTGTCTCTCTGTCCTCCATAAGCTCAATATAGTGATCTAGCAGATGTCTACTTCAATTGTCTTCTTGATGAGAGGAATAAACCCTTATTGAAGATAGTGTAGATTCAAACAGAATCAAGAGCTGAGTTGTCCAATGAGATCCCTTGTATCCCATGGGGTCTGAGACTTTAAGGGAACAGTTTTGATAAGTGCATGACATTCTGCTGAACTTTAAGTATTTGTTTTTTGTGTGTTGAATATATGTGCATGAATGGAGGCTCACATAAACATGATTGTGAGCAGAGGGCAAAGGGCAGTGTAAAGGATTTTTACCCCTCTCCACCTTAACATTTGAGGAAGGATCTCCCATTGAACTTATAGGTCAGGGGACCTCAGACAGGCTGCCCAAACAGTGAGTTCCCAGGACCTTCCTGTCTGTGTCCCATCCCAGTTCTGTGGTTATAGA
Source organism: Cricetiscus sungorus (assembly GCA_030556225.1). Classification (NCBI taxonomy): domain Eukaryota; kingdom Metazoa; phylum Chordata; class Mammalia; order Rodentia; family Cricetidae; genus Cricetiscus; species Cricetiscus sungorus. The sequence goes on along the minus strand of JANBXA010000729.1, from coordinate 8,076,860 downwards.
TATGTGCCACCATATTCATTCAGTGTTTACATGGATGCTGGGGGATCTGAACTCAGGTCCTCATGCTTGAGCAGCATGCAATTTACGTGCTAGACCATCTCCCCAGCCCTCTAATGTTATTTTGTTGACTAGATGTCACATTTAAAAGAAAACATGTTTATGTGTGTATAGTATAAGCTTAATTAAGTGGATCTAAACTTTATAAAAGCAGATTCAAATATGTGTATGGAAACCAGACAATTGCCTGGATACATGTATTTTTTAAAAGATTTTTTTAAAATATAATATAAACATACAATATAATCTTCTGAGAGTGTCTCAAGTAATTACTGATTTGAAAATTCATGAACTAAGGGGACAAAATAGAGAATAAACACAAAAACTTGGGTGTTTAAGCAGGAGTTGACTGGATAATGAGACAAAAATATTTTCCTAACTTGGAGTTTTACTGTCAATGTATTACTCTTCTCTAAATGTAATTTGTTCTTTAGCTCAGAGAGAAATTAATCAAGAAATCTCTCATAAAACCTAAGATAAAGCAAGTAAAAGAGAAAACACTTCAGATATTAAACCAGTAAAAGACTAAACATCCCAGACATATTTTATGTGAAGTGTTAAAATGACATAAAAAAAATTTCCAATCTGGTATAACTCTGTGATACTTTGTTAGAAAGGTTTAGAATAAAGTCTATACTACTACCAATCTATAGAATTTTTGAAAAATCTAAAAAAATATAATAAAATCAAAGGCCTTGGTCTCTTGAAACATACTATCTACAAATGTCTCAATTGAATTACATGCTCATTGTAATGAATATTTTAAACACATATAGGTGTTGGGGAACCACACTTAAAAATAATGAACATTTAAAAAATACTTTGTGTGACAATTATGATGGAATTAACACAAAAAGACCTGACCTGTTCAAGATGAAAAAGTACATTCGCTATATCCAGGACACGTTCCACTGTCCTCTCTGGATCTGAGGTGTCTTCTGTCCTGTTTGGCAAGTCTTTATAGAGAGCCATTTGCCACCTGATTGCAGGATCTTCCAACTGTGGGAAAGAATACACAAGGTGGCAACTGAAGAGATGAGGTATCCAGCATGATCTTTAACTGGGTCTTCTATGATCACTAAGCACACACAGAAGAGTGTTCAAGCACCCACAGAACTACTGGCACATAAGAGAAGTCTGAAGAGCTTCTGGACTGTATGATAACCCCTTTAGTAAGATGCTGCTATATTACCAAAGTTTGTTGAATAGATTTAAAGGAAGGGTATACACAAATAGACAAGTGGGTAAGGAAATGGAAAGGTTCGATTTGCTTGACTGCTGTAAGCATTTTTCTGTGTCTATGTATATCTGCATTTTTCTGATGCACATCTTAAATTTATTATTAAAAAAGCAAGCAAATCCTATTCAGAAATCAGAAAAGTAAAACCTCATATACTCATGAAATTCTCATGTAGTAGAGAGGATACAATTGTGTATCATTTCAATCAGTGTTATGGGGAGGACATGATATGTGATCTCCTGTGTCAGTGATTGAGAATATTTCCCTAGGGTAGTTAAAATGTGATTATGTGGTAAAAAACATAGTGGGCAACCGAGATAGAGGACACCAGCTTTGGTGTTTTGGGAATCTGAAAACTTCCTGAAGGCACAAGAGACCCTTTGGGTTGATTGGGAAAGTCACCAGTCAGCAGCACAGCACCAGGAAAACAGCCTAGAGACCCTGGAACCTACCAGGACTGTTTTTTTGACACCTTCTTATGAAGTATCAGCTAGAGTTCCAAGCATTTTTCCTGAGACAAAATCTCAGAGAACAACAGTGAAAATGATTACATCTCCAGTAAGTCATAAATGACACTTGTCTATGAAACCTAAAATATTCTTACATAATTGAGATCAAGTACTGAAGCAAGGAATAGAATTGAAATTTCAGGATTTAGCTGGAAGACCAGGTAGTCTGCCCACAGACCTTCTCTACTTTCTGTGTTCCATCAGCAGACCCAGTCCCTAGGCTCATCCCCAGTGCTGCATCTGAACACCAGCCTCAGCCCTCCTTTCCTCCTGTCCACACTTTCTGTTGATTCCACAGACCATCTCCTCCTGACCTCCCATTTTCACTGCCCATTCATGGGTCTCAGGCCCCAACACAAATATTACACTCCTTGTTCAACCACAGACCACACCTGCCTCGAAACCAGGTAGGCTGCCTGTTTATCTTCTCTGCTCTTTCTGTTCCCCCAGAAGACCCACCCTCAGGCTCATCCCTATCACTGGAACAGAATATCAGCAGCAGCCTTATCCACTGCCCTGACCCTACCACCACCACACCCTTGTCCATGCCTCCTGTGGATACCACAGACCATCTCCTCCTGACCTCCCTACCTCCACTCCTCGTCAGATCCCAGCTTTGAAGACCATCAGGAATTTCTTCCTATGATCTTAGTAGCTGGGCAGTGCAGTAAAGCAAGCAACACACAGCCAACACACCCCCTGTAAACCCAGGCCTAAAGAAGGTGCTAGAAACAAACTCCAACCTAAGGCAGTTAACTACACCCATGAAAATTCAAGAAATTAGTAATCTCACACAAGCAAAATCGAAAGACATGAAACACACCTCTCTCTCTCTCTCTCTCTCTCTCTCTCTCTCTCTCTCTCTCTCTGTCTGTCTCTCTAACAACAATAACAAAATAACAGGAATCAACAATCATTGGTCATTGATATCTCTCAATATCAATAGTTCCAATTCTCTAATAAAAAGATACAGACTAATAGAGTAGATGAAAAAAATAGGATCTTCTGCTGCATTCAAAAAGTGTCTCAACATCAAGGACAGATATTAGCTCAGGGTAAGAAGTTAGAAAAAGATAGTCTAAGCAAATGGACTTAAGCAGCAAGCTGGTGTAGCCATTTCAACATTTAAGAAAATAAACTTTGAACCAAAACTAATTAAAAGAGATAACGAAAGACATGTCATAGTAATCAAAGGATAGTTCCACTAAGATGACATTTTAATTCTTAACATACATGCCCCAAATGCAAGGACACACACATTTATAAAAGAAGCACTACAATAGCTTAAATTACATATTGATCCTCATACACTGATAGTAGAAGAATTCAATACCCCATTCTTATCAATGGATAGGTCATCCAGACAAAAACTAAACAGATAAATGCTGGAGCTAACAGACATTATAAGCCAAATGGACCTAACAGATAGTTACAGAACATTTCACCCAAACACAAAAGAACATACCCTCTTTTTTATCACCTATTTGAACTTTCTACAAAATTGACCACATACTCAGACATAAAACAAGTCTTAACATTTACCAAAAAAATTGAAGTAACTCTCTTCCTCCTATCAGACCACCATGAAATAAAGCTGGATGTCAACAAAAACAGGAAGCTTACAAACTCATGGAAACTGACAACTCTCTACTCTATGAAAAAAATGGATCAAGACAGAAATGAAGGACTTTCTAGAAATCTATAAAACTGAATACACAACATAGCTAAACTTATGTGACATAAGGAAAGCAGTGTTAAGAGGGAAGTTCATAGCACTAAGTGCCTATATAAAAATAATTGGAGAGATTTCATATGAACAACTTTATAGCACACTTGAAATCTCTAGAACAAAAAGAAGTAATAACACCCAAGAGGAATAGTTGGCAAGAAACAATCAAACTAAGGGCTGATATCAATAAAACAGAAATTTGAAGAAATGATACAAATAAAACAAAAGGTTGATTCTTTGAGAAAATCAATATATCAATGAGGTGATTCCTAATGATATCCTGCTATACTCGCCAGAGAGACTTCCCTTGGCAGCAGATGGGAGTGGATGCAGAGACTTACACCAGGCATTATGCAGAGTCTAAATTGGAGGTCTCCCCCAGATTCCTCCCCACAAAGGTAGGGGTATCCCATGGAAGTCAGGGTCTGAAGACTGCAGGTATGCATGGGGTCCACAGGGGTCTGCACAAGGTTCTCTGGATATATGTTGTGACTGTTAGCTTGTGCTTTTGTGGGACTCCTAATTGTGGGAGTAGGTGTGTCTTTGACTCTTTGCCTGCTATTGGGACTCTTTTCCTCCTATTGGGTTGCCTTGCCCAGCCCCAGTGTGAGGGCTTTTTACCTTGTGTTATCATATTTTGTTTTGTCATGTTTAGTTGTTGTCTCTTGGAGGCCTGCTCTTTTCTAAAGATGGAGTGGGGAGTGAATGCAGAGGAGTGGGGAGGTGGGGTGGAAGCTGAGAAGAGTGGAGGGAGGGAAAACTGTGAGCAGGATTATTATATGAGAGAATATAAATTTAAAAAAGAAAGAAAGAAAAAGTAAAACGAACAAAACAGGATGCAATTAGGGTTTAAGGTCAAAGTGGGTACAAACAAAGGGTAAACATGATCTTCACCTGTCTCTTTCCCACTCACACACTGTTGACAGATTTGTGTGTGTTTATGAATAACAAAATAGGCCCACAATTAACTCTAAACTTAGGGATTTTATAGCATACTGAATTCTTACTGGAATGAAGATTTTAAATAATATAAACCAAGAGTGAATACAATTTTATATTCACCAGAAACAAATCTCAACATTTTATTTGGTAATACTGTCATATTTCATAATGGAAATTCAAAATAAAGTTTTTATGATTCATTTTTTAATATTTTACAACTGTGTGTTTATGCATCTCTATGTAGATTATGTGCACATTAGATTGCCTGGTATGAGTGTTGGAACCAAACTCCTCTCAAAGAACAGTTCGGTGTCAATGGCTAAGCCAGCTCTCCAGCTTCAAAGATTTTTTTAAAAAATATTTTTTGGTGTTTGAGGCCCAAGAATGGGAGTGAATCAACTTCTTCCAGAATGCATTGTGGTTACATGTGAATCAGCTGTCACAGCAATGTGTCACAAATGATAAAAATGTACGAACAAGTTCGTAAGAGTCTGAAAATGTGCAGCATTGAGGATATCCATTATTTTGTGAACCAGCGTAAAACTGGACAGACCCTACCAGCACCCATCTCGTATGAGAATTTCTACTCTCCTCAGCAGAACGCAGTCCCACCAGGAAAGACTTCAGCTCCTAATCTAGCAAGAAAAGAAAACTTCTCCCAGTTACTGCTTTTATGACGTGAGAAGAGGCCCTGAGAGCAGCACAATCTAACCAAATCGTGTCAATTATGAAGACTTCGATGGGAACCCTTGCTGAAAATGTTTTGCTATTTTAAATTTATAGTAGACATTTGACTCAACCTAGCCAAGTAGAGGTCTGCATAGTTCTTTTTTTTTTCCCTCGGAAAGTTTACATAGTGCCCCGGGAAGAAGAATTATTATTCCCTGGTTAGTTACTAAGGTTATGGGTGGTGTTTCCTGCCTGGGAAAGCAAGGCCACTCTAGATTCTGAGTGTTGGATTAGGCAGAAGGGCTAATGAAGATGGTGTCAGCTGCTGAAGCTGCTCCTTGGGCTGTGGGAAGTAGAACCATGGAAACAGTGACACCCTCTCTCAGTGGTGCAATATTTAAAATCACCTTTGCTTTTGCCTGGAAGACTTAGACATGTGTGATGGGACTTGCTCATTTTACAGATGGAGAGACAAGACCCAGTAGGGTGAGGTCAGTTTCCTTACAATTCTGACAGCCAAAGAAAGGAGACAGAACCAGACCTAGCATATGTGTATGTTCTACGGTACTATTCTTCCAGCCCTCTGTATGCCTGCCATGCTCAAGTTATAGAAGGGCTGGCAAGCTGGGTCAGGGAGTAAAGGTGCTTTTGCAAGCCTGAGGACATGGGCTCCATCACTGGAATCACGAAGGTGGAAGGAGACAACCCAGTCCACAGTTGGCCTCTGACCTGCACACATGTGCTGTAGCACACACAGAGCTATGGTTGACATGCATGCTCTCTAGCCTGCATACACGCTGTAGCACTCACATAGCTGTGGTTGACATGTGTGCACACACATTCCTTGCCGTGCTCTGGAACATTTAAAGAGGCATTCTTTATTTGGCTCCCCCTTTTTCACCCATGCACGGCAGGAGATCACTCATCGTTTATGTGGTGTTCACACCCGAGAAAGTGGCACACTTCAGTTATGACAAAGTACGTTAGCGCTGGTTCTTACAGGGCATGTTGTAAATGTCTGTGTCACTGCAAAGAACAGACATGTTCCCCTCCTTTGTACTGTAGCTTTTCTGGGACTTTGGACAAACTGATTAAAATAGGATTGAAAGCTGGGCTTGGTGGTGCCTTCCTGTGATCACTGCATGCTGGGAGCTGAGGCAGGAGGATTGTGAGTGTGAGAATGGCCTGGGTACATAGTGAGAACCCATCTCAACCCCTCCCCCACCAAAGGATCGATTATTTCCCCTCTTTCAGTATAAGATGCTCCCAGCCTCAGCAACTTCTTGTCATGACAGGAAATTTGCACCAGCTGGACATCCTTTTGAGAAACTCTGGTTTGCAAAGGTCCACTGACTTCCCCAAATGGGAAAGCCTCCAGAAATTGTCATTGCATATAGCAATTCTTTTTTTAAGTATATTATTTATTGTTGGCAAGTCCTCAATGATTTTTGTTTTCTACCAATCAGCATAATTGATGTAAACATGTTTCATGAGTGTAAAATAATATTTTAATTTTATTGTTTTTCCCCCTGCTTGACATGAAGTAAAATAAAAGTTCCTGATGATTTGGGAATTATAAAAAATTAAAAAAAAATTTGTCTTCATGTTTTCAAGACAGACTATAAAATCATAAGACCTGACAGATACAAACATCTTAATGGAAGTAAAAGCTGTCATTTCACGAAATAAAAGAGTCATGCCATTAAAAGTAGGCAAAATGATTTCCATCTCTTTCTCCTCCACTTCAGAATGTCAACTGAAAACAAAACTGCATTGTATGGAAAAGAAATGAACAGACATCTCCCAGACTCCTAAGAGGGCATAGCTCCAAATGGCAGAAATAATTTTGAAGTGGAGATAAACTCAGAGCCAGAACTTCATATAAGAATGACTTCTCAAAACTGTCCTTTGCTCAAAATGAAATGCTTTCTCCTGTTTTCCTAACAAAAGACCATGTTCTTCCATCTTATCTATATTTAAAAAAAATAGATGTTTTTGATAAGGTGAACTCTTTATGTTCCCTCTCACATGGCTTCTCTAAAATTGTGCCTTTATTGTATTCCCATGGAGTATAAACATGAGGCTGGAGTGAGGCTGCTTCACAGTTGGGCACATGTGTCCATCTAGAATTTAAGAGGGGAGGCTTCCAGAGTAGAAAGAGGTGAGGGTGAGGGACAGACCCTACCCATGCAGTCATCACATTAGATGAGTCAACAGCACCTTTTCCCCGGGGTCTAAGCTTTTATACAGCCAGGAATGGATGCAGCAGTGAGGCCAAAGGCATTTAGCATTAGGACAGTGTTAAAACAGCTGTGGGTCTGGCACCATTAAACCAGGGTTTGGCAGGAACTATCTAAGAGGATGCTGTAAGCTCCTAGAGAGAATTTGGGATCTCAAAGACAAAGGGACACATAACCAGTTTCTGCCATGAGCATAGACTCTTGAGGGCACTCCACAAGGTTTGTCTAAGTGGAGAGACCCCCAGGAACCCTTTCAGGAGTTCATGATGCCATCTGACACTTGTCTGTAAAAACATTCATGTCTCTCTCTGAATGGCAGCTTACAGTATAAACTCTGGGCCTGAGTTCACATGGAGGTTTTATGACAATTTATAAAAAAATATTTACATTTTTCTTTTCTCTCTGAAAAAGAGACTCCACTAGGAATTAATCCCCTTCTCTACAGGATTCATTACTAAGACATGGTTTTGTTAGTAACAAAGTTAACACAAAACTTGCCTTAAATATAACTATGTGCACTGGGTATATAGAAGAAGTGTGTTTTACTTGTACCATATCCTCCCACACGCTAAAGTATAAAGAAATGCAGGTCTATGGGAAGTAATATTTTAATATAATGAAAGACTAATTAGTGTCTTTATATTTTTATCATTTTTATAAATTATACAGAACGATCAGAAGAGTGACAAACTAGAGTAGAAACCTAAAGTTGGGGTCACATAATAGTTAGATCTCTTGTGTTTGTCGGTTTTTGCTTTTGGAGACAGGGCCTGGCTGTGTAACCAAGGCTAGCCACAAAATTACAATCTTCCCATCTCTGCTTCTTCAGGGTTGGGATTACAGGCATGTACTACCCACCATGCCCAGCAACAATAAAACTTTTTATATGATATATCTCATAAATAATTGATTGACCTACACAGTGGTATTAAAAAATCTTCAAGTAAGTGCAAACACTAGACTACAAAACGCAGTTTTAATAATTCCATCAGTACCATTGCAAAACATAGTCTCTAGTCACATTTGCCTGCCATTGGATTTTCATCTCCTTAGGTTAGCTCATTTGTTCTTCCTGCAGCAATTCTCAATATCTCCTATATATGAGTAATTCCTAAATAAACAATTTAGCCTGAACACTAAAGAAAAACTTTCAACTTGCTATGGATATCAGTTTCCAGGTCCCTCAAACCATGAAAACAGTTGTAAAAAATGCATTTATAGTATTTATTCAATCTGTGACATACTGCTTTTTTTTTTAATTTCATAACTTACGGTTCTCTACTTTTAAGGACCATTTATTACCATTTAGGTTACCCATCCAAAATCCTTGCAAGTACAATAATGGCCAAAATAATCTCATTTGTTATTTTTAAAACTATTAGTAATAATATCCTAAAAATATTAAACATGATTTTGATTAAAAGCTAGCTTACCTTGCCTTGTAAGTGTATATTACAGCGGATTATATCTCGTACTTCCTCCTCAGTGTCTTTCTGTCAAGAAATACATGTTACCTAAAAGAAATCTCATAATAAATGCACCAAATGCCACAGTCAACAAGAACAAATCAAATACCTAAATACTGTTAAATAGTGTATGTCTGACAGCTATGTTTACATTTTTCTTTTCCCTCTGAAAAGGAGAGAGTGCATGTATGTGAGTACATGTGTGCATGCATATGTGTGTGTGTGTGTGTGTGTGTGTGTGTGTGTGTGTGTGTGTGTGTTTGTGCCCATGGAGACCAGAAGATGTCAGATATCATGGAGAAGGAGCTACAAGTGATTGTGAGTTTCCAAAGTAGGTTCTGGAAGCTGAACCTAGTTCTCTCCAAGAGTAGTACATGATCTTAACTGTTGAGCCACCTCTCTACCCCTCAGAAAACTTCTCTATACCACAACAGCTTCAAACAAGGCCACAATCTACTTTACTCAATAGGGATGTCAAGGGTCAGTAGAAGGAGTAAAAAGAAAGAAAACAGAAACATGTTCCCTTCTGCTCATGTGGAAATAAATCCATGGTTTGCTCTCAAATCTCCACAAGGAGACTTTTGCCTGTCACAACATACTGCATAGCAGAACTCTAAAAAGAAATGTGTGTAAAAACCAAGTATGAGATAACTCTGCCCCAGCCTCCCTCCATTCACTCCTTCCAGGACACAAAACAAGAGCCACATGGGTGTTTCACTGTCAGTCTCTGGAAAAGAGGACAGAGAGAATGATTCCAATTTGCATATACAAACAAGCAATCCCAAGGTATATTTCTGGAAATTTACATAGTCATATTCAATTATGCAAAATAAAATCAGGGAAATAACTCTAGCAAAGAAAAAAATCACATGCAATGTTGAAAAATCATCTTTCAAAAACCTGACCATAGCTCTCATGTCACATTTTACAAAGTAGTTCATTTGCAATCCATTTTCCCACCTGGTGCCGAAGATTCATATATTTTGTTTGCTTCCAGAATACGCCTTGGAGGTGCTTTCCATAACAGGATAAAAATGTTCTAAATATAATAGGCAGTCACTGATTTAAGTCTTAGAGTCGGCAGAGAGACTACTTACTAAAAATGTGACAATAAATGAAATATTGACAGAGTTGTTCAAAGAATGCAATACCACAGGACTGATGGTCACCATCACTGAGTAACTAGGAGACTCACCAAGCTAAACCGATTTTTGGCTAGAGCAATGAGCTCTTGGTCCCCAGGAGCACAAATGTTCAGCCCAATGGGAAGTAGTCGCTTCAGAGCTGCCACGATCAGAGATGTCTGCATAGAATACCGGTCCCCCTTGCGCTTCATTTTCTTCCTCTCTTGATCAGAAACGGCTGCCTGTGGAACAAAGAACAGTGCTGGGATGCTGACCCACAGATTTAAAAACTTTTTTTTATTAATTTATTTTTTCACATTCCAATCTCAGTTTCCACTCTCTACTCTACCCCCACTCCCCACCCCACCTCCCATCTGCTCCTCAGAGAGGGTAAGGCCTCCCCTAGGAAGTCTACTAAGTCTGTCTCATCATCTCATTGAAGCAGGACCAAGATACCTCTCCACCCCCAACACCCTTGTGTCTAGGCTGAGCAAAGGTATCTCTCCATATGGAATAGGCTCCACTAAGTCAGTTTGTGCATTAGTGCATTGATCTCAGATCCACTGCCAGTGGCCTCACATATTGTCCCACTCACACCATTGTCACCTATATTAAGGGAGTCTAGTTCAGTCTTATGCAGGTTCCCCATTTGTCAACCTGAGTCAATATCTAGCTTGGGTCAGCTGATTCTGTTACCCACATTTCTTTCATTCAGATTTACCGATCTTCTTTGACATAATCATGGTCCCCCCTTCCTTATTTTCTCTTGGTCCCTTTTTATAGAAATCCTAACCATTTTGAAAAGGTCATCTTTTCTTCTCAGCAATGGTTTTTTGGGGTTTTTTTGTTGTTGTTGTTTGTTTTCTTGTTTTTTGTTTTGTTATTTTGTTTTTTGGTTTTTTTTTTTTTTTTGCTTTTATTCTTCTTACAATTTCAGTTTTACCAATAATGAATGGCATTTTATTCCCATGCAACTGTTACATAGTAAGATGCCTCATAATATTAGGGAGAAATTTCATATATAATATGCTTTATAAACAATTCTTAAAGAAATTTAAGTACAGAAATCTCATTTTGTTTGGATTAATCATTTGCAATATACATGAATAAAAAAGATAAGGGTACATACTATCTGCATTATTCATAAATTACCTATGTGGCTTATACATAAAACTATTGTAAAATACATTTTCCCCTTTTATTGTAGATTCTTTATATTTCCATCAAGTGGTATACCAGTCTCAGTGATTCAGAAATATTCAGGAGTATTGGCGTGATCATCTTAAAACTGAACTTGCCCAAGTACATCAGCATAGATCCCTCTGAACTGAAGATACAAATATTTATGGGCCACCATGTAGATAATGGGAATTGAAACTGGGTCCTTTACAAGAGCAGCTAATGTGCTTAACTGCTAAGTCATCTCTCTAGTTCCAGCAACTGATTTATTACGAAGGACTGGTATACAAAGTCATCATATTACAGTATATTATTCAATATATAGTTTTTTCCTATCAAATATATAATTTTCTGAACATTAGAAGCATTAATAATTATATCCCAAAGAGATATATTTATTTGTGAAATTCATTTTATATATATACCAACTTGTAAGAAATTATTCTTAGTAAGTTTAGTTTCTAGGAATCTGTAAGAAGTTTATGTCATTTGTCATTTTTATGTCTTAGCATTTTACTACAGATGATTCAAACTAATCCTAGAAACTATCCAAATAGCACATATGTTTTTATATTAGTAAGCAATATTATTGAACCAACCCAGTTACCAATATGAACTATCAAACAAACCTCAAAAACTCATCAACTCATAAAGGAACATTGGAACTAATGGGAAGACTTGATACCTTGGACATCTTGGACTTTGTATCAGTGATGAGGAATGACATATTGTTGATTTCATTCTGCACCACAAAGTTCTGTTCTTCTCTTTTGAAATTCTAAGTTTCAAAGGAAAGTTCTGTTAAAATTACTCAAGAAAAACTATATAATCAGAGTTATGCACAAGTTCAGAGTTTCTTCAAGGACAGACACTGATTTGAGACTGCTAGGTTATGGACAATGGTTTTAAGAACTATATATGAGTATCATTGATTTTCCAATGGTGTGATGGAACTTAGGGCTTTGTCCATATCAGGTAAGAGTTCTATCATGGAGTACATCCCTCTGACTTCTTATAAGAAGATTAGTTCTCACTAAATTGCCTAGATTGGTCTTGAACTCATTCTGTAGTTCAAGCTACTCATGAAATTGTAAGCCTCCTTCCTTTGCCTCTCAGAAGTTGAGATGAGAAAACTATACTATCAGACGCATATTAGATAGGTATGTTTTAAAGACAGGACACTAAATTTGGGAAGTTTAACTCATAAAAATCACACATTACCAAATAACAGTATGAACACTCCATCCTAAGTTTAGCTGAGGAGTGGTATATGCTGCTTCCTGAATAAACACAGTCTTTCAAGGGCACACAACTCTGATAAATCTTTCTATTCTGATAGTTATTCCATCTAATTCTAAAAATAGCACAACATTATTTATGTAGTTTTAATTTAGAAACAGAATGGTAAAATCAATTCATTTTAAATATTTGGAGAAAATATCAATACATATAAACAAGTTTGATTCTAAGATATATCAATATCTCTATTGTTCAAAGTGCCATTAAATGAGCCTGACACTCCAAATAAACTAATGCATCCTTTAAAATGAGTTTAAAATGAGAATAAGAAATCATTCACCAGGCATTCTGGTACATGCCAATGGTCCCACAGAAGCAAGAGAATTACAATTTTGAGGTCAAGATAAACCCAAGCTTAACTTAAACTATACAGTGTGGACCTGTCTCAAATTATCAAGAGCTAAGATCTACATCAGGACAGATCCCTAGCCCAGCATACCCAAGCACAAAACAAGTAATCAAAATATCACATTTGATTTATTTAGAGAAACAGACAAAATTTAAAACAGTTTTCTAGGATGTCACAGGTAACAGACATCAATGTAAATATGCACATATACATGTTTTAAAAAGTCATTTTAAACCAGACATATCCTAAGGATCCCAGAATATGGAGGTGAAGTGAGCCTTTAACACCAGCCTGGGCTACATAACACACTGTCTAAAAGGGGGGGATACAAAATCTCATCTTAATATTTATACAGTTCTATCCAAGTTTTATCTTTATAAAGATAATTTACAGAGCTTAAAAGAAACTCCATTTTCCTGAAGTCCTCAGAGTTACCTTCCTTCTGTTCTAAGCTATCAAGTAAAATCTAGGACACAAAACCAAGAAATGCCACCTCAGAGACCAGACAACTGGTCTACCAAAGCCCTTAACACACATCAAACAGTAGATACTATTGACCAGCATTCTCATACTTACATGGGATTTAGACCAGAAGATGAAGACTTCAGCCACCATTCGAAACAGTTCTTCTGCTTCCGGGTTAGGCTCCTTCAGCCACTTTGCCCTGGGATGTGTGATAAGCAGATTCTCAGTTAAAGTTAATTAAGAAAAACAAAATATTCTCCTCTAAATTCTTTCTACCAAAGTCTTCTTTTTTCCTTAGAGAGACTGGTTCCCTGCCTAGCCTGGAATTTGCTATATAAACCAGGCTGGCCTTAAATTCATAGATATTTTCCACTTCTTGCCTCTCCTGGGTGCTGGAATTAAAGATGTATGTCATGCCCAGTTTGCTAAAGCTATGTTTGTGGACCAAGGAATTCATAATGGTTGAAAGGTTATCATTGTATCATTTAAAAACTTGTAAACACTGTTAACTTTCCAACAGCTTTTTAAGAGAAAGAAATTAAAGATAAAATGTTAAGTTTAATTTTGACAAATGGTGGCTTTATAATCCACATTCACACATATGTATAGTCTGATTTCTGTATGTATACATATTACTTATACACTATATATAAAACAATTAAAGTGCATTTTCTTTCTGTATAATCTTTAGACTTGTTCATCTATAGCTCTAGTCTCTGCTATAGAAACAGAAACAGTATAACAATAGATGTGTTATTTAAAAAGCACAGAAAGCTTCAGCAGACAGTATTCAGTGGTAAACTGAAATGCTCAGTGAGAATTAATATATGCAAATGTTTTGTTATGTTATAGCCACAAACAAGCTCATGAACCAGGTGTCAGTGCACTAAATGCTCTATATGAACAGATGAGCCAAGAAGGTCATGAAGGACTTGGGCGAGTTAGTCACTTTTGCACACTGTACCTATTATAGTCCACAAATCGGATCAAGAGAGGGTAGAAGGCATAGAGATCCCTGGCCAGTGTGGTGAACTCATCTAAAATGAGCAGCTCAGCCTCGGACATGTCCCCTCTGGCCTCAGCTTTCAAGTGGTCTTCCTCAGATACTACCATGGCAGCCTTTTTCTTTAGTTTCTCCATCAAGGGCAAGAAATGGGTTTTCAAGAGCTGAGGTTTCACCTTGTTGATGATAGGCTGCGAAAACACTATTTGAAAACAGAAATTAACATTTTTCTATGAAAAACACCCATTAAATCAAGATGACTTGTTGACATGATAGTAGGAGAGAGAGCTTCACCTCTTCTCTCTCAGAGCTTCCTTAAAGTCAGAGCATTGGTCTCTACCATCTTTCTAGCCACAAAAGTAATTACAAAACTGATGTTTAAATACATATACTGGATTCAATTCAGTGTTCTTGTTTTTAACAAAAGATTGATGACTTAGAATAAAATAAAAAAGACTTGAAATCAGTATTATCACACAAAATGCAAAATGAAAATGAGTCTTCCAGCTCTCTCTTTCATTTTTAGAAGATAAAAACTCTGAAATATAATGAAAGACCTGAGGTCCCAACATCCCTTCATAGAAGGCTTAGATTATATACAGTACTGCTGTCCTAATTACTATTCAGTAATAGTTTTAGGCTTACACAAACATTTTTAAAGATGTATTTTACCTTAAAAGTTGTATAATATGCACACAAAAATACAAATATATATATAAGCACATACATTGGGTAATATATATGAGAGAAAGTTTTAAAATCTACCTATTCAGATCACAGAAATCCTAGTATATTTCTTTTAGTTTTAATCAACAGATAAACTCATTATTTCATAATATGCATAGTTCATTCCATGTTTCTTTAAAAATGTTGTTTTTCTCTATATAATATAATGAGTATTTATCAAGACACAAAAACACTGATAAATCCTAAATGCTTGGAGAGAATGTAGTATTTTGCTAAAAGAATAGAAACTATTTATCCATGCCTCAGCTGTTGGCTATTTAGACTGCTTCCAGGATTTTAATAATAAAATTATTAATAATAAAAATAATAAACTGAACTGTACATGTTTTATTTCATCTTCACTTCCTCAGCTTGTTGTCATAGAATAATAAGGAAGGTTGTTTCAAATTCCAGCTTTATTTTTGTTTCTCTCTCTATAACTGTTATTGATGTTACTGGTCACTGTTTCTTATGTCTGTTAAATAGTCTTATATAGAAGTAAATAACTCAGAAAATTGGAAGTATTAACTGTCATGAGTAGCTCTAATTATCAATTTGATACAACCTAGAATCACACAAGAGGAGGGTCTCAGTGAGGGATAGTCTAAATTGGGTTGGCATGTCTGTGGAAGATTGTCATAATTAAGTTAACTGATGTGGAAGACCCAGCCCACTGTGGGTGGCATCATTACCTCAGCAGGAGGTCCAGAAGTATGTAAGAGTGGAGAAACTGAGCTGAGTAAACCTCAAGCAAGCAAGGATTTATTTATTTACTTTATGCATTTGATGAATTCAACATGACTAGCCACTTTAAGCTTTCACCACTGTGATATTCTTGAAGTGATGCTAGCTTAACAATACCAGATAAAATACTCTTTCTCTGAAATGGATTTTGTAAGGATATTTTATCATGGCAGCAAATGTGAGATTGGGACAGGTAGTGAGTGTCTGATCACATTTGTATCTTTTTAAATAGCATTACAGGACTAAGCAATGATAGTTTTGAGCACAGAAGGAATCACTGGAGATTACTGTGAGAAGTTTTAAGCCTTCAATATTTCAAATCTTCTCTGGAAATAAAACAAATAGTAGGGTGCTTTCTCCCTCCTTCTTACCTGCTAAGCGTTTCATCCAGGCTCCTTCGTCAATCCCCAGGTTGTTGTAGATGATTTTGAGAATGTTGCCCAGCAGTGTGTTCATGTGCTCAGAGTTAAGAGCTGTGCAGCACATCTCAGCTCTCTCTGGGTGGTTCTCAGGACCGTGTTCCCACCACCGTGACATGTAGCTGCACAACATGGGCAGTACAACCTCCATCATGTGCGGCATCTGAGTATAGCGGATACCTGACTCTGCTAGTTCTATAATCTCAGCCATAAGCTTCTCCAGGGATGGTATGTTTGGGCAGACATCCTCCACACTTGCTGGTAAACTGAGAGCTACAGAAACACAGATAAAATTGGATTGTGCTCAATACAATAACATACACCATGTGGCAGACTTGTCTATCTCAAACAAACACCATATTGCATGTTGGGCTTCAAAACTCAACTAAACCTGGCCACCCTTCTCCTGGCACCTCTTCTGTTTATCTTGACTGTCATTTAAAAATTCTCTCCTAACCCTAAGATTCTACCTTGCCATCACTCTTTTAGGCTGGTGGACAAATGCTCTGCCTACATCACAGCAACTAAGAACAGCCATTCTTTCTTCTTGCTTCTCTCACTAACCATTTTCAAGCCATCTGTGTGGCCTTATTCACCTTTACTCCATCTTTTTTAGAAGAAGGAGATTTTGAGGTACTTCTCTTGTTACTGCTTATCTGTCTGAATGATTTTCCCACCACAGGGCCTTACGCAGTTCTCTATTCCCATCCTTTTCCTCCTGGGTTCCTGGACAGCCATAACTACAGGTGTGCAAATGTCTTCAGAAGTTCTACTTTGCAGGCATCATTGTACAGGAACTAAATTGAATTTTCCATCACACGGGGTAAGTCATGACATTGAAACCATGGCTCACTGGTTGCTAATAAGCTTTTCCCTTTTCCTGAAATGCTTTCCTCACCATCACCATCTCCAGTCTATGTGACTCTCTATTCATTACAGAACTGTCCTTAACTCACTCCTTTCTCCTTGCTGAATTAGATGCTGGCTTCTTTGATGGTTCAATTTTAGCCCCTCTCTTCCTCCATTTACACATTTGTCTTGACAACTACGTCCACTAATGCTGGCTTCTGTTTGCTATAGCCTAATCCTTCAAAGTTTTATTTATACATTTTTATTTTTCTGTCTAATTCTGAACTTTTTTTTCAGGTTCCACTGTAACAAAATAGGTTTAAAACTTTTCATTTCCTCTCAGGTATACTTACTCAAAGAAGGTATTATCCAATCAGCCATTCTGGCTATACATAGATAATCCTTCCTTGGCTCACATCTGATTCTCCCTTCAGGAAATCTCATTATAACTCCACTGCCAAGTCTTGACAATGGGCACTGACCAGTCACGTTGTTTCTCTAGCTCTCAACACAGCTGATCTCTGCATTTATCTCACTTACTATTGCCACAGTGGATTGCCACAATACATCAATTCCTCTCTGCAGCTGGTAAACGAATCTTCTTTGCTATTGGCTTCAGTTCCGACTCTTGCTTCCCCCACTTTGGTTTCCCAGCCTTGCTTCATTGTCTGCTCACCTCTACTGGGAACTATCTCCAGTCAATGTTAAATGCTTGGCATTTTCCCTAATGAACCAGTTTCTCTCTTCTCAATTTCAAGATTCATCCTGAATTATGTGTGTTAAGTCTTCCCAGGGGCTCTAGGATAACACGGCTTTCTGGTGCTCAGTATTCTTTATTCTGAATTCTATCACCCATGTCTATTAGTCTCTCTCTCTCTCTCTCTCTCTCTCTCTCTCTCTCTCTCTCTCTCTCTCTCTCTCTCTGTCTCTCTCTTTCTCTCTTTCTCTATTGTAAGGCAGAGCTCCCTGAGGGACCGAATCAAATCTTACTTATCATTATGTCATATATCTTCTATTTACCATAACCTCACAAAAATGATCCTGAAATGACTAACAAATGAAATCATAAAGTTTAATTCCCTTTGCTATGAAAACAATGTGCTATAAAATCCTAAGCATGTAAATAAATCTACTTTGTTCTTGATTCATAGTCAAATACTAATGATTCACAAAGCCTAAATAAAACAACTTTATAGTATTAGACAGAAAATTCAACAATTTGAACTTAATTACTTTCTTACCTACAAATATAAAGAAATTATATAAAAAGATTGCTATTGTACATTCAATACATTTGCCTTTGCTTTCATTTATCATATGAAGTGACACCAACAAAATAGCCAAGTTAAATAATGATTATTCAGGTCACTAAATATTCCTTACTTAGTAAGCTTCACTGAAAAAAAAGCAGTGTAACTAGGTCAAAGAGAAACAAGTTCACAGAGAGCTGTGCATGCCAAGTTTTGAGAACATTCTAGAATTATGAGAAATCAACCAAAATCCAAAGACTTAGGGAAAAAAATCAAACAGAAAAATTTCTATCAGAGATCATCTGACATATTCAGCCCTGGAGAAATTATCTTGACTATTTTAAGAAACTATCTGGATGAATAACTGAAGTCTACTTCCTTTTCATTCAGCTCAACTCACATTCTTGTTAATCATTCTAATATGTGTTCAAAGGTAGATCTCTGAAATCATCAGCAGGGGAGTAATATCTTTTTCAATTGCAATTACATGCAAAAATAGGGATATCTATGCAACAAACAATCAGATTTTCCTGCAAGGGATACCACACATGAATTTTGAAACTGTGGCACTGAATATACACACAATATACACATAGGAAGAAAGACCTTATATCCATGGGCAAAGTAAAGTTGTTGATTAAAGTTTCTCAAAACCCCAACTTTAAGTTTTTTTAAATGATAGAGGTTAAGTCAGCTAAAGTAAAAAATTTAAGAACAGAGATAAGATGAACAAGTTTTCATCTGACATTGGATAAACGTGTGTGTGTGTGTGTGTGTGTGTGTGTGTGTGTGTGTGTGTGTGTTAAAAAAATTAAAACTGAGGGCACAAATCCATCAATAATGATACCATGACCCTTCTTGACTTACTGTAAAACAATTCATTAAAAAAGCAGATCAACCTATTTTCTTCATATTTGCTGATTATTTTATATGCTTTGGTAGAGTATTCATTTGTCTGTGGCTCATTAACTTAGGAACAATTATATAAAATTTCCTTCAGAAACATTAGAGGAAGTACACATTTAAAACAAAAAAAAAATGAATGCCAAGTCATAACACTTGAGAAGAAAAAGACTCAGAGACTATAAACTGAAGGAAAATTAACCAGTGTTATTATAGGAAACCCTCTATTTACTTTATACCTAAGTTTGATCAAGCATACAAAAGATTAAAATTATGTGTTCAGCCCACATATGCATAGATTGCATCAAATTATATACTACCTCATCTATCAATCAAGGTAAGAAATCACCCACGCTCTGCCTGTTGTGGCCAATTACTCCTCCTAGTCCTTCTCCTACTCCCCCAGAATCTAGGAAAGGAAGCTCCTGTGGTAACTTGGGCTCATGAGCAACCTCATTCAAGCACACTGCTTCCCTATAAGAACACTCGCTTGTATTTTCAGAAGTAAAAACTTCTGAATAAATGATCCCATTATCCCTAAAACAAACAAAAAATGCTGCATGGGAAATAAAATATACATCATCAATACATGGCTTCATTTCTCACAAAAACAAGCATAGTTCTCTGTTACCTGCTCTCTCCCGTGAAGACCTGGTGTTGTAGATGGAGTAAATATTATGTTTGTCCAGGTGGGTTTCCAAAAAGGCTATAGGAAAGGCACCAGCAAAGGCAGCTAGGCATTCCCCAAGTGCAGATCTTTGCCTACAAATGCAAAATGTTTACTGTTTCCAGCTGAATAACTGAAGAAGTTACGTTACAATTGGTAGATTTAGTCTACAAACTACCAATATTGCTCAAAACAAACATAGAAACAAAACAAAACAACAAGAAAACCCAAACAAAAACAAAAAACAACAGAAAAAAAACAAAAAAAACTGAAATTGTTTTTTATGTTTTACAAGAAAAATGAAAATAACATGCTTTGGTGACCAATATTATCCATTGACTAAGGGTTAAATTGTTTCTTATCAATAATTTAACATCAGATTAACAAGACCAACAAATCATTAAAATGAGAAGCTCTAAATCTTCACTCACAAATCTGAACATTTTCTTCTGACTGCCTCTTCCTTTCTTCCCTTTCCCATTTGTAAAATAAAATAATAAGAGGACTTAAGCTACTGACTTAGTGGATTCAGAAGAGTAAAAAGTTGAAGTAACAATACTATCTTTTATGCAAATGTATAATGCAAAAATAACTTAATGATAGCTATGAGATGTTAAAATAAATACACTAAATGTAAAACTTCCAATATCACTTGGAATTGACTTATCATTTATAAAATGGAAGAAAGAATCTAAGAAGTCAGTATGTTTCATTGGTTGTGGAGAGAGCTTAAAGTCTGATAATATCTTCTTCACTCTTTCCCTTTTATTACTCATTTACTTACTTAATTCATGGCTTTGTTGGAATCTTAAGTTGTTCATCAAAGAAAGACTAACATATTATACACTCCCTAAGAGGCATATATAAATATTATAAATGTGACTTAAATTAATATTAAATATTACATTATTTTACTTTTAAGTATTTTTCCATTTTTTATTTTAATTATGCACATCTTTGCATGGATATCTGCATGTGAGTATAGGTGCCCTTGGAGGCCAGAAGAGGGTGCTGGGTCTCTCAGAGCTGCTTCAACAGGTGACTATAAGCAAACTGAAGTGGCCATTGGAAACAGAATTTGGGTCCTCTACAAAAACAATGTACGTTGCTGAGATCTCTCTAGCCCCTATACAATATTCTTATTAGGTAGGTTTAAATAGCCCAGAAAATAAACATGCCTAGTCACTTAATGACCAATATTTTATTTATTTATTTGTTGGAAAATTATGTCATCAGGTAAATTTGTGGCTATGAAGTTTTATTAGTTATAAGCTTTAAAAAGTCAGGTTCTACAGGACTTTTAGGCCCTGCCCCAAATGATCTGTCAGACTTTGATGATCCCTCATGGGAGGCTTCACTCTCCCTGGGGAGTGGGTGGGAGTGGGAAGAGGACTAGAGTGAGAGAGAACTGGGATTGGTATATAAAATAAGATTGTTTTTAATTTAAATGAAGAGGGAAAGAGGGAAGGAGGGAGGAAGGGGAAGAGGGAGGGAGGCTGAAAGAGAGGGGAACTGGGATCGATATGTAACATAAAAATAAATTAAAATACTATAATAAAAAATTATTTGATTTAAAAAATAAAGTCAGGTTGTAAATGATCTATTCTTAGGTATATTGCTCTCTATGTTGTGGGGTTACATAAATGATAAGCACAATCCACCATTATATTCATTTATTTGTGGATTCTGGCATCTCCCAGAAAATTCAAGATTCATGATGGTGTAAAACATTGTCATTGTTGCATCCCTGCATCTGGCATTTAAGTAATATTTAATAACCAAACAACAGCATAGAAAGCTAAATTTGAATAATGAAAAACCTAGCGGAGAAAACTAGAACTGATATTTGAATTTTTCCCTCCTTAAAAAGAAAAAAGCATGATATAAGCTTTTGACATTATAAATCTAAGGAGAAAGAACATGTATGAAGTAAATGACAAGTGTCATTAAACAAAACTCTAAAGTCCCCATGTATAAAAAACACTTGTACATAATAAGCAAGAAAAGAAAATCCACAAAATTAAAAAATATGTGTGCCAAAGTAAATACAAAAGAAATAACAACTAAGGAAAATTTAAGAAAAGGTCTTTGAGAATAAAATCTGGATCCTGCTACTAAATCTGCAGTTAAAACAAAGAGGAAACTCAGTCTATGGGTATTTAAGTGTGAGTATAAACCAAATCAATTTTGTAGAAAAA
The DNA here is from genome assembly GCA_030556225.1 of Cricetiscus sungorus. Lineage (NCBI taxonomy): Eukaryota > Metazoa > Chordata > Mammalia > Rodentia > Cricetidae > Cricetiscus > Cricetiscus sungorus. The sequence goes on along the minus strand of JANBXA010000729.1, from coordinate 8,054,833 downwards.
TAATGATGAGTCATAATTGTTTGACATATGAATGCTCTTAGATGTGAATTTCTAAATTCTGGGATTATTATTGGTTAGGAAAATATTCACAAATAGACAGCAGGCGAAATGCTAATTTCGAGTCAGTTTACCTGACAATGGTAAATCACTTCTGTCTGAATGTGAGGTAATTAAGCTGGTTTAGTGAGCATCCAGTTTACTTTATATTTCTGTGAGAGTGGGAGGCAGGCATCTGGAAATACATCTGGAGACCAGAGGTCAACAGTGAGTCACTTCCTCAATCACTCTCCATCCTAATTTTTGAGTCAGGGCCTCTCACTGAACCTAGAGCCCGCCAATTCATCTAGACCAGTTGTCACACAAGCTGCAAAAATTCTCCCGCCTCTGTCCCCCAGCCTGGAAATTACAAACTAAGTGCTGCCATGCTGGGCTTTTTAGGTGAGTACTGTGGGTCTAAATAGAGGTCTTCATTTCACAAGCACCTTAGTTTGTCTTTCTGATACAAAGTAACAAACAGTGCTAGCAGACACCCCTCCTAAAACTTACAAGCTTTAAGGTTAAATTTTGTGTACTATGCTGTTATGTAAAAGACAACCCCCTCTCTGATTTATTATAGTAATTCTTAAATACTGTCAAATGCCTTTTGAGAAACTGGACAAGTTAATCTGGGCTGATTCAAAAGTAACAAACAGGTATAAAACAAAGTTTTGAGGTACAGTTGTCATCGGTACCAGGCTGTTTTCAGCTCTTACCTTTCTACGTAGATGCTCTTGCTGGTTCCCAAGGCATACAAGCTGGTCAGAATTCTGTAACAAGACACCTGCACATCCTCCACTGAGAACAAAGAGAGTCTCCACTGAGAAGTGAACACTTACATAACAGATGACCCTGAGAAAGTTTAGGCTGAACCCAGAATTCCTCATTAGACTTTGGAAAATGCTAAGTAAGAACACATTTATTGAATAAAACATAACAGCTTTTCAAAATTCTTCCTTGCATAAAGGGAGCTGAAAACACTTTATAGAATGTGTTGTCATCAGTGGTTCTCAAACCTTCATAATACTGTGACCTTTAATACAGTTACCCATGTTATGGTAACCCAACCATAAAATTATTTTAGTTGCTACTGTTATGAACCATAAATTAAATATCTGATACATAGGACATATGTTATGTGACTCCTATAAAAGGATCATTCACTCCAAAAGGGGTCACAACCCACAGGTTGAGAACCACTGATCTAGTACATCCTCAGATTTTTAAATAGTCTTTCTCTGTATGTTAAGGGAAAAGATTTGCACAAGACTATCTGGAAGGATAAGTAATATATGTCAATTCTGAGTGTTGTTATGAGGAGATAAATATTCTATCTTCTATAAAGGTTTACATGGTAAAGGACTTTTAGTTTACACAATTTTAAATATAATAACTACTCTTATATAACTGAAAATGATATCCCCAGTGACCTGACATACAGATGTAAGTCTCTCCAGAATATTTTAAAAATTATTTTTAATTAGGAATATGCTTATTTGTCTGTGGGTATATGTATGCTAGTACAGATGCCTGCAGAGGCCAGAAGCCTGAATTCCCCTAGAGCTGGATTTACAGGGATTGTGAGCCATCTAAAGTAGATTTGGGGAACCAAACTCTGGTCCTCTGCAAGAACAATCTATACTCCCAAACACTGAACCATCTTTCCATCCCCTCCCTACAGTATTTGATGATAGAAAAATCAAACTGAAGATCTAGTAAATATCTTTCAATCAATGAATAAGACATGCTTCAAAGGCAAAGAAATCTATGAAATGTGGCTTTCTAATCCTAACCCTGCCATCATGCCAGCTCAGATATACCATATACAGAAGAAATTGTCTTTGACATCAGACCTACTTTCATCTATACTCTGAGCCACAAGCATTGTTCCTACATGTGAAAATGAAGGTTTGCCAATGCTAGCAGAAGAGCTACTGAACCCCACATTGCACTATCATCTGGGAAACCTATACTATGAGAGTCTCTGAAGGAGTGCCAGCTCCACTAGAGCTCCTAGCTCATCCCATGTTCCTATAAAGAGCCCTGCAAAGGGTCAGTCCCCTGAATGTGGACTTCACTTAGGAGGCCTGGGCAGTCTATGGGACCTCTGGCAATGGAACCAGTATTTATCCCTTGTGCATGAACGGACTTTGGGAGCTCATTCTTCACGGGGGGCGGAGGAGGAGATACTCTCTTAACCTAGATACATGAGGGAAGGCCTAGGCCCTACACCAAATGATGTGACAGACTTTGATCATCCCCCGTGGGAGGCCTCACCCTCCCTGGGGAGTGGATGGGGGGATCTGTGGGGGACATGGAGAATGGGAGGGAAAGGGAACTAGGATTGGTATGTAAAATAAGATTGTTTCTAACTTAAATTTTTTAAAAATGTGTTAATCCTCAACATAACCTTGGGTATTCTGGGAACAATTTTTATAAATAAAAGAGTTCTGGCTCCAAACCAGATAATTAAATATCTCTTAAAATCACACTAAAACCTATCAACAAAGTTGTTTGTATCTGTCATAGTCCAATGTTCTAGATGCTGCATTTGGCTCAGTATATTTCAAATTATTTGGTGGAACAACTCACTGTCTAGTCAGAAATCTGTGTTGGACTCAGAAATTATTTGAAAAGATTTAATGTGACACAGCTCTATGTTCCAAATTAATTGAAAATAAACATTGGAAAGGAACAATGGATTAATGGAATTTGATGGAACCTGGGTTCCAACAGTGCAGAAGACACAACCCAAAACTAGGGTGACTTTTCATTGGGGCTGTAGTCACAAACCTGTTCCTTAAAAAATGGTTTCTATACTTTGTACACCCATCTATGCTGTTCTGTAATAATGCAAACATCTGCATGCTGAAGCATGCTAGGATGACCCCAATGTTGCCAGTTCAAAAGCCAGCTCATGAAGACCACATTTACGTACATATCAGATCTTCTCCAAACTGATGTTGGCCGATGTGTTCAAAGAGGGATGAGAGCATGGGCAACAGTGCCACGGTAGTGTAGTTGATGATCTGAGTCACCCCTTTGGGCTGGCTCCGGGTGTGAGTAAACTGGCCCTGCTTAAGGTTTTCCATTGTCTTTTCCAGATCCTCTGCTGCATTGTCCAGAAAGGCCCTGAGAGCACTTTTCACACTATCCAGGCCTGTCTTCATCACAGTCCTGGGAAGTCAAGAAGGAAGAGATTGGACTTTCTGGCAGCAAGACAAAATGTCTCTCCTGCCCCTAGAAACCATTAGCTGCCTATAAGCCCTCAGGGAAGGGAGGGTCTTATAGTAGCTCCCTCCTCCATTAGCAACTTCATTTTTTATAACAAATCTAAAATAAGTTTTCTACATATCTAAAGTTACAGGAATGCTGCTTTGGCCAATCACCTTTCACAAATGACCTCTTTCTGAATTCAGTAAGAACATGGAACATAATAATGCTTCAGAATTTCTGCCAGTGGTCTGAGATATCATAGCCAATACAACTTTCCAGCCACTTGGCTAATCCCATATCCAACAACACAAGGACACCTTAGAAGGTTCTGAGGCAACAGCCATGAAAGCGTCTTTCTGATTGCAGTTGAACAATGATTCCCAGTGCTAAAACAATCTACACTTCTAAGGGCAGCAACACAACCTCTTCTAAAGAAGCCAGTGAAGGCTTGACTTTTGCAGAAGTGACAACCCAGCTCCACTGCTCCTGGAAGGGAATGTATATGAATACTCAGTCACCTTTGTTTATTACAGTGATACCTCCATAAAAGCTTATGTCACAGAATATTTCCTAGAAGAGACATGAAGGGACTAGGTTTGTATTTATGAAATAAATCAATTATTAAAAGGTAGCATTAATAATGCTAAACTGATGAGGTATTTGTGCAACATTCCTAGTTTGTGGAGCAGAACAGCTAGCACACTTACTTGGGGTGCGGTTGGCTTATATATATATATCCTATCCCATCTTAGAATGTCACTTTACACAATGAACATGAACTTCTCCTGCTTTTTACAAAAGCGAGTGCCATCATGAATGTCAAGCACATGCACCACCCCTGGGAATGAAGGTGTCTGGCTGCCATTGCTCTTAACATGATACATTTGTAATTGATAACTCAGCTACAAAATCAGCTGCTAGAGAAATAATTTGAAGATTAAATAATCTTATGACTGTAAAATCAAAGGGACACTGTATCAATAATTTCACTTGTTCCAACATGTTCACGAAACCACCAAAATAAAATCAAGACATGCCATAATCATATCAATTCATTTGGATAAAAATGTACGTTTTTACCTTGCATCCAAAGTCTGACCCAGGATATGAAGACAGTTCACAATTGAGGTAGCATCATTGCCTGAAGGGGAAACAAAACACTGTATGAATTCCCTTCATAATTTCTTAACCTTCTCCTGTCCTATTAACACATGTGGTGCAAACACTGGTTAATTCACATAGTTCAATCATAAACTTAATGAAAAAGACTTTTGAAGACTCAAGTTTGAAATCATGCAGTTTCTCTGCTTAACAGTGGTTATGCAAATGTAAGTAGACAAGCAGTGGAGCATGTCTCACCAGATAGCAGACATGCTCCAGAAGCATTCGAAAGCATCGCACAAAACTAAAGGACTTTTTTCTGACTTCCTGAAGTACACACTTCCCCCACACTAACACACTGTAATACATACAGTATGGACACTTTTAAAGTCAGCACATATCTTTTCTGAAATGAGATGAGCTAACTCTACCATTTTAATTACTTCAGGAGTCTCTGCTTTATTTCATTCAGTGGCCTCGGTAAGAATTAATATGCCTGAATTCTGATGTGGCAAGGTGGACTGATTTATCCAGATTTTGTTGGTCTCTGGCAAAAAGGGAATCAACAAATTAATTATTTTTAAAAATTAAAACCAGAGATTGAAGAAGCTAAATAGAAGTCTTGTTTTTAAAGATTTATTTCATTTTTAATTATGTGCATGTGTGTGGTTATGTGAACATTTGCATGCAGTGCCTGAGCAAGCCAGAAGACAGTGTCAGATCCCCTTGAGCTAGAGCTACAGCTGCTTGTGAGCTGCCGGATACAGGTGCTGAGAACTGAACCTGGGTCCTCTGCAAGGGTAGCACTTGCTTTTAACTACTGAGCCCTCTCTCCAGAACCTTAAACAACACACACTTGCACTATTGAGAATGTAATTCTTGAAAACAATGAGATTCATGAATTTTAATTGCCATTTTGTATGTAAAGTACAATATTATGAGTGACATAAAGAGTGTGAGTGTGTGTGAGTGTGTGTGTGTATGTGCATGTGTGTGTGTGTGTGTGTGTGTGTGTGTGTGTGTGTGTGGATGCTCAGTGATGGGTATTTATAAAAATAAATAAAATGGGGATTTATTATTACCAAAATGTGGTCAAGCCATATCAGTCTTTGTTCTAGATTTTCTTCACACACACATGTGCACACACACACACACACACACACATGTGCACACACACACACACACACTCCTTGTGATAATGAGTCATGATTTCATGAAAGCTTTTGTAATACCTGAATCTTATCTTCTTTAAACAAAAACACATCGTCAAATAGCCCACTTACATACACATGGAACTAGGTAATCATCCTAGAACAGGAATAGACCAATTTGAACTCATCAGAAGTCAAAGACACTCTCAGTTCTAGACAGACACTACCCTCAGAGATGCTTGGGGCTTTAAGGAGATTTCTTTTTCATAGTCTCTACCATGCCCAACAAATCAAGCACAACCTGAGCCTTTCAGGGATAACATATAGAGACCAATTTTCTGATACCTCCTGATGGAGGATAGCAATGAGTATTCAAATACATGAGGCATTTTGAGCATTTTGAAGGGAGACATCAAAACTATCAATGTAAACCTAATCTTCTAACAGAGAGAGATTAAAAGGATTTTTTTCTCTGAATTATGTCATTTACCATTTACTTTTGAAACTCGTCCAAATATAAACTTAAGATTCATGCCCTAGTGACAAAGAAGTACCCTCCACTGGAAAACAGAAAGATGTCATGAAACAAGCAGCGTCCTTTAAACGTCTGATAGTTACGTTGTGCCAGCATTCTCCCAGCTAAAACTGTGGTGAACTGCAGTGACACAGTATGTTCAGCTTTGAGGCAACTATGAGGTCAAACCAAAAGAACTTTTGGATGGTATGCTTCTAATGCACAGACTGGTAACTTCATAACATTTCATAAATTTCCATGTCAAAAGTGTGATATATTCTCCACCGGCTCAGGAAAGTATCTTGGGGGACTGAGTGTACACTTTTACTTAATAATTTCTCAAAAATTAAAACAAAATTAAAGGTTGTGTTATTTGAATGCAAAAACCTTTGCAATTTACAGCCCTTACTGTTTTGAATGTCTGTTACCTGTCTTCCCTATTAAGATGATGGGCTCCTTGAGAGCAGGATCTGATTGGTTCATTCATTCTTTCTCTAGTCAGATATTTTTAAAAGGCTGTAATGTGTCAAACTTCCTTCCTAGCCCCATAAGGACAAACAGAAATCAGAAGGGCAGTAATTTACTGCATTTAGTGATAATTAAGATGGCAAGTGTTGGGTGTGGGGAATCTCATCCCATAGAGTAATGATGGCACCAAAGACCCTGAATGAAAAGGAATGTGACTCACTGCAGAGGCAGAGGGTTTGCTAGGAAAGGTGAGGTAGCATAACGAGCAAGGAAATGATTGGTGGTGAGAATGGATGGAGTGGCACAGGACTTGCGTGCTCAGGTTATTCTACAAAAATGGAAGGCACTGGGCATGCAGGATGGTGTCTGAGAAAGACATGACTGCATGGGGCACAGAATTGGTACAGGGGATTCAGATATCATGGGTTCTTTGGTCCTGAAGTAGCACAGGTAAAAGTCTTTGCTGATTGACTTCGGTGTGACAACAGAAAAAAAAAATCTTCACTTCTCTATCTTCTCATCCTAAGAGAATGTCACACACACAGCAGACACACAATGGCCACATTTTCCAATGATGCATTTGAAGCACTGTTTGTAATTTGTGTGTACAAATAATAGCCTCAACAGACCTTTCAGGCACAATACTGTGACATCATCCCAGAGACTATTCTGACTTCATGCTGTGCTTCCTCTACCAATGACTGATATGCTTGGGATGCTCTTGCTGTCTTTAAGTTAGCAAACAGAATTCCTATCCACAAAGTAGAGAGTATTAATAAGAATGAGTACAGAAATTTTTTAGCCAACATTGGGTTCTTACAATGGCAAATAAGATCATCTGTCTAGTCAAACTGTCTAAGTGCTATTCCAATCCCAACTGAATTCCCAGAATTCATCTGTACACCAACTTAGAGAAGCAAACAAACACTTCAGAGTTCAAATGAGAAAGCATGGATTTAAGTAGGATGTATTTTCTTTCTCTTTCCAGCACCACACCTCACAAAATATGCTCAAGTCACTAGGATTCTATAGTAAAAATGGTATCTTTACCATTTTCCCACATAAGTAAAATGCTTTAAGAGCCCCAAAATAACAGTTCAGAGTATGAGAGCAGTTGGGTTTGTCTCTTCTGTTTTTTTGGAGTGTATTGATGTATAGAAAAGATTTTTAAAGGAGATCAAAGACAAATGAAATATGGAGAGTCAGTTCTTGGTAATCCTCATGGTTTAGATGTCTTAACAATCTGACTACCAGAAGAATGGCAGATGTGAATTTAATTGGCAGATATTCCCAGTATCTACAAGACCAGCCCATCAGAGTGGCCCTACAACAATAACTTGGTCTGTTTATTCCTCACCCCTGATCTCTGCATTGCCTAACTGTGAAAGGTTAATGTTAATCTTTTTGTATCAACTGTTTTGGTACCCATTAGCAAACATAAATTGTTCATGGAGTTTAAATCTTTTTCAACTATTTCTTAAATAAAGCTATGAATTATTTTCAAGTATTATTTTTTATTTATGTTTCTATGTATGTGACATGAGTATGTGGGTACCATTAAAACTCAGAAGAGGGATCTCTTGAAACTGAAGTTTCAGGGGTCATGACCTGCCCAGTATGGGTACCGGAAACTGAACCTGGATCCTTTGCAAAAGCAGTACATACCCCTAACTGCTGGTCCATCCTTCTGGCTCCAACCCATAAATATTTCTGAACAAAGGACATATATATATATATATATATATATATATATGAATTGATAAACATTTTATTTACTACTATAATGAAGAAAACCATATGAGATAGGGTGAAAGAACTAAAGAAAAGAATAACATGAGTATATGCAAGCATCTGCTTCATATTTGTTTAGGTCTCGCTAATAAAACCCATCACTGATGCATCTACTTTACATAACCATACCTTGCACTATATTTTTCATTTAATTTGATTTACCTAAGTAAGAACTAATAAATATATTCAAATAAACCTGATAAATAAAATCTAATGGCTCAGACTAGGATATGAACACAGCAAGTTCACAGTTCCCATCATATGTTAACATTTATTAACTCATATTAGGTTTAATAGATATAACATATCTCTAAGATTACTGGTGATTTTAAGTCTACGGTAAATACCAAAAAAAAGGTAAAAGTTTAGACATTCAAGTCTCTTGTCCCAACATGCTGCTTGCCCAGTATTCCCTCCAGGTCACCACATGAGTCAAAAGCCAGGCCATAATGATGATATGTAAGTTTGTGTGCTAAGACTTAAACACTCTATTGAGTAGGCAAGTCTGTATTAGAGTATGTTTGATTATTAAAGGCATCTTCCAGCTTAAGGAACTTCAAGTACTGCATCTAACTAGACATTAATATTACATAAAAATTTACCCCTGCATAAGAACAACAAACTATATTACATATTTATCATCAGTTACCCTTACATGATACACTTGAAAGAAAAATATGAGTCTAAATAAAAGGAAAAAGGAACCCTTGCTGAAGGAATGCCCATGTAGCATTCATTTAAGAAAATTTATCAGTTTTAAAAATGACATAATGGATGTGTCAGGAATATTGGAATCATAGTCTTGACCTGACTATTAAGTAGAGGTATAGTTATGAAAAATTTCATGTTCTCAAGATGTATGTTCTTTGTAATATATGGGATGTGTTAAACTTTCTTAGAGAGGAGATAGTGAGATAAAACATAAGAAATAAGATAGTTAAATGGGTGATCATTTAAAAAAGAGCATAATACAGTATTATGCTTTCATTGACAGATAAGACCCCATCAGAACTATCTATAATTTTAGACAGTAATCTCTGGTGACAAGAGGGTGTTCAAACCTACTGTCACTTCAAGACGGTTGAAGAAAATATGAGAATCTTGTCTGAAGAATTTTCACATGAATTTTTGTCTACTGATGCGAAGTTAAACAAAAATGGTTAAGCAAAAATCAGTCTGAAAATGGCTTCCCTGAAATTTTCAAATTTCTTAAGCAAAAATGTAAAATCCCAGACAATTTATATAAATATGAGTTAACTGATAAACATACGTGTACTTAATCCAGATCAAGAAGTATATGGTACAGCAGTAGCCATTTGTAGCAAAATCTATTATTTACTACAAATTCTAATAAGAATGTATTATTTGTGCCTGTCTCTGTTTAAGTATGTGTTCATGTCTGTCTGTGTATGTCTGTAAGACCCTCAGTTTATTAAATGTGACTTTTACAAAAAGAACTTTGATTTTTAAATCTTTAGTCTTTCAGGAAAATATAGTTAAATTGGAACCATTTCAAGCAATGTATCTTTATAAAATATCCCAACATAATCTCCTAAATCTAGAGAGAAAAGGGCTCAGATTTTCTTTGGCAATTTATATTAGATAAATGAAAGTGAGTGACTGATATGGCAGCAGCTTTCAATTCCTAAAGCCCCACGTAGAAACAGCTACAAAGGTGTTGCCCAGCCTGCACAGCTATCCAGGGGCATGGTCTTCGGCCTCATGGATGTTGAACACATCAAAAAAAAAAAGGCTGGGTTGTGGTGAGTGGTGCTAGAGAAGCCACTTTGACTAAGCAAAGCTCTTGGGCTCTATGGTCCCAGTTAACAAGCTCCAAGGTTTGGAATGCAGAAGACAAATATATCTATAGGTAAAAAACATTAAAAACAAAATGTAAAATTCCAGATTTGGATCAATATTGGATTATCCTTTAATCTTTCAGAACCAAGCAAAAATTCAAGTGCCTGGTTTCATTTTACCCTTGAAATAAAGTATGGCAGAACTTGACATTTTCATTCTTTTTTTTTTAATTGAATATGATTCAGCTTTCAGTCAGAAATAGGACTGTCTCAGGAAAAGACATAGCCCTCCAATTTTCCATAGATAATGTTACTTATATACAACTTCCAGGAACTTGTCTGGCCTACGATGGCCATGCATGCAGCCGTGCAGTCATGCATCCATGCAACATAGCAGCACACAACACAGTGCAAAATTAGCAAAGAAAAGCCCCTGATGGCCATGCTCAGAAATTTCCCAAGGGTCTCCTTACCAAACAGTGAAATCCTATGCCTGACAAGAACTCCAAGTTTGCAGAACAGGCTGAGGACAAAAGAAAAACAAAAGGAGAAAAAGGGAGTGGGGAGGGGAGGTAGAAAAAAAGACAGCGGGAAATTAAAAATAAATCAAATAAGATGAGAAGAAGAAAAGAAAGAAAGAAACACATACCAGCTGATCTATGAGCCAGAAAAAAAGCAAACATGATATCACGCAGAAAGGCTCAATCCTCGGAGCAGGATGTGGAGTACGATAGTAAAGAAAGAATTTCTGCGTATCTTAACAAACATGGTTAAAAAAGCACATATTATAAGTAAAGAAACAAAATAAAATAGAAAGCAAAGCTCATTAATACAGAAGCCATCTCTATAAACCTCACAAGGAACAGAACTACAGAAAAACCACAAGAAAGGGGTTTAATTCGATCTGCCCCAACACACCTGGTTGTTATCATAGGCCTTATTTACAAACAGAAATATGGTACTTTGGGCATAAATGTTACTGTAAGTTTTAGTGCATCTTTATTGGGTAAACGTCTCTTATGAACATCACTGTGCTCCTTATGTAAGTACCAAGCATTCTACGGATATAGACTTCATGAGTTAGAAACAGAATCTGAACTGATTATCTGATGATCAGTCATAGGACATGATAGGTGTGATAACCAGAAGGCTTCTTATTTATGATGGATAAGTTGAATGTCTTTCTTAGTTCCCTACCTTGACGTGCTGGGGAATCCACAGCAACTATCAATGGAACAATTCAAGCAAGTACAGCTTGTATTCCACAGTCCACATCAGAACCTCAAACATACTGCCCCTCAGTGGAGATCCCAGAGCTATGCAGCAGGCAGGTGTAGCTTCTGCCTCTTTGTCCATTTCTAGCCTCATGGCCTCCCAAGGGTCTCTCTTCTAAGGATACTCTTTGCCGATATTGACCACTATACTTCACTTCCTTCTCATTGTCGTTAATCCTGTCCCCAGTCTCATCTCAGGCTGTACAGACCCCAAGAAGCCTTTCCTGATTTCTTGCTCTCCACTGACGATGCCATCCCCCCATTGTCCCTGCTGATGCTCCCAGGGATCACCCATGGAGTTCCACCAAGGCACTTAATCCACTATCTTCTATCTTTCTATCTCTTCTGAGCCATTCAGGGGAAAAATTCTTGTCCTAGTCAACACTTCCTAGCACTCTTTCCTGCAGGACTGTGAAGGTCTACATTATCTGGGTTTCCCCCAGTGGGGTCAACTGGCTCCTGGATGCTCGCAGTCTCTGGGGAAGCTCCTCTCTCCCAAACATCAGTGGTACAGAAACCCTAGAGACCAGCCACAAGGGAAAATGAAGGAATTAAATCTGGGAAGAGAGTAAATTCTGACCAGATGTCTCTGTACTGCTTCATACAAACATAAATTAATTGGTTTTTAAAAATGTATTTGTTGATGTTTTTATTTCTTCTTTTGGGAAAAGAATAAGCTACACAGCCCAGGCTGACCTCAAACTACTCAGCAAGCCCAGATTAGCACTGAACTCATAATCCAACTGTTTCTGCTCCCATGGGCTGAGAATATGGAAGGCACCACCATATCCAGCTGGGTTTATTTATTGAAAAACAATAATTATATGAGATACTTTGTAGCTTTTCTTAGAAAATGTTCATCTTCACATGTCTGAGTGAATGTTGGATTTGAGGGTACAGAACAGAACATTTCAAACATAAAGAGCTCTGTATGTAGCCCTTAGGTGTGAGATTTGTCATTGATACATATATTATTTGTATTATAATTTTATTTACTAATTTTTTTAAACAAGAGCAACCCTGAGCAAAATCCCTCATCTACTGAGATTCACAGTGGCATCTAAGTGCCTTCTTTCCAAAGACAGATTTGCCTCTCTATAAAGACTAATAACATAGACCTAAAGTAACACTGTGTTATATTAACAGGACCACTCCTGATGGATCGGCACCTGCTGTTTAGCTCTTTTAGAAACAGGACAGTTCTGTGTTTCTATTCACTCAATGTGCCAGAGAAAGGTCATTCTTACCCCATCTTACTGCTCACCAGTCATGTATCTTCAGGGTTTAGAAAAACAGATATCAAAGGCTAATTCTCCCAGGAAGGTAACTTTCCCCTTTTGTGTCATCTATCATGGGGACAGAATTCCTGGGCTAATTAGGACTTGTGATTGTTATAAACCACAGCCCACACACGCCCTAAAACTATTACCTGTGACTCTGCTGTACCAAATCTTAATCTTGGCACACATGGTGATCCTGACTTTAGACACAATGAATGCTTAGGAAAGAACTTTGAGTGCTAGGAAATGAATATAGAGAGCATCTCATGGAATCATTGGGGAGATAAATTAACTCAGATAAAGGAAACTTCTGCTAGGAACAAACATTAAATACAAATTTAAACCATAAAATATGAATTTAAACCAGTATCACAGCACAAACAATGCATTTCAATGTATTCTAGTCTAGTATTAACAGCAAGGGTCAGGGTTTAGCATTTATTCTACTTTATCTTATTCTTTCTTGTGTGAGTGTGTGCATGCATGCCTGCTGTCTGCCTTCCTGTTGTCTGTCTGTCTGCCTGCCAGCCTGCCTGTCTGCCTCTCTGCATGTGCACACACAGACACACATGCACATACATATGAAAATGTAAGTGCTGGCAGAGGACAGAAGAATGTATGGATCCCGTAGAGATGGAAATACAGGTGATTGTGAGCCATCTAATGTGTATTCTGGAAATCAAAGCCCATCCTCTGCAAGAGGATGCTCTTAACAACTAAACCATCTCTCCAGTCCTTTGATCTTATTATTTGTTCATTTTACTTACTTAAGTTGTAATACTTAATTCAACTGATAAAAACTCAGACATCTGGAAATCCATCCCTGCATCTCAAATGCATTAGTTATTTGTATATTATCGCCATGATATCTGCTATTGGCTGTTTTTAAACATATTCGGATCATCAGATTTTTGTTCTCAGTTTTAGAACACATAAAATTCATCAAAGTATCTGTAATACAACATATAAAGGAAACAGCCATTAAAATTATGTTTACTTCTTATTTGTCCTACATATAAAAAAGGTAGGTACTTTTACAAGATGGGTTAATAATATCTTTAAATACATTTTATTATGGTCATTTCCCTAAGTTAGATATCACTAGCCATAATAATTTTTAACTACATAATATACTTCATCTACCTATGTACCCTAATCTTTTATTACCTTATCTATGGGTTTAGGTATGAATTTCTTCCTCTGAGATTAATTTCTCATGGTAGACACTAAAGCACTATCATGAAATAATTTACTTCTTCTCTGGTTTTGTGTGTGTGTGTATATGAGAGAGAGAGAGAGAGAGAGAGAGAGAGAGAGAGAGAGAGAGAGAGAGAGAGTTGACATATTTCAAAAAGCATTTTTGTTTCTTCTCTGGGAATACTAATAGGAAAAGTCAGTTTTATCAATCCTCTTTCTATCAGGTGCTATTAAATGGAAGGTGGCATCATTGAAAAACACCACAGTATTATTCATTAGGAGAGTTGTCTAGAGGCTTTCTGGTATATAGGTTTATGGTTCCCCCCCCCCCGGCTTTATTAAAGTATAATTAGCAAGAAAAACTTGTGTGTACTAAGAATATACTATTTAGTGTTTTGGCATATGGGTGTTGTGGACAGTTAACATTTCCAAGAGTAAAGCTGACATTGACTAAAGATAAAGACTGAAAATGGAGAAAAGTAGAATGTGTTGTGATTTATTTGTATGTTTTAATGGCTCTCTCTTGCTGCACTTTCTCTTGGTTTACATCCATCAAGTGATATTCAAATTACCAACACTCTTGGGGAACAAGGCTTCTGTTACAAACAGCTATGTGACCCCAGAAGAAGCAGAAGATTCAGGGTTCACTATACTTCATGGGGTGTGAGTGCCTTTGGGTTTTCTAGTTGCTTGTGTGTTTTCTCGGTCCACAGAGACATGGACCCAGTTCTGTAAGACTGCCTTTTCCTTTCTAGGGAATTCAGGGAGGAAAGTCATGCCCAAGTTGGGAGGGGTGTAGTCTCACAATGACCTTGCACTGCCTTCCAGCCTACTATGCTCTCTCTTATGTGTTTTATCAACCTCACGGGAAGACTGGTATTTAGGAAGGAGAGACAGAGACAGAGATAAAGAGGAACAGAGAGAGGGAGGGATGCAGGGAGGAAGAAAAGGAGAGAGAGAGAGAGAGAGAGAGAGAGAGAGAGAGAGAGAGAGAGAGAGAGAGGTGGCATTGTGTGGTCAGGAAAATAGATATTAAACATTAGAGCTGGTTCCACCTTCTCATGTTATTCAAGCCTGGAATCTCACTCCTCTCCACCATTGATGGTAGTCCCATTCAGTTACATCTCACCATCTCACTCTTTCTATAATATGAGCAGTCCACACATCAGGAACGTCAAGACCAAGAGAAATGCTCTTCATATAATTTACTCTCTTTTATGGAAGCATTGCTTCTAAAAGTTTGGGATAATTGTGAGCAATGTGGCACCAGACGTCTTCATGGCTGCTAGTCTTCATGTAGATTAGCATGAAGTCATGCTAGACTTCATGAAACTCCTAACAGAGTTTTAAGAAAACACACCCCAGAAACACAGCCGAACCACACATGAAAAAAACATCTATAAAGAAGACGTGGATTTTAAAACAAATAAGGCATTTCTAAGATGCCAGGTTGAGAGGCACAAGAGAGTACTGGAAAAGTATGTTGTGTTTTGTTTTTTTCACTCCATTACCATGATGGGTCTATGACTTAATTTAAATTTTTGAAAAGCTAATAGCGTATAAGTAGGGCATTGCCTTCTTTTTAAAAAAGGAAAGCTGTCAAAAATATTAGATTGTCAAGAAAAAAAACTAATGTTCAAGATATATTTTTTCATAACTAGCAATATGGAGATTCCTCCCCATTCTTCTTGGGGTATCTGGCTGTCATTTTCAACTCTTTAGTACTGATGGGGCTGAAGACAATATCCTTGTATACTTTGTCTTAAAGGGTGTTTTATTTCTCATTAGTGTTACCTTTAAGCAGGAAGATCAAAAGAAGATCTCTGTGTAACATACACATATGTTAACTTACAGAGACTCAGGGGAGGAGACCCTGCTCCAAGCCCTGCTCAAGTTCCTGTGGCTCTCTGACCTAAATACAAACACAAAGAAATCAAATATAAAGCTTTAAGGCCATAGCTCTGTACCTCGTCACCATCTCCTTCTCTTTGTTGGATGCATGTCCTCCAGTGCAGAGAGGCCTGCTTGCAGCAGACAAGAAGTACAGACGATGGTTTTTGAAATACTGATCAATTAAAGGAAGAACAACCTGAAAGAGAGGAAGAGAAAACAGATCTACAGAACGAACTACTGGTGAGAGGGAGAGGGGTGCAGGAGCTCAGAGCCCATGGTGATCTGTCCTTGTGTAATACTGCACCGATGCTGATTCAGTAGTTTCAGGTACATCCCTTCTGTCATCTCCAGCTCAAAATTCCTGGGATTACCACATACCAAATTCCTATTCTATGTGAGAACTGCCAAGAATGTAGTATAATGCTGTTTGTACTACTGTATACTGTGTTGGCTGCCTTTATTCCTGCTTTGTAGACGTTAAATTAAAAAAATAAATAAATAAGACCACACTGCTGCCTGCTTACCTACACAATGTATGTGATATATGCCCTTTTTCAAAGCCAAGATCTCTATTCAGTTCAGATTTAGCTCCACTGCCCTGGGCTGACTCTCCTTCCTATGCTGTGTACTTGTGTGCATGTCTTGGCAAACATCATGTCTTCCTTGTGAAGGACACTTCTGGCTCCTCATTGGCAGACCTCAGCTCGGAGGTGGGCAGACCTTTTATGATATACTCATTAGAGAAAAATCTTATATTCTCTGCCCTCCAAGGCATTAATTTTGGACAGAACTCTCTCTCAAAACCATTTTAGGCAAAAACGGTTGGATTTTTAGATCCGTATAGACATTGTCTGGCCTCTAGAATTGTTAGTTGCTCTATCTTGCTGGATATGGTGTTTTTCTCCTACCTTGTTTTATTGTGGAAAAAAACAGCTATAATGAATGACTAAATATACAATTTTATCACTTTTCTTGAAAGTCATAATAGAACCTGAATATATTGGCTGGAAGATAGTAGGACTCAATCGGAATGGAGAATGAAGTTAAACCACATTAAACATTAAACATCTAGAAGCAACAACAAGGGGTGCTGGGTAAGTAGGCAATTTAAAGCTATATTAGTGGCATTAATACCTATCATTTATGATAATTGTGTGTCAAGAGGGTATTACAGTCATGGGGCTGGAACTGACTACATATCTACCATTCATCTAGCTCTCTACCATCTGCCAATCTATCTTCCTTCTACCCATATATCACTAACTGTTACAGCAGGTCTCCCCGCCGGCCTCCCGGTCCCGCCGCCACGTGGGCCCACAGCCGCGCCAGCCCCAAATAATACTCAGAGACTCTGTATTTGATACAATCCCGTCGGCCAGTTACCATTACTGTTTATGGGCTAGCTCTGTCTTAATTATTAACCCATTTCTACTTATCTAAGTATTTCCACGTGGTCGTCTTATGGGGAGCCGCGCAGCAGGCTTCCTGCTCCTTCCCCGGCTACATCTTGACTCCACCTACTACTTCCTCTTCCTCCTCCTAGTCTCCTAGCCCCACCTATCTAGTTTTCTATTGGCCACAGGGCTTTATTAACAGTATGAGAAACATATATACAGAATCACATCTCCCATCAACTAACAATATACATAACAATATGCATCTTGTCATAAACCAGGATGGCTGGATCAAACTCTGAGTGTTATATTGATTAGAAAGAAAAGAGTTCCAATAAAAGGTGCAACTCTGAAAACAAAGGATGCCATTTGAAAATCTTTCAAATGTGTTTATAGAAAATGATCTGAAATATCACCAATAGGAAGAAAACAGTCAGTAGCAGTGAGCCTTAAGTTTAACTGCAAGGCATTTTTAAGAGGCACACTTACCCAAGGGAAACTAGTGTATCTGACAGTTCACAGGACAATCGACTGCCTGACACAGCTAAGGAAGTAAATGAGTCTAGTGGCGGGGCTGCACTGTCCTTAATCTCCACCACTCCTTGGCTGAAAGAAGTGATGAATTCCCCAGCACAATGGAGAACCCTTGAAACTATTGCTATGAGCAATTTATCCTCTAATCTCAGTTTGTCAAAGAGTGAAACTGAGTTCCCACAACACGGAATCTATGGCCAAAGCAATATATTCATTCGTACATAGTTAAGCCTATTAGCTAACAGAAACCACATACAATGTTAAGAAACTAGGTTATTACTTCTATTTCACACAGGAGAGCCATAAGAATTAGAATGTGGATAATTTTCTCTCAGCATAACTAAGTCACGTGAGGAACATGGTTGGGAGAACTGAGTGAGTGTAAGATAAGTCAAGCAGAACCATCTCTCATGAGTCATGCAGGTATTTCTGTGACAGAGAGTATGTACTTGTAGTGAGAGAAACATTTATAGGCAAGTGTATTCTAAAAAGAAGTGACGATCTGATGAATCCATTTTGTAAACACACACACTGAAGGCAAAACAAGATGTGTCATATACTGTACTTTGGCAAAGAACTTGATTTCTTGTTCATACGGGAAGTGTTCTCCTTTGCTTCTGCTGCCGCCATCTGTAGACAGGAAGAGATTTTAGGTCCATGTTGAATTTCCAACATTTTAAGAAATTCACTCAAAATACAAAGCTTAAGATAGCTCTCCAAGTGTATCATCCCACCAAAGTATAATGGCTAACTTCAGCAATGTGATTAAAAAGTACAAGTTCTTTAAAACAAACAATTAGGCCCAAATTAGACAGTTACTATGCCCAACACATACTGACAATTATGAGCACAAATGTGCCTTGGAGGTCTGTGCTGGCTAGTGTTAGCTGTCAACTCAACACATCCAGAAGTCCCTGAGAAAGGAGTCTCAACTGAAGAATCACCTAGTTCAAGTTGGCCTGTGACAGTCCCTGCAGAGGATTGTTTTAATAGTCAATTGATGTCAGAGGGCCTATCCCACTTGGGCAGCACCATGCTGTAGGCAGGTTGCCCTGGTTGTATAGGAAAGCTAACTGAGCATAAGTTTTCCTGCCAGCCAAAAAACACATTTCCCATAGTTGCTGCATTTTACTTGGCTTTGAAGTAAGTCTCCTTATTGGAGGCAATAGTGTTTAGATTAGCAAGTCTACCTTCAGGTTCCTGCCTTGACCTCCCACAGTTATGTCCTGTGGCCTGGAATTAAAAATTCAAATGAACCCTTTCCTCACCTAAGTTGTTGGCCAGAATAGCTGTCACAAAATAGAAACAAAACTAGAACACTGTATTATAGATATGTTAATAGAGAGTCGGAGATCAAAATGCTACATCCTCTAGCAGTGAGAAAAGTGGGTGCATATTCGCAGTTAGGTTTTATGCTGGTTTTTGATAGAGACGGGTATGAATGCTAAGGCTTCTGATATTTTCAGTCACTTTTATTAACTTTAAAGCTAGTATGCAAAGTAACAAATTCCATTATAGTGCTCTGCACATTAAACTTTGTTCTCATATGTTCCCCTCTCTACTGCCCTCTCCAATCCTCCTTGCAGGCCCATTTCATTGCTATTTTTCACTTTCACATCTATCAGCTCTGAAGCTGCAGGCCATTTGTTCCAGGAATTAGTAAGAAGAAAATGATGTAATATTCAGCTGCAAAATTAGGATTCTGCAAAGGCAGTCTGACCTATGTAAAAAAAGGATTTCCTATATGAGGCAAAATCACTCCTTGTTTCCCTGAGGTTTAGAGAAAGACATAAGGTTAGAAATTGATTGACCTTAGCACATCAGCTTGGAACACAGTCTCCATTACTTCCTGCACACACAAAAGGTCTATGCATATATACACAGGGAAGGTAATAATGATCTACAACAACTCTGCCAATATGCAGGACTTTGTATGAAAATAAAAGGTTCAGAGTTGAATGTAACCATCCAGATTTTATGACCCAAACTGACTTGTGCCAGAAAAAAATAAAACACTTTTGCAATTAGAAATAGGAATGATGAGGAAAAAAAAGAAATAGGAATGATACATGCTTTAGCAAATATTAACTACAAATTCAGATAATTTTCATGGAAGACTTGATATTTTATGACATCAGAACAGGAAAAAAGGATATATGTTTTTGTTTGTTTTTTTTGTTTTTTGGGTTTTTTTGCACTTGAATTTTTCCCCCTGGTCCTGGGGATAGAACAAAGAGCCCAGTAGTACATATTCATACATACTGAGCAATTGCCCTACCAGTGGGCATCATTGCCAACATTCTGGCTTTTTTTTCTGAGGCAGAGTCTCTCTAAGTTACCTAGGCTGGCCTTGACCTCACTCTACAGTCCATGTTGACCTTGAACTTGCAATCTAGATGCCTCAGTCTCCCATGTAGCTGGTATTACAGGGCATGTACCTCCAGTATCCTAGCTTGAAAGTGTCTTTATAAGGGACTTTCTTGTGTAAAATATATCAAGATGGCTTAGTGCACAGACAAATCACCAAATATTTCAGGAAGTATAAGAAATATATTTTTTTGTTACATTAAGCATGTTAACAGAACCACACCAACAGAAATGATATGGGAATAGAAATGAAGGAAGAAAATGCTAATATTTTTATTAGGGGTCCCCTTGCTTACAGTCTTCTCCACCTCTGTAATGCAATGGCACAGAAATGCTCTTTGGTGAAATGCTCATCACCAAAGTATTCAAATTTTCAGTATTAAAATGCTGTTCTCAGCCAGGTGTGATGAGACAGGCCTTTAATTACAGCACACAGGTGGCAGAGGCAGGTATATTTCTGCGAATCCAAGACCAGCCTCATTGATATAGCAAGCTCAGGGCCAGCAAGGGATAGCTACATATTGATATCCTACCTCAAAACAAAACAAATACTGGAAGTGTGCACCAGGAAGAAAATCTTCAAACAAAATTTTATGTTAAATACCAAGAAGTTCAAAATGTGAACAATCTTTATCCTGGTCACCACACTGCTAATGAGGCTTGATTCAGGAAAAAAAAAACCTTTTTGTGCCAGACAGTGATTACAAATTTATAATGGAAATAACCAAACTTCTGCCAGTGTGTAAGAAATTCATATACACTCAAAGACACTATACGGAGATTCTGAAGTTTTCAAATTCAACCCACTCTTGAGAAACTTGGCTCCTGGCTGTTAAGTACTCCTCTGAACTGAGATGGATGGAATGTGAGCATCCTGACACTGCAAACCCTAGGAATGGCAAGAGCTAGAAGAAGAGCAGGAAGAGCAACTACAGACCGAACTCCAGGATGTACTGATGAGCCTCGTCCACATAGCGGATCAGCTGCTGCAGGAAACTATAGGCAAACCGCTTCTCAATGGAAGGTGTGTCCAGATCCAGGTCCTTGAACCCTCTACAACAACAGAAATAAACACGGGAGCATGTACACATGTATATAATATTCTTATTGCTAATGACAAAAGAGGAGTTTACCTACAAGGGATCGTTTGCAAAACTGGATCATTCCAATACTATGTGTTAAAATGTTGCATTTATGCAACTAGGGTATACTTCTTTCTTCTGCTTAGAGATTTTGCTGAAATGTTGGAAGGTGACTGAATGAAGTTGTGAAAGGAACAAACAGCTAAGGGCATTGCTGTCTTTGGCACTTGCTTTGGTGGTTAAACTGTCTTCTTGACACAACCCAGAGTCACCTAGGAAAAGAATCTGGCTTACAGGCAAGTCTATAGGGGGACTGCCTAAGCTGCCCTAATTGATGTGGGAAAACAGCCTGAAAGTGGGTGGCACCATTTCATGTTTTGAGGTCCTGGGGTGTGTAAAGGGAGAGAAAGCTTGTTAAGCACTAATCATGTGTGCATTCGTTTTTCTTTGTTCTGACAATGATGTGACTAACAGCTTCAAACTCCTGCAACTGTGACTTCTCGAAAGATGGACCCACAACTGTGAGATAACCCTTTCTTCACTAAGCTGTTTTGGTCAGGTTCTCTATTACAGCCACAGGAGTGTATTCTGAACACACTGCCCAGTGGCCCCAAGGTTTTCTTGAGTCACCGAGTTCATTTTCAATCAGAATCCCAATGAGCATTTGGAAAGAACAGAGATGGGTGCCCACTTGCCTGGATACAGCATAACCACTGATCTGTAAGAACTTGAAGATATCCTGTGCCTTCTCTCTGTCCTTGGCTTTCTCTTTAGCTGTCAGTGTGTCATAGGGCACGAGCAGGGGGTGGTTTCCTCCTCCTAAGGGAACAGCAAGACAATAGTACAGTCCTTGTAACAGGCATTTCAAACCAGCAAATACATGTATTTGTAACATTGAGTTCTGATCACATGTGCTGCCACCATGGAAGAAGAAGAAAAAAAGTCAAGTGAATTCTTCATTCAACTGGAGCCTAAATGTGAGGAGTGGCAATAAATAAAAAAGTAGACATGACTCAGTGGAGAGATTTTAAGACAAGTTCCATGCTGTATTTCTCTGTCCCAAGGAGAGAAGAAAAGTATCTTCAATAAGGAACTCATGTGGTACCTTTGTGGTCACAGTATGCATGTAAATATCACACACACACACACACACCACTGAGAAGTTAAAAGTTGATCACTGTTAAGTATCTAATAGTTAAAAAATTAAAAGCTTTCAACCAGTAGCTTCTAGCAAGAGGCTGGATACCCTATATGTTTAGAACTTATAGAGAGTAGGTACAATTTTTTTTTAAATCATGAGAATCAGCCAGATGTGAAGTACATACCTGTAATTCCAGCACCTGGAGGTGGAAGCATGTGGATCATGAGTTAGAGGTCATCCTTAGCTATATATCAAGTTCAAGGCCAACCTCAGCTACATGAGATTTTGTCTCAAAAACAAAATAATTCACAAGGAGGGGCAAAGATACCTCTAAATAGCAGTGTGACTCTGAGGAATCTACCCTGCTCTATCATCTGCACCCCCCCACTAGTCATATAGGTGTGGGTATATTTTGTAGGGGAAAAGGAACCAGCTCCAGGGAGAGCTAAGAAGATATGCAAGAGTTCCCAGGATGCTATCAGAAACATGCCAGTACTCACTTTGACCCTGTAAACTTGTTCATATGGGAAGGCAAGGAAAGCTCAACCCTTTTTTCCACACAACAACACAGTGCAAAATATACCAAGTGTGATAATGAAAGTAGAGAAAAATAATAAGCCTAAATCCTTGTCACTGATTTTGGAGCATCTGTACTAGTCTCAGGACTTTAAGTTTTCTGCTTCTATTCATTTGCTTTTCTTTTCTCTATCTCATCATTAACATGTTTGGAGCTTAACCCCAGGGCCCTGTGAACTATATTCCCAGCCCTCACTCCTATTACTCTTAATGATACAAATTTCTAGCATGGTCTTTTATTCTCCCTTAGCCTTTCACACACTCCTCAGTGTGCAGAACCAAATACCAGACTGAGCAAAATACTTTTTTTCTTCAGGATTTTCTAAAGTGGATACATCTACAAATAGATGCAATGATGGTTAAAGAAAACAGAATGGGCAGAAATGAAGCTAAAGGTTCAATGCTCAATAAACGAGTCTTCCCACCTTAACTCACACAGAAATGTATGCACACACATATACATACACACACAAATAATATATACATTCACACCTGCACATATACAAACACTCATATAATTTGTGCATGAATCAAGGCCAAATAATAACAATGCACGAAACTCAGTGTAGAATGCACTGGCTTGGATTAGGTAGGTATGTAAATTATGAGAAGATTTCATTAGCATTTTGGTACTTTTTAAAGAGGAGAAAAGGGACTGGAGAGATGAGTCTGTGGTTAAGAGAACCCACTATTCTTGCAGAGGATGGCTTTGCTTCCCAGCACATACATGGAAATCACTATCTGCAAGTCCAGCTCGAGATGATCTGATGCCCTCTTCGTGCCTCTGGGGGCACTGCATTTCCATATACACATAAATAAGAGAAATGAATCAAAAAAACATTTAAAAGAAAATTGAGAAAAGAAGGCCCGGCACTTAGGGGCCTGAGGCAAGAGGACTGCAGCCTGCTTGGGATACACAGCATGTTTCCAGCCAGCCTCAATCTCATGGAAACTCTATCTCAAATATGAACGTCAAAAGAAGGCTGAGGACATACATTTCTTGCAGAAGACGACTCTAAGGCCCTGGCCTAGCATTCACAATGCTTGAGTTCAATACCCAATACTAAAAATAAAGCTAGAAAGAGTGAGAAAAGAGCAAATGCAAACCTGAGAGTGGCAATAAACAACAGGAGGAAGGCTAGCTAGGACACAAAAGATGCCACATTGGGGAAAGTTTAGTTAGACATAAGGGTCATGGTTAGCCTAAGGAATACAATACATTAATTACTAAGTGTCCAGCACTTTGATACTAATTCAGATACTTGGATAGCAGTATAAATCCAGATAGTTTTAAGATATAAAGAGGAAACAAAACACCATTAAAATCCCAAATCCCAAGGAATAAACATTAACAGTAGGGAAATTAGTTTCATGCTGGACTCTGGATGCAGGCATGTCTGAAACATTTTTGTACAATGAAGGTATGGTGAGGTTTCAAGCAAAAAAAAAAGTGTACCTATTTCATTGGATCCTACATTCCTATGGTACAACTCTCAGGGGATTTTTAGCAGATGTCTCTAGAAAATACTACCTTTGGATTCCAGCTCCATTTTCTTTTTCTTGGCCCATATGTTGTGGTAGTTTTCAGCCATCATTTCCGCCATAGCCTACAACGTACCAAATATTGAAGAGTTAATTAATTCTTCAGTAAAAAACGGATAGAGCTATCTTCTGAGGTGGAACACACAGACATATTTTAAAGAAACAAAGCAGAATATCAATGCCAAGATGAGACTAAAATGTAGTCAAACTTGACACTCTCATTTGGAAATCCAATTCCATAGAAATTTAATGATCTGATAAATTACACAGTAAATATCACCAAACTGTGGTTTTGATGGGAATAGTCTTTGTTATTTATTATATTTAAATATATTTTTTGTTAATTTAACAATAAATCTTCAAAATAGCTATGAAAATAGACATAACTACAAACTTGTGGTTTAACTCATAAAGTTTTACAAACCAACCTGTACATTATTAAATAATAAATAATAAGAACACTATGGACAAAGATTTTACTTCTAGGTCATTCTTTGTCTAAACCTAATGGAAGTTTTAAACCAGAAATGATCTTTTCTTATACATTTTGAGGGAAAAATTCTAATATTCCTGTGTCCTTTCAAAGTTAAGATTACAGTTCCTACATGAGCAAGAATGAAGAGTAAATCAAACATTTTAATAGCACATGAAGTTCATAATTATATCCTTAGTTCTCTTGAATTAACACTAATCATACCAAGGTCAATGCTCCATATTAACTTGCTGATGTAATCTCTATGGAAACAAATTTTATCTTTCATTTAAATCAGTCATTTCAAAACACATTCCTTAGCAACACAAAGCAGACAAGGCTACGGATGAGACAAATGGAATATGATCAATTTCCATTGATAAACAACCTAAAATATGCAGACCTTAATAGGTGATTATTAAACAGAATATTCATGATTATTTATTTATACTTTTCTCATGTATTTGTATATTTCTGTGTGAGTCTGTATAATCTGTGTGTATGTTTGTGTGTGTCCATAGGCACCCATAATGTGTGTGTATGTGTGTATATCTGTAGGCACCTACAATGTGTGTGTATGGGCCCGTGTGTGTGTGTGTGTGTGTGTGTGTGTGTGTGTGTGTGTGTGTGTGAGTGTAGGCATACATGGTGACCAGAGAAGGCATTACATCTTCTGGAGCTGGACACTTGTGAGCTACTGACATTGCTAGGAATATACCCAGTTCCTTTGGGAAAGTGGAGAGTGTGTTTATCCACTGAGCAACCTCTGCAGCCCCAAGGAAACATTCTTTAAAGATGTATAGTAACCATCTTTATTTTATCCTAAGTGATGCTCACCAAGGCCCCTAGTAAAGCCTGAAACCACAGATAGTACCAGATCTGTAGTGCAGTGTACATGTCTTCCCCCACTTGTCCTGTCATGATGCCATGTTGCACCAGAGTTCATCTTTCCTCCCATGTTCCCTGCCTCAGGCCTCCTTATATCACTGAACAGCAGTATGGAGCCATCATAAAGTAAGGATAACTGAACACAAGCACTGCTCTACTTTGACAGTCAATCTAATGACCTGGACAGCTGCTACATGATTAAACAAGGGTCAATATGCACAACATAAAAATGCTGAACACATTAAAGACTCTTGTCCATGGTGGAGTAGAGCAGCAGGATGATAGGTTCCAACATGGAATTCAGAATGGGAGTGGCAGCTGCTGAACATTTCAGACCATGGAGAGTAACAGAAATCATAAAGGGTGAAACCACAGATGAACTTATGTTATCAGTGTTAGGGTGCTAACAGGTCAAGTGCATGATAACCATGTATTCTACAGACTTCTACAGGTCATATAATGAAACAGTACATGTTGTAAAATGTACACAAAAGTGTTTGGGTTTGCTTTTTATAACTGAGATTTAAAGACTAATGTGAAAAACCTAGGTACTTACATGCAGGTCTCGAGATAGTGTAACGTTGCTCATGTCGATAGCACGAGGGCTATACCCATGTGCAGCATCTATAGACACCTGGAGATGTGTTTAAAATGAGAAAAAAGAAGCATCTCATT
Source organism: Cricetiscus sungorus (assembly GCA_030556225.1). Taxonomy (NCBI): domain Eukaryota; kingdom Metazoa; phylum Chordata; class Mammalia; order Rodentia; family Cricetidae; genus Cricetiscus; species Cricetiscus sungorus. Next base: position 8,028,442 of record JANBXA010000729.1, on the reverse strand, counting down.
AAAACTGCAAAAGAGCCTTCAGAACCATTAAAAACTACAAAAAGAGCCTTCAGAAACAGTACAAGTATCAAACTATTTTTTCTGCGATAAAAGCAACAGGATAACTTCAAGGACACATTAATTTAAATTTTGAGTATCTCACAATCATTTATGTTTAAATAATTAATCTTAATACCTCAGGGACAGACCTTTTAAGAAGTTAATTATTAAGTTTGCAGTATGTGCTGAATTCCACATCCTGCAGTGTATCCTCAGCCAAGAGCCACTGTGACCTTGACCTAACCCCCCAACCCTTTAGGTACAAAGAGCCAAAGAACTCAACATTTACAATCCTATTTGTGGGTCAATTGTAAAAATAAACAAGGGCCACCACAGATTAAACAACTGTACCATTTAGTCTTTAATGGTGTGCAAGGAAATTTCCCCTGACAAGACTTGCCTAATTTCTAGTTTTGCTTTAAAAAACTAGATGTAAATATTTATAATGATGGCTATAGATTTCTGCTGCTCTCAGCTTTGGTCTGAGAAGCTCCTTTCACAATGGGTAGTGGCTAACACATAGATTCATGACCAATTTAGCATTCACACCCCCCCACACACACACACAGGCAAGAGACTACCATAGAAGAGAGGACATAACAGTAGAACATTAGAAGCAAGAGACAGGGGCAGAGAACTGGGAAAGGCTGCCTTCTGGACCTGACTTGGCTATTGCACACATAAACTCTCAGCAGCTATAGTTACCTGCACAAAATCTGTCAGGCTACATCCCAGGATAGACACAGTGAATACATGCATGGAATTTTCCAAGAATAAAAAAGCTAGTATTTTACAAAGGAAAGAGGGGCTGGAGAGACAGATCAGTGCTTCCATCCCCCACCACCCACTTTAGGGAATCAGGTGGTTCAGGATTGCCTGTCACTCTAGTTCTCAGGACTCTGACACCCTCTTCAGTTCTCTGCAGGTAGCTGTACTCACATGTGCACACGTATGCAAAGATGCATACATATAGACACACAAAAATAAACCACTGAAAGAATACACCTACTTGTCAACTTCTACAGTTTCACTTCCATTCCATTATCTTAGTATAACCAATAAGGAAGACATGAACTCTGGGTCTTCTTACTGATCTTAGACTCAATCTTAAAATATTCACCATCATGCATGAGTCATTAAAGATTACATAGAGACAATTTATTCTTTTAGTTTTAACTCCAACATTGATTTCTCTCTCTGACTCTTTCTGTGTGGGTGTACCCATGAGTGTGTGTGTGTGTGTGTGTGTGTGTGTGTGTGTGTGTGTGTGTGTGTGTGTGTATGAAAATGAGTGTGTGCATACATGTGTGTTCAGTAAATGCATAAAAACATGATAGTGAAAGTGTAAAATCGAATATGACTCCACAGGTTCAGACTAGCTATTCTACTGTATATGAATGCAGAGGATCAAGCTGAGCACAAGCAGGCCAGCATGCCTGCCCCCATTTCTCCCTGCTCTTGACTGTGGTTGTGAGGTGATGTCTCTCTCAAGCTCCTGTTATGACTTCCACCATGATGACCTGTAACCTGGAATTGTGAACTAAGTTAAATCTTTCTCCCTTACATCCTTTTGTGTCAATATATTTTATCACAGTGACAGAAATAAAACTAGATAACCTCGCGCAATCACCCATTCTTCATCCACCCAGCTGTCAAGACTTTTCATTGTTTGTCCCCTTGCTTAGGCAACTGATGATGTCCCATGGTGTTAGTGACATCATGCTTGTATCTGATAAGATAAACTACACAGTCTAAGCCAAGTCATTTGCCCATTTTAAAACTGTTCCCTATGCAATGGAGCTAACACTAAATACACAGCCTAATTCAAAGACAGATGTGGCTTAGATAATGAACATCAGTCCCTCTGCACTGGGCTCTTAGCACACATGTATGCTCAAGAACATTAGGCTGTCCCTAGAGCTGGTCCATACCCCCACTATTTTCATCACAGTTCTGTGCAGTGAGGACAACCAGAATGTGGAAGTCATTGGAAGCCATGCCTCAGCTATCCAGTGACAGCAACCACATTAACTGTTGTCTCCTTGCTGTCCCCAGTACTCCTAAGTTTGTTAGCTCACTCAACAAAACTATTGTCTTGCTGACACACTATAGAATCCATGAAAAACATATCTGGTTACTACTAATCTTATATTTCATGGCCATTTGTCTCAACCTATTCTTTTTCTATAATTTCATCTGACCTGGAACACGTGCTCTCTTAAAATTAGGAACATTAGTGTTAACTCCTTGGTAAAAGTTCATAACTTATTTCATTGCACCATCAGAATATGTCAGAAAAATGATACTACCTTTGTTTGTTCATTTTGAGACAGGGTCTTCCTCAATTCACTACGTAGTCATGCGTGCCCTTGCACACTTGATTCTATCTATGCTCCTGCCTCCCAAAAGCTGGTATTGCAGGCATACACCTTCACACTGGCATTTATATGGTGCCAGGAATTGAAACTAGGGCTCTGTAAATGCTAAGTAAGCACCCTAGCAATCAAGCTACATTCCAGACCTAATTATTAGTAATATTTCTATTATTAATAATATTTGTGATAGGATCTTGCTATATAGCCAAGGCTGGCTTCAAACTTCTAGAGCTAAGTGAGATTCCTGGCTCAGACTCTCCAGTAGCCAAGGCTACCACTATGTTCAATTTGAAATTATTGTTAGCTATGGGGACCTAGCTCAGTAGTAGGGTGCTTGAGTAGCATGCATGAGGCCTTGAGTACAATTCCCAGTATGGACAAATATATGTGTATGTGTGTGTGTATACAAACATGTGTATATATAAAACATATATTTATATACTAAACTATAAATATGTGGGGGTGTATATATTATATATACACAAATATATGCATGTGTGAAAATTTGTGTGTATATATCAAACTATAAATATATGTGTGTGTGAAGGTTATGTATATATTATATACACACATATGTGTGTATGTAAAATATATATGTACCTATAAATTAAACTATAAATGTTGTATGATGTAGATGTATATGTATGTTATATATGCATATATACATTATAAAAATGTATATATATTAATCTATAAATATATGTTTGTGTTTAAATAACATGAATAATTAAATTGTTACTATGATTCTAACCTGACTTGTTTGAGAAATGCGTCGAGTCCGGTTATAAAGAGCCATACTGTCTCCCTCTCGTGTTCTCTCAATTCTCCAACCCCAAGCCAGCATCGTTTTTAAAGATTCCTTGATGGGCCAGCGATAAATTTCTTTTTCCTAGAGGAAAAATAATTGAAGCATTAGTTGTATCATGAACCCAAAATGAAAATTTACAATATTTAATGATTTGTTCTAAAATGAACTGCCTTCATTCAAAAACTGACTATTGCAGGATATTTATAAATAAAACAAAAATCAAAACCTGAAGTGCTACTCAGCTAAGACTGCTAAGGAGATAATCAACTCTAATGAGTTGTCCTCTGCACACCCACACAAATACTTATAAAACAAAAATTTCCCCAAACACAATGCTTTATAAATTTAATGGAAAAAAAAATCTCACCTTTTCTGACAATAGTTTATATGGCTTCATTAGTGGTTGGACCTTAGAAGAGTCTGAATATATTTCCCCATAAATCCATCCATTCGCCAACTAAAACAAACAATATGTCAAAATAGTTTTACATATATTAATTTTGGTGAGTTTAAGTGTACATTGTGTAGCAACTATTTGGTAAACTAACCCTAAAGTGGATTAAGAACATGATTAAGGCCCACAGCTTGTTGTCATGTGGCTGGGGTCTGTCTGAAGCCAAGGCTTTGTGAACAGTAAGCAAGCTGAGTCCTAATGAACTACATCCTGGCTGGACACTTTTCACATTTTTATTTTGAGACTTCTTGCAAAGTTGCCTTGAATGCATTGTGTGTCCCAAGGCAGGTCTTGGAATTAAAATTCTGCAACTGAAGATTCCCAAGTACCTGGAATGACAAGCCTGCACTACTTTGGCCTGGCTGAGCTCTAAACGTTATCTAACTCAATACAGTGTTCCACTCTTAGTGTTACACTCAGTAGCCACTTGGAATGAGTTCCTTCCGCCAGAGATTAAACACCCCCTGTCATCCTAAAATAACCAAATCTAAAATGGTACCCCATGCTTAATGCTGTACAAAAAGGCTATAGGGACCAAAGACTGCTGTTAGTTATTCAGACACATCTTAAGCCCTGATCTGTGATACATGCATGTCTATGAGAGGTTTATTAAAATATGCAAATCAGGAGCACTTAGGAGTAACATTTCCTATTTGCTCATTTCTGTATCCCACTGTCTATCAATGGATTTGTCCTCCAATAATTTGACCATTTGGGTTTAGCATCATTTGCTCATACCCCCATTAGCTCTCAAAGTCCAGGTAGCAAGCCTGTACCAGTTCAGGACTTCCCTCCCAAGGCATCTCTCACTCTTCCGTATCCCAATCACACAGTGTTCCATGCAGCCACTGTTATCAAGGTGACTCATCACTGAGTGACTTTCCTGATAAGACTGCCAATTTCTACAACACAGAATCACATAATTATCATACAAACAGAAAATAATTTCCATGAGAAAGGAAGAGGCTTGTGGTCACAGCACAGTGGGGGAGCAGAACATGAGAATATGCCAGTCACTTTTTAGAATGTTAACACAAACCAGGGTCACCAAGGAAGGGGGAAACTCAGCTGAAGATTTGCCACCATCAGACTGGCCTAAGTGCACAGCAGGGAAGGGGCATTTCCTTCAACACTGATTTGTGTAGAAGGGCCCAGTTCATTGTGGGAGATGCCATCACTGGGCATTTGGTCCCAGGTTATACATAAAATCAAACTAAGCAAACCATTAGGAGTGTTCCTCCATGGTTCCAGATTCTGTCCTCCTTGAGTTCCTTCCCTATGTTCCTACAATTATCAACAATGATTAGGACATATAAGCTAAATAAACCCTTTTCTCCCCAAGCTGCTTTTACTCATGGTGTTTATCAGCAATAGAAATCAAACTAGCAAAGAGACATGCCATGCCACTAATTTATCTCAGGACGTAGCATCCTTTAGGGCATTCGCTGTCTGCTTCTCACCTTAGTGTTGAACATGCACATGTTACATTTTTGTGCCATGTACTCTGTTTCTCTGACAAACAATCACCATTCCCTCCCAAACCGAAACTAAACTCAACTGAAATGAGAACCATCTGGTAGGAGGCACTTGTTGAGTTTTCTCATTGCACTGTCCTCAGAGAAAACATTCAGGAGATGTATCCCATTTTTTGTGAGCTATAGATCTGCTTAGACAAAAGTATAGAAAGTATGAAAATCGCCAAAGTTTAAAACTCTTCAAGGGGATGGGAAGATGCCTCATTTGGTAAAGAGCTTACTGTACAGGAATGAAGATCTGAGTTTGTATCAACAACAGCAATGTAAAAATCTGTATGTGGTAGCTAGTGCATGTGTGTAGCCCTAGCATTTGAGAGAATAGAGGAATTCTGGAGCTCTCTGACCTGGCTAGCCAATCAGTAAGCTCTGGACTCAGGGAAAGACCTTGTTGCAAGAACTAAGATGGGCAATGATAGAGGCAGATATAGACCATCAACTCCTGACCCTATATGAACACATACACACACACACACACACACACACACACACACACACACACACACACGCACACGCACACGCACACGCACACGCACACGCACACGCACACACACACACACTCAAACTAGCATATGCACCCGGGTTGTCACATGCACACAAAAAAATACACTCACATGTAAAACTCATACACATCCACATAAATTTTCTGTATCGTTCATCTAATATAAAAGTACATCTAAAAACAAAAATTTGATTAAAAACTAAATTTTGAATGTGGTATCACCACCTCTTCCTGAAACCTTGCTGATCATTATGTTTTACCCCACAAACAATAGTATACATTTAGAAATGATACTCAAAATTTAATGAACTGATCTTTAGAAATGTTAAAATTTCCAGACTGTCATTTTTACTACAGAAAAACTAAATAAGTATTAATATGAACAGCTTATAACTAAATGTTCATTACTAAGTTAGATGTGGCTCTCCCTTTAAAGAAGAAAGTTGGGGATGGGAATGGAGCTTAGTGAGTACAAGTGTGGCATGGTGGTGTACATTTGTAATCCCAGAATTTGGGGCAGTGGAGATGGGCAGATCCACCTAGCTGAAATGGAAAGTTCTAGAGTCACTGAGGACCCTGTCTCAAAGGAAATAAAAGAGAGGGTGATAGAGTTAATGAAGTCTGACTCTGACCACTATATGTACCCATGAAAATGAAGTCATATACATAGACATATACACTAAACACATACAAAGATAAACTTGGCATAGTTAGATATATTGGAGCAGCACTCAGTCATTCACAATGGCAGCCTTGGATGGGAGGACAGCACTTTTGACTTTTACCTTGTCCATGGACCATTTATCATGGGAATGTTCTGCATATTTGTTAATGAAGTATTCTAACTTCTCAGGAATTGTAATGCTACAAGAAAAATAAAGGAAAGTAGCTTGGTGTTTTATAGAATGCACGGGCAAATATATACTTTACTCACAGCTGAATAATATTCAGATTCTATTGAACTCATAACTGTTAAAAAATAGTTGTAACAAAGGATTGCTTCTTCACATTTCCACACAATGTAAGTCCAGCATATCATGTTCTATATATTCATCTCAAACTCAGACATCATTTATTGTGTTAATATAAAAGTAAATGTAATAAGATATGTTAGTTAAGATATATTCAAAGATGAAAGCAATAGATTATACAAGAAATTAAAACAAATCCAAACCAACAGTCAGTAAGTTTAAAAACATGCTTTTCTTTTTCTTAGGAGATATCCTGTCTTTTTAAACCTTGTTTATTAAATTTGAATGAACAACTATTAATTTCTGATCTGCCACATTTTTAACTTAATTTCATAGAATTAGTTATGTGTTAACACTTTCTGGTGTTAGTGCTCCACATAAATAACATTATAAAATGTTACTAATTTGGACTATAGGGAAGAGTAATTAATAAATGTATGCTTTATTGTTTGACAATACTTATTCTTGATTTTTTTTATTTTTTAATAAATATTTATCTCATTCATGTCAAGCATGTGCAATTGATGAATGGGCCTAGTGATAAATGTTAAAGCTTGTAATTATCAAATGTATATATAAATAGGGAATTGAATACACATTCAACTCCTTAATAAGTACAACTTACTAAGCACATAACTGAGACTTGAGTTCTAAATAAAACTGAGCATAATGAGATGGTTTTCCGATCATTGCCAACAAAGTTATCAGTTAGTAACTGACAAACATATATTTAAGAAACCATACTTTAAAAAAATCATACTCAAGTAGAAATTACTCAAACCACTATGTAAACTTATATTGAAATTTTTCTCTAGAAAGCAAGCCTGGGTAGATTACCATGCATGTCCAACTTGTTAGTTAATGGGATTTCATTCATTACCACCAAACCATGATATTGCTCTTCTGAAAACTTTGGATTATTCTGTATGTGAGCATACCAGACACTTACCCATGGGATAATGGTATTCTGTGATGTTTTGGTGACTTACTTTGAAAGAAATACAAAGGACCAATCACATAATCCAAACACTTAGGGGTGAACACTTTTCTCACAGGACTGTCATGTAATATCAAGCAAGTACTTTAAAGACATTCTTAGATTAATATAATAGCATATCACTTGGGTTGACATTCTGATTGGTATAGGGGGCTAAACCAGCTGGGAGCTGCCCTGAAGCCTCAAAGTTCAGTCTGAGACTGATTTAGTTGTGGTGGTTAATAACTAACCTGTTAACTATCTTGATAACTAGTTGCCAAGTTACCATGTCAACAGTAAACTAAGTGAAGAGGCAGTTTTCCTCAAAAATAGGGAGCTATGGTCCTACTCAGACCTCAAACACATGAATGGCCCATGTATCCCATACACTTAGCAAACTAAGTGCATATATGAAGCTAGACAGATATCATATGTTTGATCTTAGTTCAAAGATTATCAATTCTGTCTACATTATGACTATATGCCTATTTCTTGTGCTAATTTCTACTTGATTTCCACTTGAGCCTGGCCAAGATGCTGTGATAGGTGAAATTATCCTGTAACTCACAGGAACAGCATTGCAGTAACTTTTTGGAACTATCTTCAGCTAAAGATGGGGTGACTGTGGTTAAATTTTCAACTAAATAAAGTTCATTCATTTTGTTGAGTCTCCCTCTTCTAGACATTATAAAGTGGCTATCCACTGGTACTGCTCCTTCACCAACAAGTACCCAAGAGGGTACACACCTATTTCTGATATTGGTATATTCACCGTTATTTTTACTGCCATCTGACAATTTCAAGGGGCTCCTATTCAAAGGGGGCATGTACCAGATAAAGTTCACTTCAGTACCTTATTCAATTTCAGACTTCACACATCATTTACAATAAAAATCTGCTGCAATAGAAAGAGTCCATACTTTGAGGTATCAACAGGTTGTGGGTTAAAGTTCCCTTCAGAATCCATGGATGACTGTTTTTCCATCATACTGACATAGTTTGACTCCATGTAGTCTGGAGGTAAAGCTCCCGCAACTGCACTCAGGCAAGGCAGGGCCAGTTTGAAAAGTTCTTGTTCATATTTCTGGTAAAAGAAAAACAGAAAAACAATTATAAGCTATTATCTATATGACTCTGGATATGGCTTGTTGACAAATATCCCCCATAGGTTCATATGTTTGAACACTTGAATTCTAACTGGTGACACTGTTCTGGAGTAATAGAACCTTTAAAAATGAATCCTTGCTGGACAAAGATCACTATTGAGTGTCCTCTCTCCTTGTCTCTTTTCCATTTTTCCCTTTCCCTCTCTTCCTCCCTCTTCCTTGCTACTTAACGGCCATGTGGGCTCATTCCAGCTGCTGTGCCTTCCCTGCCATAATAGAAGTGGTAGTTTAAATGCCATTAGTCCCAATAAACTCATAGGTAGTGGTTATATTAGGAGACATGGCCTTGTTAGAATAGGTGTGATCTTGTTGGAAGAAGTGTGTCACTGTAGGGGGAGGGCCTTGATGTCTCTCCTATGCTGAAGATTCACCCAGTGTCTCAGTTCACTTACTGTTTGTTGCCTTCACAAGATGGAGAACTCTCAGCTACCTCTCAAGTTCCATGTCTGCCTGAATATCACAAAGTCCCACAATGATAATAGACTGAACCTCTGAACTGTAAGCAACCCAATTGAATGTTTTCCTTTATAGGCGTTACTGTAGTCATGGTATCTATTCACAGCAATAGAAACCTTAACTAAAACAATGAATTGTATCTCCTCTGGAGCTATAAAGCTAAACAAACCCTTTTATCCTCTAAGTTGCTTTGTGCCGGCATATTCCATCACTAAAACCAGTCAACCACATATCTGATATCTTACATTCCTCCACTATTATAATTTCAGAAATGGTGTTACGATCACAAGCAATATGTGGCAATAACAATTATTGGAAACCAATGTGTAGGGCATTCTCAATATGCATTATTAAAAGAGGAAAACAAAAAAGGTAACTTTCCATTGTTTTGCTTTGTTGAAAAGGATCACACCCTATAACCCAGACCCAATTGGAGGCTCAGCTGTGCAGCACACAGCTGTCCTTAAACTTGAGGTCCTTCAGCCTCAACCTCCTCTGTGCTAGCAGTATTGGCATGCAACATCATACCTGAAACTATTACACACTTAGTTACTAAAAACATCATTCTACTATAAATACCATCTTACAGAGAACATGAAGCTGTTAGTTGCTTTATTGGTACATATAAATCTACCCCCTATCTTCAATTACCTTTTGAGACAAAGCATCAAAAATTCCCCAAAATAACTTTCTTGATAAATGAAGTTCTTCTTCTGAGGCAGCACCAAAATTGCCCCACCCTCCAGGCAGGCAGTAATATTTCCAGCATCTTTCATAATGATTTGTCAGAAGCTGTATGAGAAAGTAGTCAGAAAATTAATTAACATAAATTAATATATGTTTCCATTCCTCTTCCATGGCATTCTAAATCCTATAGAAGGCCCATGGGAGAGAAACTATCAAATCCATGTGAATTTGGGGTGGGGTGAGGTGGGGATAGAATTACTTGAATACTAAGCTTCTTTCAAATTGGATACTAATAGCAAGGATGGACCAAATGTTCAACTTTGAAAACATATCTTGAGGCAGGCTGGAGAGATGGCGAGGTAGTTAAGAGCATTGATGCTCTTGTAGAAAGTCCATGTTTGGTTCCCTGCACCTAATCAGGCAGCTCACAAGCACATTTTCATTCCAGGTGATCTATCACCATCTTCTGGCCTTAATTGTCACTACACATATATGCACATACAGATAAAACTAATGTATTTTGGACATTATTCCTGAGATCGTTTTGATATTTATGTATTGCAGAATCCTACTTCTTTTAATTTCATTTACTCATAAATATGTGAACAGTTACCTACTGGACTCCATGAATAATTATCTCCTAGACTCCACGAATACAACAAAGATATCAATGGTAGAATGGCCAGATACATCAAGTGGGAACCTTATCTCTGTGGGTATTTTCATTTCCACTCTGACTTACCTATCACCTGTGATGACTTCAGACATTAATTCTATGAGTAAACTCTGGATGTGACTCTACATTTGTTTGCTACCTTCAGATGCAGTCTATGGCCTACCTACATCAAAGGATCTTTCACTTATTTAGCAGCTTTGGGGGAAATGTATTTGTGATCTGTATCTGCCAAATTTATAGAAACAGTGTTAGGTAGTCTACAATAGAGTATTGCTTATTTAAAGGTCTCACACACACACACACACACACACACACACACACACACACACACACACTTCATAAGGCCTTTCAATAACTGGGAGAAATTCCACAGCATCAGAGACCAAGCACACTAAGTCAAACAGACATATGATTAGTAACAAGAAGTCAACTCAAGGAACCAGGGACCACACAGTGTCAAGGATCCCTGGTATTTACCTTAAGAGGCATCTTTGCATGTTCATTCAGCTGTGGAACATCAAATACCAGTCTTCTGAGTAGGTGTTGCATCATAGAAGGTCGCAGTTGCCTGTTGGAACAGGCCAATTGCAATAATGGAGACAATCTCAAGACATAGACATCTATATATTGGACTATAGAAATTAATTTTTGATACAGAAACCTTAAAAATTTCATGATAATTAAAAAGAGCCATGCCATAAAGAAAATTGGCACAAAGAATTACCTACTTACCCACATATAGAGAGCAGGCAGACTTCTATAGAGTCTCGCTGAGCTTTGGTGAGGGAGCATCCTTTAGACAGTCTATAGACAGTATGTAGCAGAGAGTCAATGAGGGAAGCATGGTGCTCTGTTCCAGCAAACAGGGGAGCACATCTCGTTAACAAAGGCAGGACAGCTGTACAAAGGTACCGATTGAGGGCCAAGGCCATGTCTGTAGCACTGAGTGCAGCCTAGAGAGGAATAAGAGAACATAGCCTTGTGTATCAGCAAAGGACTCAACACATGCTACATAATCTTCCTATATAGAAACAAAAACAGAATGACATTTGGAAATGCAGTCCTTATATCAAATTTTACCCATGGCTCACATCATCTTCACCACTTAAAACCATCAACTATTGATGGCTCATAAGTTGACTGAAATGCATACAACAGTATCTATCTTCTCAGAGGGCTCAGTAAATCAAAGCTCAGGGTTAGGTTATAATTATATCATCTTCCCTAACATCTGTGATGGTATCCAAAACTTAGTAAACAGCCCTATACAACCTGGAGGAATATTATGAGCTTGACCTGGAGCAAGGGAACTCTGAAAAGATTCAGACCTCAGTAGGGTGGGTGATAGCAGAAGATGTCAATGAGCACTTCCTTGTGGGCAGAAAGAAATGAACATATTTTCAAAACTGGTCTCAGATTGTGCACACAATATATTACTTTGTTCTTTGTATGTTTGGATACATATGTATATCTGTGAGTGCTTGTGTATACATAAGTGCTGAGGCAAGAGGTCATTATTAGGTGTCATCCTTAATCTCTCTACTTTCTTTTTTTGAGATAGGATCTCTCATTTTACCTGAAGCTTACTGATTCTACTAGACTAGCCAGTAGTCTCCAGGAATCTTCCTGTCCCTACCATCCAGTGCTTAGATTTTTAAGCACACGTGCACACACACACACACACACACACACACACACACACACACACACACACACACACACACACCACGTGTGTGTGCACTGCCATGCCTGGGTTTTGCACTTGGGTTCTGAAGGATAAACTCGGATCTTCATGTATATGTGACAAGCCCTTTATCAAATGAGCCATCTATCTCTAGGACAATTTCCAGGCTCATAATGGATGGGTATTATTAGACATCCTTGTGACCTCCTAAGTTAAGCATAGATGAATCTCTTGGCTCCCACAGCATCTCATCATATCTTTGTCAGACCTTTGAGGCAGGTAGTTCCCTAGTCAGTGAATTTCCTTTGGACAGGATCTATTTGATTTTCTGTTTACTTGCCTGAAAACAACACGGGTATGTAATAAATGTTAGTTGATAATGAGAGGGTAAATGAGCACAATGACACATAGACTTCAGAGTTTGAGAGTCAAGGGTACAAGTTCACTTTCCATATCATACCGTATCTAGAGAGGCAGCAGCTCGGAGATCTGGCAGAAAGCCAACCTCAAGGAGATGGAGGAGGAAATCTTGCACCTCAATTCCATAGACCCTGTCAAGGAACAAAACCATGGCTGCCTTGTGATCTGGGCAAAACCCCGCGGACATGTCAGGCTCCACCACCTTCCCATCTACAAGAGAGAAGGTGACATGTTGGTGTCAATGGCCTGGCCATATGTGGGTTGATGACATTTGGCTTTTTGCCAGCAATGTCATGTTTCAAATCAAGTATATTGATGGAACGTTTTCCTGTTTCACTACCTCACACAAATGTGTACATGACTGGAGAAGTAGGTCAGTGCAATTTGAACCTAAAGTCATTTAATGCCATTTGGGCATTTGCTCACTTCATACTTGTAAAGTCATAGTATCTGGACAATGCCAAGAATGAAACAGAAGGCATTAAATAGACCTGGTAAAAATGTGGAATACCATGGAAAGTTAAAAATAAGAAGCACATATTCCTATTCTTGTTAAGAACTATCCCTTTAAACTCATTGTGGTGGTTTGAATCAGAATGTTCTCTATAGATTCATATGTTTAAATGCTTGTCCCATAGGGGATGGCACTATTAGGAGGTGTAGCCTTGTTGGAGAAAAGTATTTCAGTGTGGAGTCAGGCTATGAGGTCTTATATACTCAATCTAGGCCTAGTGTGACAGTTTCCTTCTGCTTCCTGTGGATCAAGATGTAGAACTCTCAGCTCCATCCAGCACCATGTCTGCCTACAACTTCTCCCCCAAAATGATAATGGACTAAACTTCTGAAACTATAAGTCAGCCCCAATTAAATATTTTCCATCATAAGAGTTGCCATGATCATACTATCTTCACAGGAATAGAAACCCTAACTAAGACACTCATGCTCTACTATGTGATAATCAGGTATTTTTCCATGGTTATGGTTTAGATTATAATTATAAATGGCATACCATAAAAGACATTACAATTATACAGTAATCATAAAATAATAAATCAACAACATGAAACTATCATAGATTTCATATAAAATAGACTTTATTCATTATATTTGAGAGTCATGTCATTTTCTCTCTCAATACCCCATGTTTGAAGTCTATGTAGATTAATAAACTCTTTATAGTAATTTCTGAAGTTCATAGGTTAGGGACCATTAGTATGAAGAATTATAGGACTGTATACCAACTTAAAATACTGGGCAGCTTATTTAGTAATAAGATAATTATGCCAAACTGGTTGTGGCAGCACACAATGGAAGTCTATGAATGGTATCACAGAATTTTTCATATGGATGTCATATTGAAGGAAATCAAATAGGGAAGGAGGACATATGACCATCACCAACCTGAAATAGCTTCTCACTTGCAGTCAATGAATGAATTTTATAATCCTACCATAAATATGAATAAATAATATTTTTAATAAAATTAAAATATGATGCTCATTAGTTCCTGTTTATTATAATAAAAATCTCTAATATAATTAATACTATTTTGCTTTACATTATAAGAAAAGTAAGTTCTTAGTGTTTAAACTGCTGCCAAGTACTCTTCTTGGAAAATGATAGCTGGAATTGCTAGGTGATAGACCTGAGTGATGAAGCTGGGAGAAGCTCTATAAGACAACCCAAACCCTGTGTCTGTCTGTACAGATGAACAGGCTATTGCAAGAGTTTGTTTCCTACCACCATGATGAAGCATTTGTTTTTTAAACATAATACTTCCTTATCCCTGGCACAAAACAAACCATGGAAAACAAGAAGGAGGCATCCCAGAAAACTGCGATGGTATTCTGGTAGCTGTGCCTCCTAAGAGTCAGGTACCACCTTCTTGATCTTTAGACTGCAAATTTGTTGCCACCATTATATCAACAACTAATGTGCCAGGGTATCTTCCCACACATGGGCATTGATGAGGGGTCTGCATTCGCCGAAGGTCATCATTAGGATATCATTTGCATTGTGGTTTTTACTCCCTCTATGAACTTTTCTGGAGGACCATGAGAAGAAACACCCTTAAAGGAAGACTGGCCTACCATGATTATGGAAGGAAGATGATGGGAATTTACCTTACATCATAAATACACAATCTGCCTCATTTGTAAAGGGTTCTTTAAATTTACAATGCTGAACCCATTGCACTGTTTTGGGATGGTGCACTTTCAAGACATCACCCTTTGGACAGCATGCTTTGGGGACATCACCTTTTGGACAATGCACTCCAAACTTTTTAGAGTAAATAAGCATTTACATAGCTTTGCTGAAAAAACTTCTTAAAATGTCTGAATCTCTTGACTGAGTTCCTTCAAAAATTCTAGAACTTAGAGGTTCTATGATCTGCATATGAGGTGAATGCCATGATGCTTACTCAATAGGCAGTGAGCATTGACTGTTGAGAAGGGGAAGGAACTTGTTCAAGTTCATGACCCAGGGATTATCAGTGCTCAATTAGAAGTTACTAAAATGGGTTTAACATTCAACCTGGGCTGATTTAATTTTCAGTTTATTTGCATTTGCATGGCACAGTTTTTCAAATAAATAATTATATGAAATTCCCCTCAGCCTCTTTTACACACACACACACACACAAAAAAAAAAAAAAAAAAAAAAACCACTCATTATTGGCATTTGAGGTCTTGGAGGTTCTACTATTTTATCATCTAGCTCTACTTAAATAAGAATGGAGCCACTGAGACCCAAACAATTCTTTACTTCGCAAATACTTATCCAAGTTTCCGCTGACTTTTATTTTGCTTTTAATATTGTTACTACATTTGTTTATTTATCCATGCATGTATACATGTGTGCCATGGCCTCAAGCACAGGTCAGAGGACCCCTTGCAGGAGTCAGTTCTCGCCTTCTACCATGTGGGTCCTAGGGATTGAAGTCAGGTACTCTTTAACATTAATTTTAATATATCCATAACTGCCTGGTACTCAAAACCCACTGATGTCTACCTCCTCCAACACACTAAACTTGATGCAGCTAAGGTAATGCCCATTCTTACAAATGAGGATGCATCTAACTGAATGGAAGTGGGAAGAGGGGATGTTAAGCACTGATGAAATTTTCACAAAGTACTGTCTTTCCAGTCCTGAGTTACACAGGATGAAAGTTGGTCTTACCTTTGGCTATTGTTGGCATTTGAAATGCAATGCTGATTACTCCCACCAAGTCTCCCAGTGGAATCAGGGATCGCAAAATAGACCTGATTCGAATGGCTTCTCCTTTTCCAGCATGAATCAACTAGATGGGAAGAGGATACAGCAAGCTTAGAAGCAGCTGTGGACTTTGTCCATAGTTCTGTTAGGAAACTTAAATCATGAGAATCCAAGTTTAGAGTTAAAGTTGTCTTTCCTGAATATGCATAAAGCTAGCCATGTCTCAGAAACTGCTTTCTCAGACACACAAGCAGGCAATCACATCTTACAGTTCCCATAAATAAGAAGAAACACTAGGTTATATACACTACAGTCTAGGATACATGGTTTGCCCAAAGGGACTTTATTTTTTAATAATGTTTGGGGTACCAAAACAAACTGAAAATCAGATAAATCTATGAACACTTACCCCTAAAATTACATATAACTATCAATAACCAGAGAAATAATACAATAAAACAGCCACTATTTCTAGCCACTGAAAATAAACTAATATTTGTGATTTATTTGGCCACTGAAAATAAACTAATATTGGTGATTTATTTAGCCTCTTTCTGTTCTTGAGATTGGGAGTTAGTTTTATATCCACTAAATTTCCACCCTGTTTCTTGGAAGAGGAGGTCAGTTCCATTTCAGACTTCTGGCTGAGGAATTCCCAAGGTGCCAGTCCTAGTGCACAAAAGGACTTTGGGAGCACATTCCCCATAGAGGGATACACCCTTAGCCTAGAGGCAGGAGAGAGGACCTAGACATTACTCCAAATGGCTTAACAAATTTTGATGATCCCTCCTTGAAGGCATCACTCTCCCTGTGGAGTGGGTGGGGAATGGGACAGGACAAGTGAGGGAGGTCGGGGGAACATGGGAGGGAGAGAGGAAGAGAGTACTGGGATCGATATGTAAAATAAGAGAGTGTGTGTGTGTGTGTGTGTGTGTGTGTGTGTGTGTGTGTGTGTGATTCTAGCTCTTCCAAGGAGGACAGGGGGGACATTAATCTCACATGATAGATAAACAGGATAGACATCCCCACCACAGGTGGATGAAAAGGAGGAGTCTGGATAGGTGGGTAGACATGGGAACAGGAAGGGCTGGGGGAAGGAATGAGGGAGAGAGTGCTGGGAAAGACAACTGGAATCAGGGGCATCTCTGTGATAAGCTAGAAACTTACGCAGTGGAAACTCCCAAGAATCTATGCAGTTTACCCTAGCTGAAACTCCTAGCAATGGCAAATACAGAGCCGGACTGATCTTCTATAGCCAGGCAAGACTTAGAGTAGGGGAACTGAGACCTCAGGCCAGCCACATAACCTAGGACTGACAATTTTTCTGTCTACAAGATATTCTGGGGGGGGGACTTTGATGATCTTTTATGGGAGGCCTCACCCTCCCTGAGGAGTGGATGTGGGGTGCGATGGGGGGCTAGTAGGAGAAGTGGGAGAAAAGAGAGGGAACTGGGATTGGTATATAAAATAAGATTGTTTTTAATTTAAATAAAAATTAATTTTAAAAGATATTTTGCAGCAAAGGTGGCACAGAGATCATGGAAATGGTAAACAAGTGACTAGTCCAACTTGAGACTCATATCTTAAGAGACAGCCCACCCATGAGACTGCTGAGAGGGCCAGGATTCAGAAACTAGACAGCCCAGAGACCTATGATATAATCAAACATAAATGGCAAAAAGTCAATAAAATGATTCCTAATATTCTGCTATACTCATAGATTGTTGTCTAGCCCAAGTTCCATCACGTAGTCTTCACTTAGAAACAGATGGAAACAGATGCAGAAATCCACAGCCAAACATTAGATGGAAGAGCTTGAAGAAACCCATGGAAGGGGGTGAGGAAGGATTCTGAAAGCCAAAGGAGCCAAGGACACCACAAGAAAATCACAGAATCAAATAACTTGAGCTCATAGAGGCTCACAGAGACTGAACCACCAACCAGAGAGCTTGCATGGAACTGACCTAAGACCTCTGCAAATATGCTATGGCTGTGTAGTTTGGTCTTCTTGTGTGACTCAAATTGGTGAGAGAACCTTTATCTCTTACCAAGTTTCCTTATCAAGTCTTAAAAGCAGAGTAGATGCCTAGTCTTACCATAACTTTATATATCATGGATGGCTGATATGCATAGGAGGACTGCCCTTTTGTGAAGAGAAATGAGGAGGAGTAGATGGGGCTGAAGAGGGGAAGTTGGAGGGAGGGACTAGGAGGAGAGAGGAAGAGAAAACTGTGGTCAGGCTTGGAAACATTAATTAATTAAAATAAGTTTTAAAAAATTATCCTAGATTTTCTAATATTCTAACAGTTCTTCATTCTGTGGTTTCTCTGATTACAACAAAAGAGAACCTCAAGTAGATTTTATCATATGAGTCTAAAGGAAAAGACCAGAAAATAGGAAATAACAGAACTAAAAAAAAACACAGGTACCAAGGGCAGGAAAGTAAGATATGCTGCAATCCATCTTCTTTGGCTTCATGTTTATTCCAACTCAGAAATGGGCTTAACATTTCATACGTGTATATAATGTATTAATCATATTCATCATCAACTCCATTCGGCAAACTCCATCTCCTCCAACATGTCTCATTCACAAATACACAATTCCTCAAAAATTGATAACCCACCTAATGAATCTGTGTTGCTCGTATAAACATGGGTGTAGGGTCATCCACAAAGACATGGGAAAGCTACTTGCTAGCTCCTCCACTCCCCCAAAATAAAACTTTCTTTCCCCTAATAGTCACCAACTGTCAATAGCTCATCAGCTAGGGGTGGGGCATTAGGAGCTATGATAGAGAAGCACAACTGGTCAAAGTGACTGAAGAGTAGCCACTCCCAAATGTGTCATTTGTAACACAACCCTTTACACTCACGGTTCAGGGAGCATTGTAGAAGAGGGAGTAGACAGTGTCTATGGACCAGAAGACTAAGAGGCTGCTGTGAAGCAGGTTTTTCTTGACATGACAGAGATGCTACACATATAAGTTCTCAACAGCTAAGTCTGTCTTAAAGCTTTGACATCAATATTGCCAAGCTCTACTCATGTAGAGATAAGCATTATATGGAGGGAATCAATTTTTGGTAGAAGCAGTGGTTTTCCATCAGAGAAGAAACTGTATAGGGAAAATATATCCTCGTCTTCAAATGCAAGGAGGCCACATAAAATTTAAAGACATATGGGTGACTACATATTCCATTAAAGACTTGTACTGAAAATCTCATTACTAATTTTTATAGCCAGTGAGACATTTTCAACTAAACAAACACTTGTTCAACAATTAGGCCACAGCTATTACTTTTAATGGAGCATGAATATTGCTAGTTCAGGATGATGCTGTGAGCTCTGCCACCCATGACATGTCCTCATTGATGACTGTATCCAGACTGCTGCCCTCCAGCCCCCAACAGACTCACGTGCATTTCAGGAGCGCAGCGGCCGAGCAAGTCAATCAAAGCTGCATAGAAGGTCATGATGGCATTCCCCATGTGGATGGTATCATCTTCTTCCTCTTCTATATCACTTTTGGGCATTTCCCCCCAAAAGAAACAGAAAGTAAATGAAGGTGCAGTGCTCAGAGAAAAGAGGTTACCCTTTTCCTACCAGTACTTTGACACATCTCAGATACACCAGCAAGATACTTTTCAAACAAAATAACAAGGAGATAAGGATCAGAACACACTTCAAGGACCCAACCTGGAGAGCATAGCCCTACAAGTGGAATGGGGGGGGGATGGGAGGGGAGGGTGGCCAGGGTGCATGTCACAGGGGAAAGAAGGTAAGAGGGAGGGAGGGAGAGAGGGAGGGAGAGAGGGAGGGAGAAAGGGAGGGAGAGAGGGAGGGAAGGAGAGGAAACTGGGATCAACATGTAAAATTTTTAAATTATAATAATAATAATAATAAAGAACACATTGCAAGGGCATAGTAAGATTCCTGCCAAGAGAAAGGGGGAGGATTTTTCACTTGCTGGATTCTGATCATTTCTCTTTTTCTAATCTTAAACATTTTATTTTATTTTTATTTATGAGTGTGTGTGTGCATGTGCATGTGTGTGTGTGTGTGTGTGTGTGTGTGTGTGTGTGTGTGTGTGTATGTGTACATGACTGAAATTCCCTTAAGGTGTCAGATGCCCCCAAAATTGAATTACTTGTAGTTATAAGCTGCTTGATTTGGGTATTTGAAAACAAACACAGGGTCTCTGGATGAACAGCAAGTGCTCTTAACCACCAAGCCACCTCTCCAGCCCCTTGCTTCTTTTTTTCTGTTTATCATTTGAGCTAGTATATAAACAAATGGCTTTTATTATAGTGTTTTCACATATGTATAACATATTTTTTTCATATTCATTCTCTCATCACCCTGCCTCCTCCCATAGAGAAATGTGTGTGTTTCAGTATTTCTTTTTTCTTTCTTTCTTTCTTTTCTTTACTTTTTTTTCTTGGTTTTTCGAGACAGGGTTTTTCTGTGTAGCTTTGGAGCCTATCCTAGAACTAGCTCTTGTAGACCAGGCTGGTCTTGAACTCACAGAGATCCACCTGCCTCTGCCTCCCCAGTGCTAAGATTAAAGGAGTGTTCCACCAATGCCCAGCTACAGTGTTCATTTCTAATGCCAGGCAACATATTAACAAAAGAAATGGTGGAAAGAATATTGTGAAATAAGCTTAAGTGTGTTGTGTAAGTAGCACTCAAATGGAGAAAGGGTAACAAAGAATATTATATATGATAACATATGCCAAGCCCCAGGTATACTGCTTGGTCTGGAGTAACATTTAGAAATGTTACTTCATTCAATCACTTAACCTGAACCAAACACCCTACCCTCACTCCATCACCCACAGATGATCTAGTTTGCTTCTTTCTCTATCTCCTCAAGATCTTCTTTCTTCAAACATTCCATTATCTTGCTGATAAAATGTAAATGTGGACTGCCCTTGGGGCCCATATCCTTCTTTGCTAGTGGCTTGAAGGAGATGTCCTCATCTGGACCCAATGGTCTTCAAAGTGACAGTGAGTAGCCTTATACATCCACAAGGGAGGTTGCAAGCCAGATAACATGGTGCTAGAGCTCTCTGGATATATTTCCCACTTTGAGATAAGCTAAGGACTACCGTGACCATCTGTCTACCTGATAAACATGTAAGTTCTGTGGCTCTTCTGCTTGTGGTAGGAAAGGTTTCCTTACTCTAAAGCCTGTCCCCTCTGAGTCCCGAGTTTTGTCTTTACAGTTGTAGTAGCAGTGTGGATACTTGACCTGTCAAAGGACATTCACCTCCACCGACTAAAAAAACTATAAAGGTTAAGGACACATGTGACACATGTCCATCTGCCTTGCTTTAGGGACCTACTAGAAACCATAATCAGTGTTTTCTGCCACACATCTATCTCCAGTACATAAACCAAGCCTTCTTCTCTCAGAATTGTTGTTGTTTTCCTTGATGTTACTATCATACTCACCTGGTTGAATCTCCACTACCTACTAAAGGTCTCTTTCTCTATCTGATAACATTATACAAGAACTCATCTCAGGAGGCTGGAGAGATGGCTCAAAAAGAAAGAGAACTTGCATCACAAGCATAAGGACCTCAGTTCAAATAACCAGAACCCAGATAAAATGCCAGGCATGCCTATAACACCAGTGCTGAGGAAGGAGCAGATTCAGGAAGATTGCTAGGGCTTGTGATCTGCCAGTCTACTTACTAATCAAAGAGTGACTTTGTCTCAGAGAATAAGGTAAAAAGTGACAGAGAAAGGATAAACATCACCTCCCTCTGGCTCCTGCACAAGTAGGTATAAACACACGCACACACACATGCACGCACGCACACTACACACACACACACACACACACACACACACAGAAGCACAATCATATCACTACCACTGAACCTGACTCCAGTTTCAGAGGATCACTCCCATAATCTTTACTACGCAGGTATAACCAACCTGTGACCTATGAGTTACACAATCCTAGGATAGCTATAAATGTGGCCAAACACCTTGTAGATGACATTATGTCCCAATGTCATCTTTGCCTAGCTAACCTGAAAATACCTGCAAAACACATCTCCTAAAGCCATACAATCTCTCTAGTTTATCTCTTGATTCATTCAGCTTATTCCAATAGCCAACTCCACTCTCTTCTTGTCTAAGACACCCAGTTTTTATGAACAAAACTCTTCAGTGTCAGATAATGAAATTCTAATTAACAGAATGTAAAATACATGTTGTCAACCTTGGTGGGATGACAACATTTGCTGAGGGGGTACACAGTAGACCTACATGGTTTTGCTGGATCCACTGGTTGGGGAGGGGCCATCTCTAGAAGGATCCTCAGCTATTTTTATGGCTTCTTCCATGGCTGCAAGGAGACCATTTCCACCTTCCCCTCTCAAGGCAGGACCAAAGCATTCTGGCCTCCGGATGAGCAACCTCACCACAACATTTGCGTTCTCTTCTACACTCTCCCCTGCAATCAAAAGAGTATTGAAAACAAAATATAAGACTTTCAGGGACCATATATCATAAGCATTTCTCATTTAAAGAAACAGGTATACCTTAGAAATATATTATAATAGCTTTTAAATTGTATTTATTTGTGAGGGTGTGAGGGGGAGTCATTTCACACACTATGTGGAAGCCAGAGAACCTGAAGAAATCATTTCTCTCCTTCTGCCCTGTGGGTTTCAGGGATAGAAGTTAAGAGGTCAGCCTTGGCAGCACGTACCTTTATCCCCTGAGCCATTTCACTGGCCCATAAATTCAACACTCAACACACATCACTACTTTCATGTGTATTGTTGTGGTCTGCATGTTGAATGACCCTCAGAGACTTCTGTGTCTGGACACTTGTCCCTAACAAACACTGCCATCTTGGGAGTCTGTGGAGGACGACTGGAACCTGGAGCCTCGCTGGCTATTATAGGCTGTCAGAGAGGGCTGTGAAGGAAATTCTACTTGCAGCTATATCTTAGCTCTCATTTCCTGGTTGGTGTCACATATGCAGCTGCATTGCAAGCTCTTGTCAACCACAGATGAAGCCAGTGCAGTCATCTTTCCTGTAGTGATGGACTGATTAAGTTCCTCCATCAAGATGCCTCTATCAAGTATTCTGTCATATCAATGAAAAATTGACAGATATATACACTATACATCATAAACTAATTTCTTTGATAATATTTTTCAAGTAAAGCCAATTATTACAGAGACAAACTATTTGTCATGGAAGGAAATATTGCAATCTCAACCCTTAAGAGCCAATTGCAAAAAATCTAGAAGGTACATGCAGATTTCAAGTTAAACAATGAAATTATGATCCATGTTAAAAAAAATGTAGTATGAGGTATTGCTATAGAAAGAAAACTATTAAATAAAATAGACAATTTCTTATATTCACTTCCTTTATGAAAATGAAGTACCTTTATTTTCTTTTCATTTTGAAAAATATTAATTTTTATTCTTAATTATGAATATAGACATGTCTGTGTGTATGAGAGCACAGATACCCCATAAGGGGATGTCAGATCTTTTGGAGCCAGAGTTTCGGGCAGTTGTGACCTGGTCCATACAGGTTACTAAAACTGCGTCCTCTACAAGGCCAGACAAGTAATTTTAACCATCGAGTCATCTCTCCAGTCCCAGAACCCTCATTTTCACACAGTTTTAAGAGTCCTCAAGCATTCATGTCCTACCATTACAGAAGACAGCAAATCTGAGAAAGTCAAGGTATCGCTCTCCTTCAACTGGATTCCACCCAATGTCTGGGTAACCCTTAGACACCAACATCTGACAGCTCTGCAGTCCACAGCCAGCCAGATATCGAACTACCTACAAACAAATGATAAGCAAGGGTTTAGGCTTTATTTGGACATAACATGAACTTATATTATGTCTGGTAAATTAGATTATCCAGGCATGGTTTAAAACACACACATTTCATTTATTTGTGTGTATGTATATGTGAGTGTAGGTACTCAGGGGAAGCCAGAAGAGGATATTGGATTTCCTAGAGTTGGAGTTGTACAGCTGTCAGCTATTTGATGTGAGTTCTGGGAACAGAATTTGAGTTCTCTGAAAGAACAGCAATTACTTTTTTAAATTAACTTTTTTTCATTTATTTTACAAATGGACCACAGTTTCCCCTTCTTCCTCTCCTCCTGCTCCCTCCCATCTACCCCACACACTGAGCCATTTCTCTGGCCCTAATAAATGTATCATTTTTGCAATGATTTTTAACATCATGACAAATGACATAAATCCTTTCTAGTTAAGCTTTAATAATAAGATACACTAAAATATAGCAAAGTATAGCCATCAAAATTATGAATGAATTCTACAAGAACTCAAGAACTTTGCATATAAAAGTCAGAATAAGTGACACACCTCTAAATGTCTAATGACCTCTAACCCAATTAAAAACCACCTGAGTGGATCCTCCCATAGCTCAGCTGGTAAAGAGTGAGGCAACCCCTGTCTGATATGCAATGGCATCTTGGAGAGAAGTGATTAATTCATTCATTCATTCAGTGGCCGGGCAGGTATGAGAAGGTGCTTAAGTGGGGGAACCCTAAATTAGAGGTAGATCTCCTCAGCTCTGATTAGACATTCTCATTCACAGGTGTATCATTTTACAGTATGTTATTTATGCTCCTAGAGTCTGTGCCAGTGTCCATAAAAACTTGATATATACACTGACTATCTGCAAGTCAAAAATCTAAAATCCCCAAAGCTATGACATATAAAATTACAAACAAAAATGTTGGCATCTGACTTTAGATGACAACAGGTCGCATTCAAAAGTCAAGTGCACTGGAAACGCTGAATCAGATACTCAAATACTTCATTATGTGTGAGCACTAATTTTTTTGTAATCCAGAAAATGCTAACAACTGAGTCACAATAGATTTCAAGCATCATAGACAAGAGATACTCAGACTGCCAATCAGCAGTACTTTTCAGTGCTGCTGAAATTAGCACATGAAAAATGCCTGCCTGTTTTATCTTTAAGATATTTCATTTCCTAGGCATACTGATAATGCTTAGTATTTCATAAGAGATTGGGCCATAAGAAGAAACCCATCCCTAAAGAAGCAATAGTCAATTGTGACAAAGCATTGCAAAAATAATTTGACAGAATTCTATAAAGCTTAGAAACAAATGCTATAGCTAAAAGTTTTATGTCTGTAGCATTGAGACAAGTGATCTTCAAGAAGGTGGTCAATTTAAGGTATTAATTATTTGAAAAGAGAAGATGTCTGAAAACAGCCTACAACATTCCATCTTCCTTCCAGGATACCCTGTGCCCTTTGCAATCCCTTTCTCCCTACACCTCTAACCTCCAATGAATTCTTTCTTTCCGTACAAATTAGCTTGCATTTCCAATACTATTCACACATGGAATTACATAGCATGTACCTTCCAGCACCTGAGTTCTATTGTGTAGTATAATGATTTTAAGATTTGGCCACATTGTAGTATAAGTTAATACTGAATTATTTTGTATTGCTGAATAGCAGTCCACTGTGCATGGATGGATAGTCCACAGATTCACTTATTAATCTTTACCTTGGTGGATGTTTTAGCTATGGATTGTGATGGATTCCTTTCCACTGAACAAATCCCTAGAAATATGAAGGCTATGTGTACAGTTAATTGTAAAGAGTGCATGTTTAAACTGATAACATCTTACGGGGCTTTTTAGACTCACTGTGAAATATTCATTCAATATCTCCTTAGTGAAGGTGTCCAGTTACTCCACACTCTTCCTCTATATTTGGTAATAACAAGGGTTCAGATATTAACTATTTTAAACAGATATATAAACAAAAAGACCTTTAGTGATGCATAAAGCAAAGTCTCCACTATGAGTCAGAGATGGGAAGCTTCATGTGCTAATCTGGAATGTCATGGGACTGGGGAAATGCTCACTGCTTAGACCTGTAATGGGGACATCCAGGTATCCCCCGGTGCCAACACCTTCCCTAAAGTTGGGCAAATATTTGCAAAACTGCTGACATCACCAGTAGCAATATCAGTAGGAAGGGAATTTTTAGAAACACATAAATATAGCAATTTTTAACTTGCATGTGAGCTACCTAACAGTGTAAAATAGTGATGGGGCTCATATACAATGTTAATCCTCAAAGAGCACAGCCTCTAGAGATGCCAAAGATGTCTTATTTAGGGAGGTACATTCTGTTATATCTGTATTGCGAAGATGCTATGGAACTTCATTTCTCAGAAAGTTTTCCTGTTAAATGTTATATGAATATATACATTATATGTGTGCATGTGTACACATATACAACACAAGTGATCATAGAAACAGAAACCGTGTGTTGGGGTTGTGTGTGTGTGTGTGTGTGTGTGTGTGTGTATGCTTTAAATAAGAGAAAATAAAGTAATAAAAATAATAGGAAGAGCTAAAGAAAGCAGGAATGACTTCCAACTTTAAATAGTGAGGCTTGGAGGAACTAATCATAAACATGACTCTGTAGTCACAATGAAAAGATATCTGACAAAGAGCCACAGGCTAAGAGGGGTAAGGAAGGACATGACAGGAGGGAGAAATAGTAAGTACAAAAGCTGTGAGATAGGAACACATTCTGGCATGTTCAGCTACAGTGAGATCTGTGTGGTAAGAAGAAAGAGAAGGGACAGGATAGTAGTGGATTGTGGAAGCAGAACAATATGGGGTGAATGGCATTGCCATAAACTTATGTCTTTTACTTTTACATTGAGTGACACAGGAAGCCTTTGGGCAGTCCCAGGAAAAGGGTGAGGGAATCCTTTTAAGATGATCCATGTCTGTGAGGAAACAACAGACAGGAACTCGAGAAAAGGAACAAATTATCACATGAAAGGCTTATGCATCCACACTTTGGGGAATATTCCATGCATGATGGTCAACACACATGGTTAGATATGCTTAGAACACCCAGCCTTGAAATTTCACAACATCCTCACAGGAACATATGAATATTTGTGTGATAGAAAATGTATACACGAGAGGACAAAAATACGCTTAGACAAAAATATCCTTAGAGAAACTAAAATTATAGTCTTAAATAAAAACAGCAGATATTATGGAACAACTATACCAGTCATTGATAGGGAATGTCCTTCTGTGTAAATGTTTCTCTTATTGGTTGATGAATAAAATACTGTTTGGTCAATAGCCAGGCAGGAAGAATAGGTGGGACTACTAGACCAAGAGAATGCTGGGGAGAGGAAAAGAGGAAGGAGAGGAAGGCCATCAAGAGATGCCATGCTGCTGAAGGAGTAACGTGCTGGATTATTGCTGGATTATGGGTAAACCACAGCCTCATGGATATATATATATATATATATATATATATATATATATATATATGACAGAGCTAGCCAGTAAGAAGTCCTACCATCAACCAACAGTTTAATATGTCTCTGTGTGCTTATTTGGGGTTGAATCTGCAGTGGGACCTGGCAGGACAGAAACTTCCATCTTCAAGTCATCAAAAGGTAGTTCCTATTTCACAGAAAATTCTTGTAGTAAGAGACACAACCTCTCCTAAAACTCTTAATCTTCACCACAACTAGTGTTATAGAGTGGAAAGCAGAATTAAGCCAAATATAAGACACATTACAAAATTATAATCACATGACATGATATGTCTATCACTATAGCACATGTGATTATACTAAGATAATCAATGACAACTTCACCAAAGGTACAGTTCACAGACAATCCATACAGGAGCATGGCTCACCTTCTCCAGATCCGGCTCCCGTAGAGCAAGGGCAAGTTCATTGTTGTCCATAACTGAAGCTGCAGCCACATCCAGGGGAGTTGAACCTCTCATGGCTGGTGAAGCTAATTCATATGAAGAAGAAATATTACCTAGATTGTTCTGGAACTAGGAGTACAGCATAAGAAAACACACCTTCCCACACTAATACCTAAATGACATGTTTATTATAGTAGCCGAATCAATGTAATCTCTTTGACAACTAAAAATGTGTGCATTTATTGGAATTAAAATAGGTATGGGCTATGAAAAGACTCAGTTGCATGAATGAACATGCAAGACTTCAAGTCTTACCAAGTTTTGTGATGAGAACACTTCAGATCTACTCATTGATTTTTAAAAATACAATGTTGACTGTAGCAACCATGCATTTGGGTGTTATTATCATTAAAATGATTATAAACTGAGCAGTATAAAGAAATCTCTCAGGTGGCAAGCCTCTGGCCATATCTGTGAATGTGATTTTAGGTTGAGTTAATTGAATGGGAAGACCCACCCTAAATATGGGTGGCACCATTCCATGGGCAGAGGGCTTGGACTGAAGAAAAAGGATAAAGACAGATGAGTGCTGCCTCTTCCTTTCTCTCTGCTTCCCAGCCACTGCCACATCATAGAGTGCCACTGCCACCATTCCTTCCCCACAATAACACTTTAGACCCACAAAAAGTGAGCCAGAATAACCCTTCATTTTCTTAAGTTGTATTTTGTCAGATATCAATCACAATGGTAAGAAAACTAACTGATGTGCCTACTATCTAAGTCAAAATTTGTAGCCTCGTCTGGGGTTCAGGTGATACAGGATCCCATACTGCAACTCAGGCTGACCCAGAACTCACTATGTTGCCCAGATTGACCTCAAACCCAGGATGACCATCCTGCTTCAGTTGCCTGAGTGCTGAAATTAGAGGCAGGGGCCATCATATATTGTCACGTTTTATAAACTTTGACTGATATGTCCCCAGTCTGGGTCTCTCAGGACCTGTCAGTTCAGCTGCACTGTCTGTTTCAGTGGACTCTATGTTTTCAGATTCACACAGAGTGAGAACACAGCACTTGATTTAATGTAATATCACGTAGGCTATCCACTGCCAGAATTGAAGAAATTTCCATCTGATTGTGCATTGTGCTTACAAACCACATTTTCTTTGCCTACTTGCTTATTTACCTTGGGACTGTGGCTTTATATCCTGGCTATTGAGAAAGTATTGCCATGAACATTGGAGTGAAGATATACCCTTAACATATTGATTTTCCTTTCTATGGCATGTACACTGAAATCAAATTGTTGTATCATATTTTAATTGTATTTTTGTGTTTATATTCCATTTATGTGTTTGTGTATGTGCATGCATACACACATTGGCATGCCCATGTCATAGTGCACATGTGAAATACAAAGGACAGCTTCTGAGAGTCAGTTCTCTCCTTCCACCATATGGGTTCAGCGTCAGAACTCAGGTCATCAGGCCTGGTGGCAAGAGACTTTATCCAATGAGCCATCTTTCAAGCTCTGGGATTCTACTTTTAACTTTTTCCAGAACTTCCACACTGTTTTCCATAATGGTTAGAGCAACTGTGATTCCATCATAAGTATTCTGGTATTCCTTTCCCCTATACCCTTGTCAATAGTTACCATTATTTGTCTTCCTCAAAATGTCCCTTCTAGCAGGTGTGAGGTGATGGCTCCATGTGGTTCTAATCTGTACTTGGCTGGGGATTAGTGAGGATTAGTGAACATCTCTTTACTCACCCATTGGCCCATGTCAATATCTCTGTCTCTGTCTTTCTCTTTTAAGAATATCCTCTGCCCATATATTGATACTTAAGTTTAATATGTCTTAATTTTAATATTTATTTTATTATTTATGTATGTGTGTATGTGCAAGGTGTGTGCACATATGCATGAGTAAGGGTACCTGTGGAGGCCAGAAGAAGCCATTAAATCGCTTGGAGCTATAATTACACGCTGTTATGAGCCAGATAACATAGGTTATATGGACAGAGCACCAGTCCTTTGCAGGAACAGCAACTGCTCTTAACCACCAAGACATCTCTCCAACTCCTATACAGCTTATTTTTCATTTAAAGATTAATTAATATCATGCAGTAACTTACCAAGACCAACACTGCTGTTTTCCAGTAAATAACTGAGATGATCAAACATGGCTTTCTGATTCTGCCTACTTATGCGGCAGAAGTAACACAGAAAACGACAGCAGTTGGCCACCATCTTGGGAAAGGTGATTTCCTATATAAAGAGCACCAGTTAGTTGCTGTAACAAATGATAAGATTGAGCTAAGAAGGTGAGGCCACCACAACACTGTCAACCCATCTACACCCATGAAAACCAAGCTCAGATACTGAGAACCTTTAAACCTGCAACCTATGATGCACTCAGTTGTCAAGACACTAAATAACAAGCCTGACACTGATTTGAAATCCCACCTGCATTCCCTACTATGTCTTCAATTAGCCCTAAATGTACAGGTAGTCAGAGACAGGCTAATAAATCAAATCATACTGACACAGACAGAGCTGTGCTATCTGGATATACAACTATCTGTGCCTACCTGAGAGACTACATAATCTCTCTGATTTTGTTTTATAAAATTCAGAAAATATGGATGTTAAGAACTTAGGAACTGATGGGGAAGATACACTATAGTAAGTTCAGAATTTGGAGTCTCACGGTGGAATATTTTTATCAGCATCAATTGTTATTTTTGTTGACATTCCAGCACTTCACACCTCCCTGCCCTAGACATCAATTACTTCTCTGCAAAGGTCCTGGGAAGACTGGCCATCTGGGCAGCATTGACACATGCCTCTCACCTTACCCTACATGCTTCTTCCTGAACTCAATACATTGCAAATGTCTTTATATGTTTGCCTATGCATGGGGCATGGAAAACCCAGGCTTATACATATTGTAAAGAATATATGTTATGATTTAAATTTAGGCATGACTTTTGCGTGTCAGATTATGAAGCTATGCTGGTTTACATAAAACGATGGATCTCTTCTCTATGATCTTCTAAACCTCCTGTTGTTAAAGTCTTACCATAAACCCATTCAAGAACAATCATGTCCAAGCATTGATTTGGCTCAGAAATTTAGTGCATCCAACTGTTTTATGACTCCTAGAAATGGCTGAGTCTGAAGGACAGGTGTATGCCTTGTACTTATGATGGGATGTAATGTAATTTTAAAAAACAGATATGCTCTTTTTAAGTTGCTGAATATCCTTTAAGTAGACTCATTTAGGAGACAACATATGACAAAGTATAGGGTAGGAACTTCTTTTTTGATTTTAAGGAAAATTCAAATAGACATCTATAATTCTTAGTTTCAAATGTGTGTGTGTGCATGCAGCATATGCATGTGTATGAGTGACAATCAGTGTTCCTTTAACACCAGTCTAATAAAGAAATAAACACCCTTGCAGTTTCTCTGCAGTCCATACAGAAAGTTATACCAAACATGATCCCTGAAGTCAAGGCTGCAGTTTACCTTGGACTCCCCTCCTCCAAGGA
The DNA here is from genome assembly GCA_030556225.1 of Cricetiscus sungorus. Lineage (NCBI taxonomy): Eukaryota > Metazoa > Chordata > Mammalia > Rodentia > Cricetidae > Cricetiscus > Cricetiscus sungorus. Next base: position 7,997,163 of record JANBXA010000729.1, on the reverse strand, counting down.
CATTCACCATGACTTCCATCACTGTTTCATGCATTCCAAGGGCCCTCATGAGATTGGGGTGCTGGTAAAATACTTTGTTATTCATTATATCCCTAGAAAGAACAGGAGAGACAGCAGTAAAGCAGAGCTCAGAATAAAGGGCACAGGGGCATTGATCTGAGATTCTGATTCATCTTTAGAAGTAACTTTTGTGTCTGGAAACAAAAATGTGATGATAAATATCATAAATACTAATGAGTTCAATCAGTTTTTCACTCCAATAGTCATAGTGTCACCAAAGTGATGTGCAAGCTATCTGTTCCTCTCAATGATATGAAATGTCCTAAGTATGTACACTAGAACTGTGAATGTATGCTGGGTACGTGTTTTTAATTTTGTGGGTATCCAGCTTTCATTTGTACTGAAACAATAATCAGCATTATGCCACATTTGTATGAAGTCTTTAGAAATTCATTGGGTGTCTGCTTTTTATGTATCTAAAATTTTTAGTGCTACATTTCATGGTTTCATACACAATCATAATGGCATTATTTTCTGCTATCTTCTACTATATTTCTACTGTATAGTTAAGACTATAACATGCCTGAATACAATGCTTATTCTCTGAGAGAAACTGGGTTCATGTGGTCAGGAGTACAAAGAGCCTCTACCCCCGATTATGATAACAATTTAAAGAAAATGCAGCAGATGGAACTTAGAACAATTCTACCATCATTTCTGCCTTTAATACTATATTCTGGTATTTCCAAATTTCCAAGGATCCTCAGGCTGTACCAGAAGCATCACTAACTGTAAATGAAAAAAGTTTCCTTGACATCTATTTCATCGTCAATAAGTCAATACAAGAGTCCCAGGCAATATTTTCTTGTCCAAGCTAAAGCAATAATATGACAGCAGTCTCTCTCTCTCTCTCTCTCTCTCTCTCTCTCTCTCTCTCTCTCTCTCTCTCTCTCTCTCTCTCTCTCTCTCTCTCTCTCTCTCTCTCTCTGTCAAATGAAAACTACCCTGACCCCCTGAAATCTCTTTCATTTCTTTCACTATATTACTATATTTCTCGTGAAAATAGTGTGTGTGTGTGTGTGTGTGTGTGTGTGTGTGTGTGTTTTGTGTGTGTGTATTACTTTTAGGCAAATAGGCTGCCCAGTAGGTAGGTTGGCATATACTAAGCACATCTTTTGCACAACAAAAAACAAAAGTAGAATTTTATTCGCTAACATAATTTTCAGTTATATCATTAATAAACAATTTGTTTGCTAATGAAATATATTACTGATAATGTAATCTTTTTAACTCCTGAATAACTTTGTTTTGCATTAACTTAGTTAAAGAAGCTCCCCATACATAAGTGGCTTCCATTCAAATATTAGGACCCATTGTAAACAAAGAACAGAGAACTCAATGTTTGCTTATTGGAATAGATTTTTCTATTTCTAAACTCATTCTATTAGCACACTTGTATTTTCAGTGTAGCCCCATTATAGTGAATGTGAAATTGTGAAGTATAATCTTCCAATCCATCAGACTCATAAGTAATACATAGTATTGTTCTGTGGAATGAAGCGTGTGTGTGTGTGTGTGTGTGTGTGTGTGTGTGTGTGTGTGTGTGTGTGTGTGTGTGTGATAAAGATGACATCTTTCTCATTTTAATTCTTCTGGATTATGTGTTAGTTCATACAAGAGAAAGAAGGTTTTTCTATTTTTTCTTAATTATGTGGATGTGTGTTGGTGTGTGCCCTTTTGATGCAGATGCCAGGACTTTAGAATATGTGGGGTTGTAGGCAACTGTGAGCTGCCAAATGTTGGAGCTACGAACCCAACTTGAGTCCCATACAAAAGCAGCAAGTACATGTAACCACTGAGACATCCCTCTGCCCCCACTGTTAGTTATTTCTTTGTCTTCTCATTTATTCATGCAGCCTGACAGTTTTAGCTCTATTTTCCCTAATATTTACCCAATAATAATCTATTTTTGATTGAGCCAATGTCTCATTCTGTAGACCAGACTGTCCCTAAACTCACAGATATCTACCTGCCTCTGCCTCTGCCTTTGCCTCTGCCTCTGCCTCTCAAATGCTAGAATTAAAGGTATGCTATGTTGCCTGGCCCTAATTATAATTTTATAAACATTTTTATTGCCTACTATGGCTGTCTATTCCATATTTCTACAGTTTTTCTATATTTTTGAACCTCATGTAATCTACATTTTTTGCTACTACTTGGATTTCTTCAATGTAGAACCCTAATTTCCAATGATCACTGGAAAAATAATAAATGTTTTACTCTCACTAAAGATGGAGGGCATCAATGTTAACCCCTAATGCTCAAGAAATATAAACTCATGGTGTTGAATTATAAAAATGTGGTCCCCCTTCTCCTCCTCCCAGCATCCAATGGACAGAGAAAAGCTTTTGTATTATCCCCTGCTAGTAATTGGTCATCTGTCAGTGTCACAGATTCCAGTGTGATTTTACACATAATTGTATATTACTGAGGGTCTGAAAAAATAACCTAGTTACTATGTATCAATACCACATTAGCATCTTAATCTGTCAAATTAGTTAAGCTTCATCGTTTACCAATTTTTTGTGCATCATTCAATGTGAAAAGGTACATGTCAATATATTTTGTGCAAAATGTCTTCTGGACAAACATGGGTACCATAAACATAAACTATCAACTTATATCTGTAATAGGACTTTCTTAAGACCAAATCCAGTGTGGATGAAAAAAAGGCTCATAAGGCCATAATCCCGAGGAGCTCCATACAGTACTAAGGAATGAAGGGTCAGTTTTCTTCAAGGATGAACCCCTGACCCAGGTTGCCCCATAACACAGTAAACAACTTTCTAATCTGGTTGAAAAGCTTAATTTCCAAGGAAAAAAAATACTTGACATCATCCCATAATCCAGTCAGAGCTTTGGTATTAGTATTTTTACGCATTACTAACTTGATGAAATGAGAAGACATACATAACACAAATATTGTTATGGCTACATAGTTTACCCCAATCCACGGATCATCAGTTTCTCTTCTTCTTTGCCCATCCTCACACTCAGCAGAGATCGAATCTGACCAAGGGATGCAAGCAAGTTGATGGTATCTTCTACAGAGACGCCATTGATAGTGTAGGTCTTTGGCAAGGCCCGGACTAGACCTCCAATGCCATCGTACTGTCGATGCAGCAACACAAACATGGCCCTCACCAGCTCGGGATCCTCAATGACAGACTCTTGAGCCCACCGCACCATAGTCTCAGAAATCAATTGCTGGAGACTGGCTGCATGGCAGGTTTGTGTCAAGTAGTGAAAGAAGACACATCAGTTAGACATTCCAATTCTATAACCTCATACCCCTACGCTGGTATCACAAACGTTAGGGACACATTAAGTTCACTGGAAATAATCTTAACAAAGCTTCTTTAAATATCACAACACTTTCCATAGAGATCAGATGTCGTTTATTAAGGTTGAAAAAATAAGCACTTCTGCCTAAATAATATTTGTTATAATTAAGATGAGTTATTTCAAAGTTATAAACTGTTGTGGTTTAAATAAGAAATGTCCCTCACATGCTCATGTATTTGAACACTTGCTCCCCACTGGGTAGCCCTGTTTGAGAAAGTTATAGACCCTTCAGAAGGTACAGTCTTGTTAGAGGAAGTATGTCCCTGGGGAAGGGCTTTGGGGTTTTCTGTTCTCTCTGCTTCCTGTGCACAATGAATGTGTTCTGATGGCCTCACACTTCTGCTGCCACACCTTCTTCACCATGAGAGATGCTACCTCCATTGGAATTGTAAGCCCTAATATGCCCTTTCTTCCCTAATTTGTTTTTTGTTAGGACATTTTTATCAGAAGAACAGAAAAGTGACAAATCTGTCCAAGAACACAAAGTGTCCACACTTTTACTTTTATTCACTGTTTTCTTTGATTTTCTTCCCAGAAGGTTTGACATCACTTCACTGCTAAAGGGCCACCAGGGAAAGCTCAATGTGGTGCTTGGTTATCAAGCTATTTCCTCTATTAAGTTTTCAGCTACATGGATATGGTTTATGGATACATAAATATGGTTTTATTTAAATGGGATCTAAATTTCCACTTAAAATGCCTCTAAAAGGGTTTGATTGTTCAATTTTAACTAAACTGAAAAATTCTATCAGACTTTCAAGACTATCTGTGGCATAACATGCAACATGGTTTATTTAAAAGTAACAGGACCGAACATCTTAAACTAAAATGGAAGCATCTAAGTTAGGTAGGGAAGATGTGGCTAAGGGGTTAGTGATACCCAATTTCTATCATTCATACATCAGCTGGTTTTCAAAAGAAGCTATTTATTTTGTGCCTAGATATTATTTAAGGAAAAGAAAATCTACCAATTTTGTCCAAACAAAAATAGTATAATGAAGTGTCAGTATATTCGCACACATCTCAAAATCTTATTGTCATGATAACAAGTAAAAGCCATTAATATGTTAGCAAATGTGACTCATTAGAAACTTAAAACTCTGGCAGAAGATGGCCTACCTCAATTTTTTTAATCTATAAAACATAATTTTATTAATAAGATTTCTATTTTTTTCTAGAAAAACCCTTTACCAAGCCAGTGCTGTATCTTAAAATTGGTAGGATGTTAGAAATGTAGTGATAAGAATATGTATCCAATGGTCCCCGTCCATAACCTCTTCTCAATTAAGGCACACTTCTGAAGAGCTCAGGGTTCAGCAGGGCTGGCTTTTGTAGTTCTAAGGGCCAGCAGCCACTGTTCTTGATCAAATAGTATACAATTAATCAAAAATGCATACCTTTGAAAATGTCTTAGAACCAAATATAGTTATAGTTACAGTTAATATCTATTTAACTTTAAAAGGAAGGGTTTAATTTTATACAATCATGTAAAAAATCATGTACAGTATTTACCTATGAAAGCTAAGTTATTTCCATTACAATTTCTGTGTGTGTACATGTCTGCATTCATGTTCACATGTGTCTACATGCACATATAGTAATGAGTATGAATATAGTTGGAGACAAGAGATTGATACTGGATGTCTTTCTAGATAATTCTCCACCTTATGTTTTGAGTAAGGGTCTCTCAGGAGATTGGAGCTCTCTTCAAATAGACTATCTGGAGAGCAAACCCAGGGATCTCCCCTGTCTTGACCTCCCAGCACTGGGATTATAGGAGTGCACTGCCTCTTCTTACATGGGTACTAGGTATCCAAACTCGGATCTTCAATGCTTACACTGCAAGCATTTTGCTAACTGAGCCATCTCCCAAGCTATGCTTTCTCTTGATAGCCTGTGACCAAATACGTCAAATGTTAGCTGTGCAGGGAGCCCTGCACAATGCAACTCTCTCTCTCTCTCTCTCTCTCTCTCTCTCTCTCTCTCTCTCTCTCTCTCTCTCTCTCTCTCTCTCTCTCTCTCGCTCGCTCGCTGGTCTTATGAGTACAGCAGCTCCTGCTATAGCCTGCTTCTGGGTTCTACAAACATTGAAGCTGATCCCTGAAAGTTAGGACCTCCTACTGAATGTAGTGTTCATTCTCAGGATGAATAAATATCACAGCTGGGCACTGGACCCAGACCCTTTCAAATGCTTACAGGACTTTCTGGAATCACTTGCAACTGGTTTTTCAGCTTGTTTCTTCTTCAGGTAGGTCACCTTTTCTACCAAGGACAGCAAACGTCCTCTGATTGTTAAGTCATTACTTCCATCCAGGGATCCATCTTCATCCAGCTCAATTCCTGGCATTAACAGCAGGGGAGCAGAAAAAGAAATCATTTGAAAAATGTACATAGTTGGGAGCTAATCTCAGGCTCTCCTGCTTTTCCATCCTTAGCTCCCAGCAAGGTCTCAAGCACCTAGCAGTGCCTATAAAGCTATCTTGCCCCTGAACACTCAAATACAATTCACTTCTCAGCATCGCTCCCTCCTTCCTCTTCTTCCCTAGTTCTTGTTATTTCAGAACCATTGGCAATCAGGACATACTCACATTGAGTGAAGAACACAAAGGCACCATCAGGAATAAAGATCAATTCTACTCTTTGCATGACCTTTTCAGCATCAGTGACTTTGGAGAATGTTTGCCTGAACCTCCTATCTTTCCTGTCTAAAATTCCTAGGGCCCCTATCCTCTCTTCCAAATCGATCAGTGTTTTTACCTAAGAGGCAGAGAAAAAAGGTATAACTAGATCCCCTAAGCCAGTGCATAGTTTCTATCTACAGTAAAAATTCTGCTGTGTGGGACATATTTTATTGATGTTATATAGATGACATAATATTGTAGACAAATATGTAATTAATGTGTGATACATTATTCATAACACTTTCTAGAGTAAGATCAGAATAACCTGACTGGTGCTATATCTATTACCCATCTTTCTATCTCTTTATCTTTCTCTATTTATATATTTATCTAGACAGCTATCTACCTATCATCTATCCAACTACTGGCTTACTTATATCTGGTTGTCTATCTATATACATCACTGGAAAAAATGGCATGTTCATTTTCTGTTATTGAAACTCAAATCTTCACCACAGCATTTCATAAAGAGAAATGCAGGTTTCCTTTTCTTGAACTATTATTACTCACTGAGTAATGTCCTTATCTAGTTAGTCTTTGTGCATGTCTGTGAAAGACTGTGTTGATTGTTAATACAGAAGGTACCATCCACTGTGGATGTCATCACTCCCTATGAAAATAGTGCTGGGCTAGGTTGGAAAGCTAGCTAAGCATAAGCCTGAGCAAGTCAACAAGCAGCATCCCTGCACAGATTTTTCAGGCTCTTGCTTGGGTTCTAGCCCTGATTTTACTCAGTGATGGATTGTGACATGGTGGTATAGGCCAACACCAAATAAATATTCCTTTCCTAAATTGCCCTTGGTCATGGTATTGGCACAGCAACAGAGATTATATCAGAATGACAAGTTTACCACAGTGAGTCATCAGGTCCTCATGGAAATCCAGAAGTTGGTCTCGGATTTCTTCAGGGCAGGGACATTCGCTTTTATCATCCTTAAAATTGAGAAGCATGTTAATCTAGAAGAGAAAAACAATAAGGAAGGAAGAATGGGGGGCGGGTAGAGAAATTGAACTCAGGAGCATTGAAAAATAACATTTCTAATGTGCACAAATTATACTGCCCAATAAGTGAAAAGTCACTGTCTATCATTCAATCCAACTAGCATCACAAAATACATCAATTCCTCCTGAATGCAGTAAGGGGAAACAGTTATAATCATTTAGAATTCTCCTCATGTCTACTAAATTTTAGACTTATACACACTGTTACATTAAGCTACAGGTGTTTTAGAGGTTGGATAAACAGCTTAGCAGGTGAGAATGCTTGTTGCTCTTCTAAAGTACTCTAGTTTAGTTCCTGTGTCCATGTCAGGTAGCTTATAGCTTCTTGTCACTCTCTTCAGGAGATCCGACACCTTCTCCTGGCCTCCACAGACACATACTCATAAAAAGCATACACTCACACACACATACATAAAAATATTTTTTAAGTATTTTATTCTTCACAATTTATTATGCTTCATACATCCATTATTTTCTAATATTGGCACTTCCTGCATATTGTAAAGAATGCTTTTGAGAAGGATACAGATTCAAAGAGAAGGAGAGGTCTAAATACAACAGGAAAGCCACACAATAGACAGCTATGCTGATGCTGATATTCATGTCTCAGGCAAAACACTGGACACTTTCTTCCATCTGCTTCAATTTCAGTACCAATAATACTAACTTTACAAATAAAGATAAGATAGCCTGATTTTCTCCTATAGTTTTCTTTTGAAAGATTCTAAAGTGTATAGTATGGTTTTATTACAGATTTAAGATAACTATAAATTCATAGGCTGTTATGAAAAATAATCAAGAGAGGCCATGCATGCCTTTATGTATAACTTAGCTGCTGATGCCAGCATTTGCCAGTTGGGAAGAGTTCTAAAGTCATATCCCTATCCGTGTCCCCTTAGTTTCCATTTACAACATAGCCAGTCATCTTAAAATTCTCCACACATTCAATTGCAATCAGAAAATACAGTTTTATAATACCTACTTAATCCCCCAACAATATTTGGATAAATACAGGGAGAAACAAAATGTACTTTTATTTACTTGTAGCCTAACACTTTACATTATTTTTTTCCTTTTTCCTTTCAGACTTTCTCTATTCTGTTATTTTCTTTCTGCCTTTTTTTTAAATCTTCTTTAGCTCTTTTTAATAGCATGTCAAAGATAGTCCAATTCCCATAACTTCTCTTCACTTTAAATGTACACATGCATGTGCACACGTGTGTGTGTGTGTGTGTGTATGTGTGTGTGTGTTGTGTGCAGATGCCTTGAATCTTAAATGTCAGAAAAGGATCAGTTCAGATCCCCTGGAACTGAAGTTATAGGTGGCTGTGATCCGCTAAATGTGGATGCTATGAACCAAACATGGGTCCTTTGGAAGAGCACACAGCAAGCATCTCTCCAGCCTCTTTTCATTTTTAGTATCAACAGTTCCCTTCCTCTGGAAACGTTCTTTCCACAGTGTGTAGAACTCTGAACTGAAAGTTTTTCCTTCAGTGGTTCGGGGCTTGCCTTCCACTTCATGCCGGCCCCATCTTATCTGATACTAACCTGCTAGTGCTCAAGCTTATCCTCCCTCTGCAACTATAAAATTTTATTTTTTTCGAGACTTCTTCCTTGTCTGTTATTTTCAGAAATTAAAATGTACAATGGTGTAAAATACTTCAGATTTGCCTGTTGAGGGCTTTAGTGGCTTCATGACTCTTTAGTTCCATAGACTTTGAGGAGTGGTTCTCAACTTGTAAGTCATGACACTTTCGGGGGTCAAGTGGCCCTTCCATAGGGGTTACATATCAGATACCTTGTATATCAGATATTTACATTAAATCCATAACAGTAGCAACATTACAGTTATGAAGTAGAAGAGACAATAATTTTATGGTTTGGAGTCGCCACAACATGAGGAACTGTATTAAAATGTCACAGCAATGGGAAGAAGAAAACTCATTGCTTTAGAGAATTTAATATTTTAAGATATTTTTTTCAGTGATCTTTTATCAATTTGCCTGTTGTTTCTTCATCTACAGCCCCAAACCACAATGAGACCTTTGTCTGTCTTTTTTCTCTTCTCTCTTTCCCTCTGAGAGGTTCTTATGTACTGTTCTCTTTTCAGTTCATATGGTACGCCACGCTCTGCCCTCTCCATCATGTTCTCCAGCCCACTTTTCATCCAACTATTATATTATTTAATCAAAAAATGCCATGGGTTCTTCTGTGTTCTTTACTGAGATCCTTTTATTTTTCTTCTATTTTAGAAGTTCAGTGAGAGTAGCTTTGTCATGGTAATAAAATCTGCAGTCTCGGTATTGTTATTTCCTTTGTTTACCTAGTCCTTTCCTGATTAAAAAGGAGATTTTTTTTTTTACTTGCCTAATTTCAACAGAAAAAGAAAACAGGAAAGAAAAAGCAACTCATAAATTATCACACAGTTTTGTAATGTACAGATCCTGAATACCCTAAAATCCAAAATAAGAGGAAAGCCCTCCAATTCGACTATGGTACCTGCTCTTGTGGTGGTGACCGGAACTCCTTCGTTTTCCTGGCAGTGAGTGCAGCAGACATGTTTAAGGCTTGCATAACTTCATTATATCTAAACCGTTGATTGTCTTGGAGCTTAGCTACAAAGTCATCTGAAAAGGCTACAATGGCTTCTATCCGGTGCCGAACCTGGCAGTCACAGAGGTACTGAAGCAAGAGGCACATCTGAGAGGATGATTTAAGAGACATACCATTAATGGTTAATGCATATTGTCATAACCAGTGTTAAATATCCTTAGGTGCTCATTTTCTCTAAAACAGAACCCAAAACTTTACAGGCAGAAATATGTTTAGTCTTACTGGATGAAAATAATGTGTATAAGCCAGCTTGGTAATCCCTTGAGTAGGTAATCATTCAGACATATTCTGCTGCACCGCAGGCAAAACAGTCAATGGGTAAATAAAGAAGAGTTTGCACAGGGGTCTTTTAGAAGGGTTTTCACCATTGGTAAGAAGACAGAATAGTACCATGTCAGGTGGCTCACAACTTCCAAACTCCAGCTCCAGGGGATCTGATGCCCTATTCTGGCTAGCATGCCTGTACTCATATACATACACCCCTATACAAACACATGCATGTAAACAAAACTGAATGTTTTAGAAAAAAGTTGCCTATAAAAGAATATAAGGCTAAATTTATAAAATGACTAATTATACTTAACACCCTTTGTGACAGACAGTGGTTCAAAAGAACTTTAAAATCTTGCATATTGAGGTAGTATAATCATTTCAACTCTCTGAAGAGAATTTTCTCTCAATATTCCTCCTGTCTTTTGCTGAAGTCCAGCACTATCCCATCAGACCTGGACAAGTCTGACAGGTTGTTGAAGAACCAGAGTCTGGCCTGCTGTGTTTATTTTCCTCCTTTGCTTTCCAAGGAGCATCCATCTAGCCTCTCCAGCTTCAGGCTCTGTGCTAAGCTGTCTGCAGTGTGAGAGAAGCTCCTAGAACCATCTACCCAATCCATCTGGCTCCCACTATGGAACGCCAGCTTCTCTACTTGACTTCAGTTTAAAAATCACCACCTACAAAAGCCATCCTTCTCTTTCCAACAGAAATCCAAAAGATCTTTCTTCTAGTGATTCATCTTTCACTTCAGGCAACTTGATGAACTTTGCAATGAGATATTAAGAAGAAATTCTTGAACAGGACCAAATTTCCCCAGAGACTGTGGACTTCTTGAAGGAAGAACTCATACTTGATTCCTTTTCTCTGCACCAAACACATGGTCCAGAACATGACTTCGATTGCTGCTGACTGAGCTGATGATCAAACCTAATGCCAATGACTAAAATACCAATCTAAAACACCCAAGAGGCATGAATTAAGCAGCCTTCATAACCCTTGAAGAACACAAAGGCAGGCAATGTCTAGATTCCTCACACACATGCTGGAGGAGGAAATTCTTGTTCTCTAAAAAGAGATACATGTGTGTGTGCTAGCATGGACAACAGAGGAAGTGGGGAGGAAAGGGGATGCTTGTGCCTCAACTCCACACACAACTGAAAATCATATGAGAGAAATGTTTATACAGACACATGGGGAAACATATAAATAAATGCACAGTTAATATGAAGGTAAAGAATGGAAAGTAAATTTATGGAGTCCAGAGGAAGACAAGTGGATTTCATTACTTTAATGTTATTAGTTCTGAAATTGCTTTCATTTTTCCCCATTTACCTGTAGTTTAACTGGCTCAGGGAGTTTCATCTGGAGCAGGCCTTCCTTGGGCCGTTTGCCCCCTTTGGCTTCTTCTTCACCTATTCCTTCTAGCTTAGAGTCTTCTACACTGATCTTCTTCTCTGGGACTCCTCCTTCCTCCTCTGGAGTGGCAGCTTCCTTAAACACACTAGGCTCGATCAACTGCAGGATGTGTTTCAAATCCTCATTGTGAAAGACACCCATGATGAGCAGCGTGTAGAAGAGCTTGATGAGAGGCACAAAGAGAAACTCCGTGGTCCCACCCACTGGGTCCCGTGCATGGAGGCTGCCCTCCTTCACTGCTTCTGTGAGCATCTGGATTGTCTTGGCCTTGAGGATGTCCAGTGGAAACTCGGGACTGTACTGATAGCATTCATTGCTAATGCTCACAAAACTAGGGGAGGAAAACTGCATCCGAGGCCGGAGGGAGGTGCTGAGGCCGATGCCTGGCAGGCCATGTTTCTTGTTCTCATTGGGGAAGAGGGTGATGCTCTTTGTCTCCTCTGTCATAGGGACAATGAACTCATTGTTCATCATGAGCCTGGCAGTGGCATAGGAGCTGAGGTGGATGTCAATCAGCAGGTCATAGTAGCCAGCACGCAGCAAGCCAGGCATGTACTTATTTTCAATGGCATAGAGCAGCTGAGGTTCGTCTACGTGGCTGCATAGGGCATGAGCCACCCGATGATTCCCAAGGGCACAGACTGCAGAGTAGAGACGGAGCGTGTGATAGTGAAACTGCAGCAACTCCTCCTGCTCTGTCAGCTCTAAGATATCAACAGACCTGTGGGAGGGAGGAGAGAGTTAAGGGAGCAGACACAAACATCTTTTAACTTCCTGCCACTTAGTAGCTTCATAGTATTTGCAAGTCATTTCTGATTGGCTTACACATTTCCTTACTTAGAGTATGTAAGCTGAATGTTTCAACCCTGAGTTTGTTTAGAACTTCCTTCATCCTCTCTGGTCATGAGGCTGTGAGCACCTTTTCAGATATGTGTGTTTCATCCCAAGCCTGGGACTCCCCAGTTTCAGAGCCTGAGTACCCTTGGGGAAAATCTGGCTTTTGTTTTACAACAGATTAACACCATACAAAAACAGAAACCTTCACCTGGGACTAAAGTGCCACCATCTCTGCACTATGACCCTGACAGGTCAGAAATGGGTCAACAGAACATTCACCCTCAGGTGTAAATTCTCCTCTCAAATCCGGCACAGACCCCAGCCAGAACTACCCACCCAGCTCACCTGCCAGAACTACTTATGTTTTCACAAAGTACATGCATACAGCTGATGAAACACGCAATGAGAATGGCATCTTCCTCCTAACAAAATAAAAAGGTGACTGCCTGAACTCTTTTCTAAAAATTGTTTTATGTATTCTTTGAGAATTTCATATATTCATGGGTGTGAAGGCATCCACTAAAGTATGATAGACCTACTAAGTGTCACACCTTTAAATAAATTGTGCAGAAGACAATTCTTTGGCTCTAGGCCTCCCCAATTTTGGCTCTTACAATCTTTCCACCCCTTCTTCTGCAATGTTCTCTGAGCCTCGAGGGAGGGGTAATAAGGATGTCTCATTTGGGGGCTAAGCACTAAACAGTCACATATTCTCTTCATCTTGACTAGCTGTGAGTCTCCCCACATTCCACCATGCACTGCCTTAAGACACTTCTCTGATAATGGCACCCTAATCTATGTCACCCTGGACCTTTAAATTGGGTCACCTTGTTCCTCTTAAACCACAGGGCCAGATGATACCTACCATCACTTCTGCTAATGTACATGTTTACTTGGATGTGTCCCTATGTTCTACTGAGTTTAAGTCATATATATAGTTCACAGGAGACACTAGCATTAACAGCAGAACCATGAAAACATCAGCATATACAAATTTCTGATAAAAAATTTACTTCACACAAAAAGAAAAAGCTAAATCAGCCTAACCTCTAAAGTATATTGCATATACATATTTAAATACATACATACATATCCAATAATAATAAATAAAAATATTGGGAGGATTTCATATATGAGTACAATCACATTTCATAATTCTTACACAAACTCCCCTGGAGTTGTCCTACCTACCTTGCCAACATCCCCTTTTCAAATTCATGTCCTCGTGTGTGTGTGTGTGTGTGTGTGTGTGTGTGTGTGTGTGTGTGTGTGTGTGTGTAGGTCAGAGGCCAGCTTTGGGTATTGTTCCTCATGAGCCATCCAACTTCTATTTATTTTTTTGAGGCTAAACCAGCTGGCTGGCAATCTTAAGAGACATGTCTTTCCCCCTCCAGCACTGGGTTTACAAACACAAACCACCACACTCACATGGGTTCTGGAGATCCAACTTGAGTCCTCACATTTTACCTTCTCACTGTTCCAGATCATGCTTTTGAGACACATTTTATTCCTCCAATCCACCCCTCATCCAAAAAAAGTCTAATTCTAAATGCTGATTCAAGCAGTGATGGGTGTCTGGGGCTGACCTGTTCTCCTCAGGGATATGGAGGGACATGAACTGCAGAGGATCAAGACACTGCACCAGCCATCCTTGGCGTTCACTGATTCGAGAGACATCCACCTTCAAGAACTGGTTGGGCATCCGGCTCCACAGGACATGTGACAGGAACTGCACGTGCAGACGTGGAGGACACTGGGGCACAGGGTTTTTGTGCTCACTTTTAAACAATCCAGCTGAGAGAGGCATCACATTCTAGAACATGGATCAGATTTAGGAAAAGAAAAGTTATTGCTCACATCGCTTGGGGCTCCTCATACACCGGCTGATAGGCTACTTAGGAAAGAGCTGATGTAAAATGCACTGTTGAGTTAAGATTGTGCAGTGACAAAAATAATAGAAAATTAGTTTAAAATTTCCTGGAAGAACAGATGGGAAAATGTGGTCAGAAAACAGCTGAAATATCAGGATTTCAGGCTAGGGACACCAATGAAGGGATGTGTCTCCCTCATGTATGCCAGCAAGTGTGACCAAGCACAGCATCTATCCATCACCTTGCTTTGCAGGGTTAGTTCCAGAGGAAACTGGCAAGCCTTTAGGGAACAGCACTTTTTTACTAGAAAAGATTTAACTAAACTCTTTTTTCTCATCATCTGCCCTGCCAGCACCTATTCTAAGCACACTTTATCTATCTGGCAGTACACAGTGATAGCTAAGTGATGCATCTCCCATGAAAGTCAAATGAACTTGACAATAACCAGCACAGATCATTTTTCCTCAACCTGGAATGGGCTGTTTCAGAAGGAAAGCTCTCTGCTCTGCTCAGAAGTGTTCCTTCCTGCATGTCGTTTACACCTTTCATGCTTGCTTCCAGTAGAAGCCCTGAACACAATGTCTGACCACTCTGCCTGAGCTTCAGCCTCTCCTTCCTTTCTATGAGCCTTGGACTGTGTTCTGTGGGTGCTTCACCTTCCTGCTTTCTTAACCCCTCTTAGGACTAGAAAAGAATACATTTACTAAAGAGCTCGGGCATTGTTTTAGAGACTGAGACTATGTTAATAAACAAGTCAAACAAAAGCCTTGATCTCTTATCTTACAGCTTCCATTTTTCTTGTAAAGAAAAGCAGGAGGGGAGGCTTCAAAGGAACCCCAAGACAGAGCCAGGGAAGGGTTCAGGAGCACAGGAGAGAGCACTCTGTCGTGTGATAAACAAAAGAGCTAGGATAAAGGAAACCACTGAGAGGATGCGTCTTTCCCTGAAGACATACAGAGCAGGGGAGAGAGGGAAGGACCCCACTGACCTCCAGCCACACCCCTCTTGCTACTCCATTCTCACATCCCTTCATGAATTCACTGTCATATAGCTTGTCCTAGCACTTTGTGGAAAATTTTCTCATCCCTTCACACATCCAAGTTGCAGGTCACTGGCTCAGCCTGGAAATAATCAACCACACTACCCAGAGCACATCTGGCATCCCAACTTTACAACTGCAAGAGGAAATCCAATTTCTTTCCTCAGTTTCAACAAGCTTGTCAAACTTTGGAATGAATATTCCCAAATCACCCAAGCTGGATAAAATTTAAATATAAGCCTTGCTTTTGGTGCTAAAATCCAATTAACTAATCTTATTAAGCCAATTTGTTGTCAAGTCCTATTGCCTTCTCCCAGGAAACAGTATGAACCCTCCAGTTCCTCTCCATTGTGATTCTCAGGACCTTTACTACAGCCCCCATGTAGACAGTATCAGGTTAGCGGTACACACTTCACAATGCCTACTCCCATTCTGCACCTCCATCTTCCTAACAGTATACTACTCCAAGACAAATTACACTGCATTCAACACCCCTCTTCAAATGTCAGGAAACACCCCTATAGAATACCAACTTTTCAGCACAGCATGTGCCCTATTCCTCTTAAATCTGAACTTGTCACTCTCTATACATGCCCCAGCAGGAATCCTCAAGTGTATCACAATGAACCACTTAAACCTCATCACTTTCACTCTTCAAACTTCTGCTTTCTCTGTTTCTTCTTCAGGAGGGCCTTCTCCTAGCAAATGTACTTGGATAACCATGACTGACAGGAAAGCAACCAACCCAAATATAATCTCCAGCTCCTCTGCCCAGTGAATCTTAGCTATTCTTCCATTTATGTTTCCAGAGAACCACACACATCATTCTCTCCTCAATGCATGGTTTCAAGGACTGACTTCTGGTTACCAGACCAACGATACATTGTATGCGATTTGGTGGGATTTTTTTTTCTCTATATGCTTTGTTTTATTGAACAATATATTCAAAACAACCAAACTCTTGAATTATGTTACCACAATGACCTGAAAGATATTTTCAAATGTGGCTATCTTTCCTCTAGAGAATATTTACATTGGTGATAAAATACAGCAATCATTTTGAAAGCACATGCTAGGCACTAATGGAGCATAATAGGAATGCAATATTATAGCCTATCCTAGTTCATTTTTATTATCATCCTGACACAAACCAAATTCCCTTAGGAAGTCAATTAAACCTATTGACTCCAGGCCTGGAGTGGTAACTAATCAGTCAAAAGCACTTACTGCTCTTACAGTGCTGGGTTTGGTTCCCAGCACTGACATGGCAGTTCACAGCTACCTGTAACTCCAGTGTCAGAGCATCTGATGCCCTCTCCTAACCTCCAAGGGTACCACATGCACACAAGTATAACACATATATACAAGCACTAATAAGAAATACAAGTATAGGGATAAGTGAATGAACAATTGTCTCTCCAATGGGCTTTTCTGGTATAGGAGGGCTCAACCCACTGTGGGTGGTAAGAGCACTAGGCTCCTGGACTGCATAAGAGAGCTATCTGAGCAAGCCAGAAAGGAACCTGTAAGCAACATTCCTCAGGGTTTCCTCCCCTGACTTCCCTCAGTGAAGGACTCTTACCTGAAGGTATAAACTCAAATGAGCCCTTTCCTCTCCAAGCTGCTTTTGGTCAGAGTGTTTTATTGCAGCAAGAATAGAAAACTACAACAGAGTGTCACTTACCTTTATTCTGCCCAACTCAAACTGGAAAACATTGGGACTTGTAGCTTGTGCGAAAACTGCAGGGAATAACTTTGTGCTTGGCTCCACCTTAAATAAACAAGTGAGTATGTGGCTATTAGAAAAGAAAGGAGACAGAGACAAAGAAACGAGCATTCCCTTTACAACCACCAAGAGGCAAGTGACAGAAGGAGATTGAATAACCTGCCAATCATCACCAGATTCATAACTACACGGACAGCTTTGAAGGGAAATACCGTTAACCCTAAAAGGCTTATGATACTGCAAATATGCAAAAGATAATTTCATATCTCATAAACTCATTTCTGTTCTCCTTCCCCATCTCTAAGAGTTTTTCATCTTAGGAAATGTGCTTCCCTTTAACAGGAGCGAAAGCCTAACGCCACATCTGACCACATACCTGGTAGTAAGTACTTAGCTCCTTGCCATTGGCAATGAACGTTAGCAGCCCGCTGGCAGCATCCACCACACAGCCAATCTCCAGACCATTGCTGTTGTTTCGTCCTTGCCCAGGGCTCATGCTCTCTCCCGCACACACCATATAGCAGTTGCTGCGTTTGATGCTACATTAAAGAAAGAACAATCCACATTGGTATCCTTGTACAAACTCATCTATGAGAGAAAGCAAGTATATTTTGCAAACTAAGCCTAAATTATGCTGTGCAAGCAACAAGCTCATGCTGTAATGGGAGAGATGCAAAATGGGCCCAAGTCTATGATTCTAAGCACTACTTCATCGACTGCAAGGGACAGCCTACATCAGGTCTGTTGCATGTCTAATTGGCCAATGAGCTTGACAACACTAAGAATTGATCTGTGCCTCCTCTACAAAACAAACAACCAAAAATCTCAAACCAAACTGGACCCTTTTTTTTTTCTGAGGTTCAAAAAGTTTAACTGTTGAATAAGTATCCAAATTTCAATTATCACTACCACTGCCACCCACACACACACCACTACTTATTCTGATATGAGAAACTTCTTCCTAAACACTATTAAAATCCCCAGGAAAATTCTCTATGAGTCATGAGTGCAATAATATATCTGACCAAAATGATGTGCTTTTATGCATAATTTCTGGTGATGATACAAAGGATAGTTAAGTTCTTAATGCACATAGCAATGCTGACTGTAAACTCCTTCTGACTTCACCTTCACCAGAACCTTCATTGGAAAGTTCTATTCCATTCTCTTAGCTTCACTACAGCCAACACATCACAAGACTAGCAAGGAAAAGCCAGAGGCAGGCAGGGAGGGAGACAAAAACAAAAAGGCTGTGATAAAGTCCTTTTCGGATTGTCCAAATGCAGGTTGCATTTCTTGCGCTAGGCACCCGGTACTTGGTGATGCTCCCTCATCCTCTGTTTCCAACTTTAATAACCCATCAGTTATAGCATTTGTATGTGAATCAGTGTTTTTCTTGTATTGTTGACTTCTTTGAAAATTAAATACATGTCCCAATTATTCTTTAAGAGACATGGTATTTGGGGTCCCATGCTGATATCAAGTACTCTTTGAAGCTTTTGCAAAAGCCCTCATCTGTCTGCAGTGCTGAGGGAGGGACAGCGCATTTCCCAGGTCACCAAAAAGGATGGCTCAGCTGAAGAGGAAAAGCAACACTATGGAAGACTCTTTCTGAGACCTGTCATAGCAGATCAGAGAGGATCGCATGGGAGCACAGGGTAGAAGCAAATGGGAGGATCTTCTCTTGTCTTATTCTGCAAGGAAGATGGCCTTCTTCACTTTTTTGAAGGTTTGGTTTGAGTTCGGTGTTTTACAAATGAGAAAGGATGGTGCACAAAATGTAACTGACTTACCCGAGGCCACACAGCGAGTCAAGGGCAAAGCTGAGGAAAGAATCCACTGGTCCTCAGTCGGAGTTCAAAGGTGTGCTCCTCATCTAACCCTAAGCTACGAGCCCACTCTGTGCACTCGCCTCCCCACCACACAGTCAGTCCCCAAGGGGCTTATCAGACCATAGACACTCCATCTCAACTCACTCATCTCTCAACCATAAGACAAGGCCACATATTGGCAACCTAAGTCCTTAGTTGCATCACCTGAAGGACATATGATCCTTACCACAAAGGACACTGTGTTCTTATTATATGATTTTTGCTTTTAATATGTTTAGATTCCTTGCTGGTTTGTATGCATAAGAAAAGAGGACATTGACATCAATGACTTAATTACATCATCCTTTAAATGGAAATATCCTAAGTACAAAATTCAGGAAACAAGAGTATCTGGGCCTATGAATATTTTTTCAGGCATTATTCTGTGTAAAACACTGGAAGGACCAACCTCTCATGGACTTTTCCTTTTTCGTCTCCTAGAGTGACAGTCACTGTGCGCACTCTGTCCAAATCAAAGCCTGTGTCGTACTGGTGGAAGTCAGACGTAATCCAGCCTACCCAGACATTAGCAGGTTCTTGTCCAGGGAAGATCCTTACTGAGTAATAGTACTGTGGAGACAGAGGAAGCAAGTGTGGGCAAAAGAAAATGTGGGTGTCATCTGAGCAAAAGTTGTGACCCATGAAAAGTATAATAAATGAGCTGCTCTCAGACATTTTGCTAAGATGAACTAAATCATATGAACTTTGAAAAGTTCAGGGGAATTGTCAAATTTCATCAAGAAACTAGATGTGCATAAGGACAGTTACTTAAAATAGCTCTCATTCCTTAACAGATATCACAATACAAGTTTGCTTCAAATTTTACACTCCAAAATATGCCCAAAATTGTAAGCAAATAATTACTTTTTAAGATGTAATTCCAATGAGTGTGGTGGCACTCACCTGTAATGCCAGTACTACAAAAGGTTGAGGTTAAAAGGCTAGAGAGTTCAAGGGCAGTTTTCACTACACAGTGAGATGCCATTTCAAAAAACAAAGCAAGGTCTTGGGACAGTTGGTAGAGTGTTTGTCTATCATACAGAAGGCCCTGAATCCCATCCCCTAGCACCACATAACCTGAACATGATGGCACATGCCTACAAACTTAGGAGATGGAAGCAAGAGGATCAGGAGTTCAAGGTCATCTTCAGCTACAAAGCAAGTTCAAAGCCAGCCTGGGTTATAGTAGACCCTGCCTTACTCCCCCAGCCCTACCACCCCCCCACACAAAAAAAAATCAAAATGGAAAAAACACTGCCAATAAAAATATATGAATGTATCATATCGTATTTGAGATGGGAAGCATACTAAGTGCTTCAGATGCATACCGTGGATGTCTGCATCAGGTACTCATAGTCACCCCGGTCATCAGCAAGGACATCTTCAGTGAGTCTTGCAGAATGGCTTGTGCTGTAATCTGGCTTTGTCCTTCTAAGTAAAAATCTGCAATGTGTGAGAGCAGGAATAAGCAAGAGCAACATATTCTGCCACTTTGAACATGAGATCATTAGTCAAAAAGTTTTCAACAGGGCATCCTCTGTCCCAGACAACATTTGACTATAGTGGAAGATGTTTTTGGTTGGCCTAGCTGGATAGTGGAGCACTGTGGCATCTAGCAGGTACACATGAGGGGAATCACTCAATACCCTTTTATTTTTCAGGGTGTTCCTACAATAAAACAATGGCCTGACCAGAGTGGCAATAGTACTGCATTTGAGAAACACTGATCAGTGCAGGAAGGGAGACAGTAACATGTGTCTCTGATCACAGAAAGTAGTATTTACAGCCATGGTTCGAAACCTTCCTAAAGCTGCAACCCTTTTTAGTACAGTTCCTCATGTTTAGCAAGACCCAACCATAAAATTATTGTTGCTACTTCATAACTATAATTTTTCTACTGTTATGTATCATAATATAAATATCTGCTATGCAGGGTATCTGATACACAACCCTCAAAATGGTCATGACCCACAGGTTGAGAACCACTGCTTTAAAGGAAATTCTCTTTAAGTCTCAACCAAGAATACAAATATAGATAACTCTGAACAGATGACATTTTGGCTCACAAGTTAGAAAACCACAAGTTGGATCATACTCCTCTGCAAAAATCTTTTGTGAATAAATAATGAATAAATGAATAAATGAATGAAGAGGAGGAAGATAAATACTAAAATCCTTTACCCTCTACTACAGATTGAACTATTTGATAACCATATAACTTAAAAACATACTGTAGCTGAGCTCAGTGGTTTACACCCATAATGCCAGCACATGGGATGCTAAAGCCAGCCTGGCATACAGAGTGAGATTCTGTCTCCAAACATCCAAACGAAAGGCTAGCGAAATGGTGTATTGGGTAAACTGCTTGCTACACATGCATGAGGACCTGAGTTCAGATTATCAGTGCAACAGCCAGGTACAAAAGTATATGCCTGTAATCTCAGAACTAGAAGGGCAGAGACAGGTGGACTCCTGGAGCTCTCAGGACAGAAGGACTAGCAGAACTGGCGAGCTCTAGGTCCTGTGAGAGACCTTGCCTCCAAAAATAAAGAATGAGAAGAATAATCAACTGGACATCCTCCTCTGGCCTAAATACACACACACACACACACACACACACACACACACACACACACACACACTGAAAAGCAATTGCACCCACACACAAGTATATGTACACACAAACAGAGCCCCAGCCCACACAAGTCACCACACTATCTCTGCTAATCACCTTTGCTTTAGGCGTGAGGGCTTTTCCTGAGCATAATCTTTGTGGTTATTGAACTCTGGCTTCGGGGTTTCTTTGTCCTTGTCAATGCGGTCAGGCACCAGATGACCATGAGCAGTTTTCATCAGAACCTCAAAATCTGAATCCACATCATAATCCTCCAGATCATTCTTGGGCCCGTAGAGGCCTGCACCAGGGAGTCCTCCTGCTACTGTCTTCGAGAAGACCTCGGCACACTCAATGGGCATACTCAGGCGGTAAAACATGATGTCAGTGTTGCTGTTCTGAGAACCAAATGACTTCTGAGTGACCTTCAGACATGGAGAACTGTCTATGGTGCCATCTATTCTTGTTACCTAGTAAGATAAAGAAGCCTGTTAGTTTTGAGTATCAACTTAACACAACATGGAATCACCTGGGAAGAGCAATTTTCTAGACTATACTGGCGAGCGGACATGTCTACAAAAGGTCTTCACTGGGTTGGTTGAGGTGAGAAGACCTGCCCACTGTGGGTGGTACTATTCCCTAGACAGGTAACCTTGGATGTTTAAGAGCAGAGAAAGTGAAAGTGAGGTGAACACATGCATGCATGTTATCACTGTCCTGTCTTCCAAACTATGACTGTGATATAAACAACTCCCTCCAATTCCCACTGCTGAAACTCTCCCTCTGTGATGGAAATGGAACATGGAACCTGAAACCTTGAGCTATGAGCTAAAATAAACTATTCCCTAAGTTGATTTTGTCAAGATAATTTTATCATACAACAAGAAACAAAACTAAGATGTCATGGTTCCCATTGTAATCACCACTGGCAATCTCCTGTTCTTAACAATAATCAGTGCATTTCATGTGGACAGACTCTGAAGATAATCTACCCCAAACAGCATTTTGTGGAGACTGTGAAACTAGGACATCATGCTGTGATTACATATTCAGACCTATCTACACATAGTTTTCATGTCTGTGATTCACCCAAAGCACCATGTAGAACACATGGAGAAAAAAAATTGTACTGAATATGATCATTTTCTTCTCATTACCAATATAATACAAGTATTTATATAGCACTTACATTGTACTGTATATTATAACTAATTTAGAAATGTCTGGCATTGTATAGGATGATTTGTGTAGATTCTGTGGGAATACTATCCTTTTGTATGAGGGACTTGGGGAACTGCAGATGCTGGTATCCAAGAAAAACACACAATCAATTCCCCGTGGATACCTAAGGATAACCATAATAATCAAATCCTGCATTAATTCTAAAGAAAGGTTAACCAGTTCATGTCACAGCTGTGCACATCCAGATCTATTCCAACACTGTCAGTGCATAAAATGACATTCTTCATCAGCTGATAAGCTACTGGATAAAGCATTACTATGTAACACATATCAGTTAGCATTTTAATAACTCGACAATTCTGTTCACATAGAAGTTACCATACATAAAGATAACCCACTTCTAGTTTTAAGAAAAGCATTAATTATTAAAGGAAAGGCAAACCTCGATGTGTTCATGGTTTGATGGAACCTGAAGGAACTGAGGAAGCCGCTTGCTCAGCCACATGGTGATGTCCCTATTAGTGTTAACTGCAAATGGCTCATAGCCTTCTTGTAAGCCACAGATGGTGAAATATTTCAAAGTGCTGACGTCCTTTCCAAAGTTCATCCTGCCTACTTGTGCCACCCCGAGGCTACACACAGGGATGAAGCCTGGAAGAAAACAGAAACCACAATCTTCAGTATTTAATGTGAGATTCTCTTAGCAAGGCATAACAAACAGATTGCTTCCTGAGTCCTGGCTCTGAGAAAACCATCAACCTAGAGAACATGGTGCAGTGAAGAAACCACTGACATTAAGAGAGTAGAGATATATGATCCTGACATCATGATTTACTAACTACAGACCCTGTAGAAGTACATTCCTCCTCCATCTGACCTCCAGGAATCTTGGAGTGTTCATTCTTACAAGGACCCCTCCCATTGCCTATACAATCACCAGGTGTACATCCTTCTTTCACAAATGAAAGTTAGCAAGGAACAAGAGGAGTATGGCTCCCTTTGCCTTGTTCTTCAACTAGCCAAAGGGCTCGATATGTCCCAACAGCAGACATGGCCAGTGCCATTGGCTTCTTCATATGTATTATCAAGGAGAAAATTGCTGGAGACAGACGTTAGAAAGGTTTCTGGGGCTAAAAAATGGCTCAGAGGTTAAGAACATGTATTTTTCCTACAGAGACATGGGTACAGTTCGTAGCACCCACATGCAGGCTCATAGTCATCTATAATTCCAGTTCCAGGGTATGCAACACTTGATTCTGTACTTCTTGAGTACCAGGTACACATGGTACATACATATACATGCATGTAAAATGCCTATACAGATAAAACAAAAATAATCAAACATTTTGAAATGTTCACAGTTTCTCTGAATTTTGAAAAGACTATTTTTTTTCCTCCTGGGATGAGTTAAGACTAGGCCTGAGGAAAATGCATATAGATGCATGTGGAAGAGCATACCTGTATGCATATGTATAGATGCATATGTGTGTATATATGGATTATGCATAGATTATATGTGCACATACACAGATATAATATGCCCAAGTTAAATGAATGCATATACACATCAATATATAAATATGCTTTCACACACATAGTAATGAACAATGGAACAAACCTAATGAAATACTTGATAAGCTAATCTAACAAAAGGCAGAATCAGCTAATCTTTCCATTTTTGGACAAGAACAAAATTGTCTCAATACTACTAATTGTTTATTTGATATGTTTAGGATCTACTGTTAAAGATGTTAGACGTTATTTTTACAACAGATGTGGGATGCCTCTTTCCAAGGTGAAAATATTCTTTATAATCTTTATTTCTCACCATAATGTTTCACATTAATGTTGGGCAGCCAGCACACAAGCAAAGTCCATGGGTGCAGAATACAACTTAGAGAGCCCAAGTAGGTCCTACAGGAAACCAGTGTTCAGTAACTCTCTCACTGGAATTCACACCTCTTTCCTTGTTGGAGGTACAGGCAGTGGAAATATTAGACAGCATCTCCATTTCAGAAGACAATGAAAATTACAACAATGACTCCACATGTTAGATAGCCTATCTCCTATGTCATAAGACAGTAACAGTCATGTCAGTCATTCCTTGGCACTGAAGGGAGGGCTCAGAAGTTAAGAGCAGATACTACTCTATCAGTTCACAGCAGTTACATGGGCAGTTCACAAATGCCTGTATCTTTAGCTCCAGGGAATCCAACACCCTCTATCTCCAAGAGCACACTCATGGCTTACACACACACATAGACATACACGCATAAAATAAAAATACAATAATTCTTTAAAAAAATAATATTCAGTGATTTCCCCCAGTATGTTTCCTTTGGTATAAATTACCATTGGTATAAAGGGATGGCTTGCAGCAGTGCTACCATGGAGGAGGTGAGAAGGAAGGACACATTCACGGAGGAGGTGGGAAAGACACATCCAGCTGAGTCCCATGAAGTATAAATTATCAGTTTGTGGTTAAGTTTGCATCAGCTGCAGCTGTTCCTGATGGCTCATGCTCCACTCCATCAGTCAGGAAAGTTATTGCAAATAAGGGTCCCCATGGAATCAAAGGATAAATAGAACAGATGGGAGACACTTGAACTTCATTTGTGCCGATCAGGAAGTGTAACCCTCCATCTGACACCACAGAAGAGACAATAAGACAGAATCAGCTCCTTGGACGACGAGCATCTATTTATTTCTGATCACTGTGTTTGTAGAAGAATTATCAGCTAATAAGAAACTGGAGACTTGTAAATATCTTCATGGTCGACCTTTGAGTGTTAATTGTACTTCTTTGACTTTTTGTTGTGTATTTGAAGTAGTTTAATTTTTAAGTTACATTAACTAGTGATACATACAAAGAGTTACATATGAAAAAAGCATTATATCTCTATTCACAAGTCTATATTGCTTTAAAAATGTGTGTGTGTGTGTGTGTGTGTGTGTGTGTGTGTGTGTGTGTGTGTGTGTGATGGAAGAATATCTAGATTTTTAAAGTTTACTCTTCAAAAGTCCACTCATATACAAGAAAATATTCATGTACATGCATTTCATAAAGTATTCTGTTTCCAAGCAGGAAAACACCAGAATGTTTGTCTAGAAGCTTCTTTTAGAAAGACATTTTAACACTTCTTGGTCTCTCTTTTCCTATGCCCCTTGACAGATTGCTTCCAGTGAATGTGTATTTGCTTACAGAAAGAAGAGACAGTTCCCATCACAAGTACTTCACTTACTAAAACATTGCATGCCAGTGTCCTTTCCAGGAAGAAATGTGTTGGAATGATATGAATACAATGACAAGGCATGTTCTTCAAGTCTAACACTCAGTCTGTGTGTGTTGAGTCCAGTAACAGAACTCTGCACAAGAAACCCTGCTTATTCCTCTAAACAAGTGTGGCATGTTGCTCATATTCATTGAGAAATCGCGTTTCTTTATTTGATAAATGTCAGCTGCCGTGTTCCAGAAATTGGAAATAAAGTTGAGTAACACAGAGATAACAGCCCCAAACTGTTCACCATCTATTGGGGGACAAAAAATATAAAGGTTAACCACACTATCCTTCAGAGAAGATGAGGTATTTAGAGCAGAGAAAGGATGGAGAAAGGGCATTCAGTAACATCTCCAGAGTAGTTAGTATCTAGGAGAAAGGCATTCAGACACACAGTAGTCCTGTGGAGGAGTTGACAAGATCCTGACACTCAGGTGACCTGGGTCTATGTCTTACCTCCACTCAAAATAGGTACTGGACTCTTTGCATGTTGCATACATTATCTGAAATTTAATTCCATTTCCTTTAACACTTACATGATAGGAATATGTTTTTAATAATTAAAGATTTATTATAAAGAACAAATTTTGCAAATTAAAAACATTAGAGTCAGATTAACCAGATCCAACATCTATCCATCTCAATGAACTGCTATACATTTAGAATAGCCATGCTGAAGCTGTGGAGATGCACGCTGAATTTCACACTTCCACTATCAAATATATTTTATGATTTTATCTATCACATAAGGATGAAAAATGCATGACAAGATTAAACTGAGAGAAACAATTAACTTTATATCCTCTTTACTGACTCAAGTGCCTATTGCCTGCAACCTGTCCTTCCTCATTACCAAGTAGTTTCACTTTCTTGCTGTTCTCCTTTCAACATGCTATACTATACCCACACATATATTATAGGCCAATAACTGCCAAGAGGGAGATTATGAAGTTGTTTGCTTTCTGGAAAAAGAATTTCATTTTTCTTTGGCACTGAATAGTATTCCATTTTAATCATGTACCGGGTTTTCATAATCCATTTCTCTGTTTATGGACCAGCTAGGTTGGGTTTCATCTCTTTGCTATAATGAACAGAGCAGCAATGAACATGGGTTATAGTTTTAAAGTAAAATATGTCTACAACGTATCCTGGAAATTCACTGAATTTAATTTCAGATAGAAAAAGAAGTAGAAATCAAGCTGCATACTGTAAAGGAATAGTTGTCCTGTTAAATACAAGCAGCCACTAAAATTCATCTTAAGACTCAAAAAAAAGTAAAAGTCGTGGGTTGAGAGATGGCTCAGTCACTGAAGCAACTGCTACCCAAGCATAAGAACTTAAATCCAGATAATAGCCATCCATATAAGAAAATCGGGTGTGGTTTAACATTGTCCCTAGCACTGCAGGAAAGAAAAGGAAAGAGAAGAAGAGAGAAAAGAAAAGAGAAGACAGGAGAGGAGAGGAGAGGAGAGGAGAGGAGAGGAGAGGAGAGGAGAGGAGAGGAGAGGAGAGGAGAGGAGAGGAGAGGAGACGAAAAGAAAAGAAAAGAAAAGAAAGGAAAGGAAAGGAAAGGAAAAGAAAAGAAAAGAAAGAAAAGAAAAGAAAAGAAAAGAAAAGAAAAGAAAAGAAAAGAAAAGAGAAGAGAAGAGAAGAAAAGAAAGATCCTGAAACTAACTGGTCAGCTAGTCAGAGAAGTCAATGAGCTCTGGGTTCGGTTCAGTGAGAGACACTGCTTCAAATGATAAAGCAATAGAGCAATAGTGGAAGATACCCAAAGTCAATCTTTGGCTTTCATACACACCTGTAAACACACACACACACACACACACACACACACACACACACACACACACACACACGACACAAAACAGGGAAGAACAATAAAAATAAATAACAATGATAAAAATGCAATCATTTTAGGTGAAGAGTACATGAGAATGACTATACTATTTCTTATACTGTTTTAAAGTTAACACTTCTCAAAAAGTGAGTAAAAATAATTAAATTCCATTAAAAATATTTATGCTTTTGAACAGCATTTACAATGAGATTTTTATAACATCCTTTGAAATCATTATTAAGGAAATAAATGTACCAAACATCAAATTCTCTTGACTTTTATATAATTTTTAAAATGTTTATTTTTAATGTTATATGTATATATGTATGCCTGTATAAATTTATTTGTACCAAATATGTCCAGGTGTTCACTGTGACCAGAAGAGGATATCAGATACCTTGGAACTAGAGTCACCTACAAGTACTAGGTTATGGATTCTGGAAACTGAACTCAGGTCTTCTTCAAGAAAAGAAAGTACACTTATTCGATGAGCCATCTCTCTAGCCCATTGTAATCATATAAATTATAGAAGTAAAAAGTGAATATAGGTTCTTTTTTCATGTAATTATATAATTCATACTGATAGAATAAATATAATATATGTATGTTATCACACACATACATACACACACATAAACACACACACACACACACATACATAATATAGCTTTTATGCAATTAAACTTTATTTACCAAACATATGGTAGACAGGGACTTGCCCCAAAGCCTTCAATTTGTTAATCCCTGTTCCTGGTTAATTTCTTACTTCAAATCCTATACTTGTGCTAGCAAATATTTAATAAACATCCAGGCCATGCTATTGAACTATACACTGAAGCTGTAGCTGTGAACAAATTCAAAAGACCCATGGGGGAGGGTCTAGGCCCTGCTCTAAATGATATGACAGACTTTGAATACTTCCCACAGAAGGCCTCACCCTCCCTGGGGAGCAGAAAAAAGATGGGATGGGGGTTTGGAGGGAGACAGGGGAGGATGGAAGGGTGCAGGACCTGGGATTGACATGTAGAACAAGCTTGTTTCAAATTTAAATTTTAAAAAATTATATATTAAAAAGAGCCCTTAACCGAGGGACTTTATCAATGAAGACAAAAATCCATAAAATATAAAGTAAGAAAACAAGAAAATAGTTGTGGGGGTGGTTCTGGGAGATGACTCAGTGTCTAAGGGTGCCAGGTGCACCAGCATGAGAAATGTAATTTAAATCCCCAGTATTCACATGGGAAATAGGCATGACTACACACATCCACCTGTAACTCCTGGGCTGCGGGGACAAAGACAGGAGCATGATATGTGATGTCCTTTAGTATTCTTCAAGTATGTGTTGCTTTTATTGCTTAATAAATAAAACTGATTTGGTCAACAGCATGCAGAATAAAGCCAGGAGAGGAATCCAAACAAAGATATGGAGAAAAGAAGGCAGAGTCAGGGAGACACCATGTAGCCACCAGGAGAGCAGTATGTGAGGTAACAAGCCACAAGCTTCATGGTAAAATATAGAATAATAGAAATGGGTTATTTTAATTGTGAGACCTAGTCAGTAATATGCCTGTGCCATTGGCCAAACAATTATAACTAATATTAAGCCTCTGAATGGTTATTTAGGAACTGGAAGAGGTCAGGGTAAAAAAAAATTCAAATACAGGAGGATCCCTGAGGCTTGCTGGCTGTCAGTTAGCTTCCAATTCAGTGAGAAATCCTGTCTCAAGGGAATAATATTCCAAACAATAAAACAGATTTCTATAAAGCTTTGTACACACCCAACATTTTTAAAATGTTGGTCCCTCTTTCCTGACCTTTGCATTTGTGATCTTCTAATCAGTTACCTTAACTGACATCCTACCAGTAGCAGCCTGGTAATGTATTTCTAAAGAAAGTATTTCTGGAAATGGATCTTAGCATAATTAATGCAAATGAGCTCAACTGATTATATCAGTCTAAGCCACACCCAGCCTATTTGTAAATCTGTTCACACAGTGTGTGTGTGTGTGTTTATGTATGTATGTATGTATGTATGTATGTATGTATGTATGTATAGATATGTTTGTGTGTGTATTGTGTTTTGTGTGTGTGTGTGTGTGTGTCTCTCTCTCTCTTGTGTGTGTGTGTGTGTGTGTGTGTGTGTGTGAAGTTTCTTCTTGTATTATCAGACAGATGGTTTGGACAAGTTTTTACTTTGTGGTGCTAGCCTCTGTCCCTACAGCAGAGCATGTGGTGTGATGAGCACACAAGCACAACCTAGATGCTGGCAATCCCCAGGATGTGAGTCAAAACACAGCCACAAAAACCAATAGCTGGGGTTACAACCAAAGGAAGCTAGAAGAGACCATAAATATTTCCTAAGGATTAGCAAATACCTTGTTCTTTAACATTCCTGAAATACAGACAGGAATCCAACTAGATGGGCAAATATTTTTATTTCATATAAATATGAATTTGGAGGTTAGAAGAAAATAGAAGCTAATGCTCCCTTGTGGTTGATGGTGTGCCAATAATTTGTGACCATCTTCCCAGACATTACTTAATATTAACCCCATTTTCCCAGTAAGATAACAACCAAGGTATGAAATAATTTGTCCAGGGTCTAACAATTAAAACGATGTCATAATTTGCATGCTAATTAATATTAATGTTCTATTCACTTTTCAGAATTTGTTTTTTACTGAGTCTCTCCTCCAATTTTACACATCCTCCTACCACCCCCCTAAGTCCTTCCAGGCCCAGTAGTACCCTCCTTTGGTACATCTCACAGGTTCTATAAGCCTCAAAATCTCCTTTTCCCTCTCTCATGGTTTTGTTCCTAGTTTCAAGACCTATATATAACCAGACCCATGTTCATACATATGCACATATACAAAAATCTAGGACCCACATATGAGAAAGAACATTTGTTTTTTTTCTTTCTGAGTCTGGTTGAATTTTCACTTCTATCCATTTTCTTGCAGAACTCATGTTTTTATATCTGAATGAAATCCCATTATACATGTATGCCATATTTTCATGATCCATTTATCAGCTGGTGGACAGCTAGGCTGATCCCATTTTGTGGCTATTGTGAATAAAAAAGCAATGAACATATATGAGTGTGCACCTCTGCAGTTAGACAGAGAATTCTCTGAGCATACCCCAGGGAGTGATACGGCTGGTTCACATGGTACTTCTCCATTTTATGGTTTGCAAAACTTACACACTTTTTTTTAATGGTAGAATTTACATACTGAATGGAACTTAAAAGTGTCAGCCTCCTTGACAAACTGCAATCTCCATGAAGATGAGACCCGGATTTAGTCATCTTTATCATCCCAGACTCTGAGAACAGGACTGGCTCATCTTAGATTCTCATTCCTTTTACTTTCCTCCTTCCCTCCCTCCCTCCCTTCCTCCCTCCTTCCCTCCCTTCCTCCTTCCCTCCCTCCCTCCCTTCCTCCCTCCCTTCCTTCCTTTCTTTTTCTCTTTCTTCTCTTTTGTGTGTGTGCATGTGAGGTTAATGAACAAGAAATGTTGTAAACCACTGAGGAACCAGGGGTACCCTGAATGAAACATTAATGCTGTGGGACACCACCTTAGTGGCTACCATTGTTTTGTTTTACAAACAGACATCTCTACCTCATCAAAACCGTCTCTAAGTGGGATAGTTGTCACTTCTGCTGAGATAATTTCAAGGATATTTGATTAGAGCAGCCACATGACACCCAGCAATTACAGCTGCAATTCATATGCCTACTCACCCTAAAACTACTACCAGGGCTGGTCATGAATCAGAACAAGCAGCTGCATTGTATTGCAAACACAAATAATATGAGAATATCATGGCTCTTACCATCACCAACATCAAAGTCCTTGAAAGCCAGTTCGGAGCCTGAGTCATCCAGCAGGATCTCGCCATTTAGAGTAAACATCATAGTATGTTCATTCATATCAACCATGCAGCCCACGACATCACCTGCTTGCCAAGAGCGCCCATAATGTTCATTGCCCTGGTGCCACCGCTGGGCCTATGGAGGGTGAAAAATTTACTTGTCACAGAGTCAGACAGATGAACAGCAGTAGGATGTTCTCAGTTAGAATTACTAGTCTAGGGCCAGTCTGGGGATAGAGAGATGTCTGAGGACTCTGAATCCCCATTATGAACACAGAGTGGGGGATTATGAACAAACCAGATACTACTCCATGATTTTAAGAGCCTATCTAACTATATGTACTACACACTTTTATAATTTACTTTTACAAACTATAATGAATGCTTCCCATGATATGGGTTGCTTTTCTCCACTCCCACTTATACAAATAGCTGAGAATCAAGTTAGGTGCCAACCACCGAAGGGGGTGGGGGCATTCTCATGTTCGCCTCTCTTGGAACCACTATCCAATGCTAATTAGACAAGAAAGGGATTCCAGAAATTTCTCCATTCCTTCCTAACATCAGAAAATATTCAAATCATACCTTAAAATACCCTGAAGATATCTGTGGAAATAACAAGCCCTAAAACAAACATGGAT